>CM060966.1:24205423-24625423 GCA_030765045.1 Tenodera sinensis | reverse complement strand
CAATTAACAAGAAAGAAGATATAGGAATAAGAGTTTGTAAGAATGGTTAGTTCAAGAGTAGAGAAAGTCATATGAGTGCAACACATCAGATTTTTTCTATTACAACTATGCCCGTACCTAAAACCACTTTGATTTTCTAATAATAATGATTTTGTTATTCTTTCTAATCAAGCATTAATTATTTTAGTGAATAATTCATAAGTAGTGTTCAGGAGACTGATGCCTCAGTTGTTTGAACATTCATTTTGTTTGCCTTTCTTAAAAATTGTTATTACATTGGCTTAATACCATGATGTTGGAAT
This sequence comes from Tenodera sinensis, assembly GCA_030765045.1. Classification (NCBI taxonomy): domain Eukaryota; kingdom Metazoa; phylum Arthropoda; class Insecta; order Mantodea; family Mantidae; genus Tenodera; species Tenodera sinensis. Next base: position 24,625,121 of record CM060966.1, on the reverse strand, counting down.
TAGTTTACTTTGCCAATATCTATTTATATACTTCAATAATCTGGCATGTAGTTCTTCTTCTCCATATTTTAATAACTCTGTATTAATACAGTCAGGTCCTGGGGCTTTTCTGTTTTTCATTTTCTCCATCGCATGTTTTAGTTCCACTTCTTTAATTTTAGCACTATTTAGATATGCCTCTTTAGTTCTTTCTAGTTTGTTTACTTCCTCTGCGTTAACATTGGTGCAGTTTTTGGATATTGTATATTTAAAGTTTTGCCATCTTATATTGCCACACATAGCAGAGTCATTTAGCATAGCTTTTAATATTTCTGGGCAATTAGCAATGAGCAATGAGAACTCTTCTCTTGATCTGGGTCATGATGATGGAATAAAGCATACACTGAACTTCTTCAATTAAATTTATGAAGTTATTTTACTACACACTTTTTTATTAACACAATTAGTACGCATTATTATATTATAACGCTTTCTTGAATACTTCCTGCTAGTCTGAAATCATATAATTCACAATTTTTCAGAACATTGCTGAAAAATGGCTACTGTCTTATGCAAATGCATTGACCAAGAAGTATTTGGAAAAAATTTCTATACGTAACCATGGCACTATCGCTCGGCTCGTCTTCCTTAACAATACTTTGTCAGAACCATCAACACTCCTAACATGATATGATACAAAATAATTATTAATTATGTAAACATAGTTGAAATATTGAAACAAGGTTAACGATAATTGTCCTTTCCACAAATTGAAAATAGATCAAATAACAAAAGAAAAACATTAAATTAACAAAATCAAGTTTTCATTAATGACTGATGTAAAGATTACTTGAAATATCCATTCTGAAGGTTATTTAATCCTGGGATATAAATAATAATTACCATTCTGAAGGTTATTTAATCCTGGGATATAAAGTACTTACAATAGTAAGTCACCATTGGGGTTGATGTGAGACTGCCTTTGTGGTTTACCAGGAGAAATACGAACTGGTTTGAGAATTTAATGCCATTCTGGCAGTTTGTCACAATAGCTCAGTGGTTAGAGCGTCTGCCCGGTAAGCGGAAGGTCTGTGGTTCAAATCCCAGTTGTGGCATTGAATTTTTAAGTTCCAGTTCTACCTCTCTATCTAATATGTGCTTCATATGACCCATAATCATAATGTATATAAATAATTTTATTAATAACTTAACTTTAACAATTTTGCACAATTCTGTACAACATGGTTGAATTTTTGTTTCCATAAATTACGATTATCTCCCTATGCTTTGTGTATTATAATACAATACTGATAAACATTTCTATATGTACACTAAATGATAATTTACATTACATAGGTATTACAATTTTTTTTTCATGTAATGTCCAACATGTTTTATCATCAGCTTTTGAATTGTACATATCTTTTTAAATCAGTTACTAAACAATCCATATTATACTGTACAAGAATATCAAGAAGCAGTTCTTTTGTGAGATAGTAAGACTTTCTGCTTAACTTTAGCCATTACAATCTTTCTAGTTAGTACCCTTGCATTCCACATAATTATTTTACATGTTTTCTAATACAATAATTATTATTTTATTATCATTTTCCCAAATCGTTAATGAGTAGTTTTGAACTCAAGCACCTTCTTTCCCTTCTGGCAGCTTGCTACAGTAACTTAATGGTTAGAGCAACCACCTGGTATGCGGAGGGTCTGTGGTTCTAATCCCAGCTGTGGCATTGAATTTTTCAGTTGCAATACCCTGGGACATAGGATTAAATAACCTTCAGTTGGTAATTATTATTTATTCTTGCCAACAAACTTACTGCTGGTGTTTCTAAAAAGACAAGCTGTGTGTGGACAGTGTTTGAGAGGTAGACTGGAACTGTAAAATCTGATGTGTTGCACTCACATGACTTTCTCTACTCTTGTGCTAACCATCCTTACATTCTCTTATTACTATATCTTGTGTTAGTTGAGATAAATATCTGCAGAAATTATCTTATTGCTTATCTCCTTGTGGATGCAAAGGGAATATGGAAATACAGTAGGCTTTGAGTGGTAGTCAAATCTTTTAAAGCTTCAAATTCCATTCTCTTTGCATGGTTTAAAAATAAAAAAATGAACAACAATGTTGCATTTCATGAAAATTTAAATGCTTTGTGAAACTGACACTAGTAATAAGGAATATCTCCGAAATGGTTCACTCTACAAAAACTGTATTGAGACATATACTGTGTGTTTTAGCAAGATCTACATTTGTTGTGCAGTAAGATTTTGTCAGTCTCTTATGGTTTGCGAGTTATTGAAAAGTCATCCAGAGTAAACAGGACTACATAGGTTATAGCCAGAAAATTCAAAATATACATTTAATTTGTTATACAAATATTTTAAACATTTTAATCAAAATCATTAGAGCCAATTTCAAGAAAATCTAAATTTTTGAAAAATTTTCCATGTAAAGGGTAGTTTATGATGGGGCTATTTTCTTAAAAATCTTCGTGTTGCATCCTTGAGAGGCATTAAACTTAAATACCAACTGTATTTTTTAACCAACTTTTCGTTTTTGAGTTATGCTGTCTACAGACACACCCACACACATACATAAAAAAGAACACACACAGACCTTTTTCTAGAAATGCTTTTTTTGGATTCAGGGTGCGTCAAAACATATTTCTGGTGAAATCTGGACATCAAATTTTTGGGTGGAATACAATACTTCTTCTACTGATCAGTACAGAAAGTAAAAATTCAATGCCACAGACTCTTCACTTACCAGAAGGGTGCTCTAACCATTAAGTTACTGTGACAACCTTCCAGAATGGCATTGAAATCTCCAACCAATTTGTATTTATCCCGGTAAATCACAAAGGCAATCTCACATCAGAGACAATTACCTCGATGGTGACTTACTATCTTAAGTCCTTTATGTCCTGGGATTAAATAACCCTCAGATGGTAATTATTATTTATTTTTGCCAACAAATTTACTCTTGGTGTTTTTAAACACACAAGCGATGTGTGGGCAATGTTTGAGAGGTAGTATTGGAACTGCAAAATTCAATGCTGGGATTTGAACCACAGACTCTCCACTTACCAGGTAGGTGCTCTAACAATTAAGCTACTGTGACAATCTGCCAGAATGACATTGAACTCTCCAACTAATTTGTATTTCTCCCGGTAAACCATTGACTATCGAGCTAAATAAAAGCAATTTGTTAGAGCATTTTTGTGCATTTTCTTACTTGTTAATGGATGTCATTTTTTGGCAATTTTTAGGTCATTTTGAGCATTTTTAACACTTTTCTGGAAGGTTGGGAGATTATTTGTATTTAATTCATTTTTTTAAAATTAAAATTCAGTATTTTTCCTTGTCAATACGAATTTAAGTAAATGCTATGCTAACTCCTACCCCTGTTTTTCAAGGAATGTTCATTATGAACTGGCCCACTTCTAGGAATTCAATTTCTTAGAGCTTATGGTACCTCCTACCCCTTTTTTTTAAGGAATGTGCATTATGAGCTGGCCCACTTCTAGGAATTCAATTTCTTAGAGCTTAAGCTACCTCCTACCCCTATTTTTCAAGGAATGTAGCTAATGGACTTGGCCACACTCTCAAGGAAATTCCTATATCCGGGTAAACCTGCATTGTTGTGCTGTTAAGCAAGGTGATCAGTTGTTCCTAGCACCTGTACGAGCACCATAAGAGCAAAATGCCTAAAGTGAAGGGAAATAACAGTGTTAAATTGAAGGCATTTATTTCAAAATATGGAGAAAAATTTTTTCCATGGACAGTCATATATTACTCTGCAAGATTTGTGATGTGAGAAAAAACGCTTATGGTAGAACAACATATGTCATGAGAGAAGCATAAACGTGGCCTGCAATGACTTGAAAATAAATGCAGTGTAAGCTTACAGCAGATGCTTCTGGATGAAACTCGTTCAACATTTTCGCCATTTTGTGAGAAATTATCTGAAGCATTTTTATCTGCTGATATTCCACTTCACAAATGAATCATCCTAAGCTGTGCGCATTTTTAGAAGAGGAGACAGGAAAATTAATTCCAGATCCCAGAACATTGAGAAGAACCTACGTGGATCGGTGCTACAACAAAACTTTGCAACAAATAAGGAAAAGGATTGGGGAAAAGAATATATATTTGTATCCATCAACAAGACAACAGACTCTGTAGGCTGTTATATTGTTGCAGTTCTAGAAGTGCACAGTCCCGGAGAACAATTTCAATTACATTATGAGCAGCTGGACAAAGTGAACTATTCAACCATCAGCTTAGTATTTGACCATATATTGAGAATATTTTGGCCTGATGGGATTCAAAATTCCAATGTATTGCTTTTTATAACAGATGCAGCACCCTACATGATGAAAGCTGCTGCTTCTTTAAGCGCACTCTACCCAAAAATGGTGCATGTGGCATGTTTAGTGCACACATTACACCGGGTCGTGGAAGAAGTATGTGCAAATTTTCCTGAAGTGGATCAGTTAATTGGATGCATCAAGAAAGTATTCTTGAAAGCACCCTCTCGGGTTGTAGCATTCAAAGCAGAAGCTTCAGAAATTCAACTGCCCTTTTCATCTGTTTTGACTAGATGGGGAACATGGCTCGAGGCTTATAGTTATTATTGCAAGAATTTTGACGCTGTGAAGAAAGTAGTTGATTCTTTTGATAATGCAGAGTCTGTGTCAATCAAAAAGGTGCAAGAACTGCTGGCTGATAAAGAAATTGTGGGTAAAATTTCTTTCATAAACACCAATTTTGGATTCCTTTCCGATGCAATAGCTTCTCTGGAAAAATCCCAAGTGACATTAATGGAACAGCTACAAATAGTGGATAAAGTAGTGAATGATTTGAGCTGTGCATATGGTAAAGTGGGTGATGCAGTGGCAATGAAAATAAAGAAGTGTATAGACAAGAACAGGGAGTACAGAACATTGTGTTCAATTGGCAGTGCTTTGTCTGGTGAACAGTTTTCTCTTGCTGACTGTGAGTTTAATCCAGTAGATACTGCTTGCTTTCAGTACGCTCCAATTGTTTCCGTTGATGTAGAGAGGAGCTTTTCCATTTATAAGTCAGTACTAGCAGACAATAGACAGTCATTTTTGTTTGAGAATCTCTGCCAATTTGTGATTGTTAACTGCAACTCAAAATTGTTATAAAAGTGCACTGAAATGGAATTTGTTCAATAAAAGATACTCTAACATGTACATTTATAATTTCCTTTTAATATTTTGATTTTATATTATATTTTATGTAACTCAATAACAAAGTGAATCCTTAATGTAATAATAATATTAATAAATAGCACTTTTATTGGCAATTCTTTTCCCTTTTGGCAACTTTAACATTTTTGGGTCATCTTTTTAGGTCCTTTTTTGTAATTTTTAAGTCATAAATGCATTTTTTATTTTGCATTTTTTACCAAATTATAGGTCATTAAATGCCTGGCCCTATTTATTATGCACACCTGAAGCTATTAACTGTTGAAATGCTTTCTAGTAAGAAAATTTTTTGCATACAAATGTGCAGCCTTGAGAATATTGCCATAGGCCTTACCATTAACCCATTATTGCCTAGCATTGCCATGTGACAATGTGCCTAACACATTCTTAAATGTTATTGTGTGAGAGGTAGAATCAAAACTGAAAAATTCAATGTCACAGCCGGGATTTGAACCACAGACCTTCCACTTACTGTGCAGCTGCTCTAACTATTAAGCTACTGTGACAACTTGCCAGAATGAATTCTCCAACTGAATTCTCCAACTGATTCGCATTTCTCCCAGTAGACCACAAATGGTGCCTCACATCAGAGACAAATATACCAAAGGCAAGTTACTAACGTAAGCACTTTATATCCCAGGGTTATTTTATTTATTTACTTTAAATTAATACATACTAGAATATGACACACATTCAGCCCAGGCTCTTAGCCTGTCATATCCACCCAACATAATTTCTTATACACACATTTTGCTTCTCTATAGCTATTGAACATATTATAACACAAAATTTTAATTCTGTTCTCTTTGTACAGACCAATTGCATTTTTTCTTAACTCTACTTAAAAATTGACCTTAGTTCCTGACCTCCTTTCTAAAAATCCTCTTAAATGCTGTTATCTTATCTCCCTTCTCCCATTTCTGGCCCAGAAATTCTTTCCTCCATATGTCCATTCCTTGACACTCAAAGACTACATGCTCCAGATCTTCCTTCCTCCCGCAAATAGGACACTGACTCTGAGGGATACCCTTTCTTAGTCCTCTCAACCTCCAAACACCAGTTCTTAGCCATGCTATTGTCTCCCTTTGTTCTTTGTTTACCTTATCAACATATGTTTCCCTTTCCCATGTTTCCTTCGCTGATTTGTAATCTACCAGAGACCTTTTTTCCATTATACCACCAAACAGTTTTTGAATTTCTATGTCTTCAAACCTCTTTCTTATTATTTTCCAAAATTTGTTATGACTATTCTCCTCCAGTAGTCCCCCATCCCATTTACTTCTAGGTTCTTTGGAATACTACTTGTCCATCCAGATTCCCTATGACTCTTTTACTGGTATTCTACATACTACCTTAACAAATTATTTTTATCTAAATTCAAAATCCTATACCAATATTTCAGAGCTCTTTCTATAATCATACCCTTCCTTGACACCCTTCCAATCTCCATCTGTGCTACTTCTCTTGCCACCGCACTTGGAAGACCCAACACTTCCCTGCAAAACATCCTATGAACTATATCTATGGTTTCCTCTCCCTCATTCAGCCCCCATTATTCTATACCATAGAGCATTTTTGGTTCCACCACCATATTATAAATTTTTTCCAACCATTTGACCACAATATTTGGTACTCTGTACTTACAGCTTCTTATTACTGACGTAGCTCCTTTTCTCTTTGTCAGTGCTAATTTCTTGTTTTCCCCACCCCCCACTCCCATCTAATTTTACTCCCAAATAGATACATTCTCATACTACTTTACACTCCTTATTCCCCTTTTTCCACTTTTCATATTTACTCAATTTTGCTTCCTTCTTAAATAACATTATTTGTGTTTTCTCCTGATTTTCAGTTGGGTTCCATTCATTCCAGTATGTATCTACCTCCTGCAACGCTTGCTTCAGACCATTTACTGTAATTGATCCTACTACCAGATCATCAGCGAATAGTAGCCCAGGGATCATGATATTATTTATTGCAGGTATACAACTATTGTTCTCGCTTATCCCTAACTGGATATCATTGATAAATAAATTAAATAGTATAGGGCTCAATTTACACCCTTGCTTTAACCCTTTCCCTTGTGCTATTTCCCGAGAGACTATTCCTTCCCCCACCCTCACACAGAAGGTGTTATCCATAGACAGTGCCATCAAGGTCTTTACCATATGTTGACTCAATCCTTTGCATTGCAATTTGTACCATAGTAATTGTAGATCTACCTTATCATATGCTTTCTCTAGGTCTATAAAGGCCATGAATAGTTTGCCTCTTTTTCCTTTAAGGTATTTATCCACTAGTGTTTTTATTATAAAGGTATTATCTACAGCTCTCCTCCCAGATCTGAAACTCATTTGAAATTCTGACAAGATATTGTTTTCTTCTACCCACTTCTGAATTCTGTTTGCCAAAGTTCCAGTAAAGATTTTTCCTACATTAGACAGTAGTGCAATCCCATGATAACTAGCCTTTCTCCAATTCGCTGGAACATATCCCTTTTCTTTTATTGAATTAAACAGCCCTGTTAGTTTCTTGACTCTTTCTATGTCATTGCACCATTCTTTGAGAAATTCTGTGGTAATCCCATCTAGGCCAGTAGCTTTATTTCTTTTCATTGTTCTAACTTGTCTCATTACTTCCTCATCCCTAATTAAACTGTCCAGAATTTCCACATGTTTATTGTTGACCTCAAAGTCTACCGTCATTGTATTTCCCCCGTACACCCCATAAAGGGTTCTAAAATATATATCCACTTTTCTGGGTCAATATGCGGCTGGTCTGCATATTTGCTGTATATGATTTTATGGCCTTCCATACCTTACTAGCATTCCCCTCCCCTAACACCCTGATTAATTATTTATTTATGCCAACAAACTTACTGTTGGTGTTTTTAAACACACAAGCCGTGTGTGGGCAAAGTTTAAGAGGTAGAACTGGAACTTAAAAATTCAATGCCACAACATTACCAGGAGAAATACGAACTGGCTTGAGAATTTAATGCCATTCTGGCGGTTTGTCACAATAGCTCAGTGGTTAGAGCGTCTGCCCGGCAAACGGAAGGTCTGTGGCTCAAATCCCATTTGTGGCACTGAATTTTTAAGTTCCAGTTCTACCTCTTAAACCCTGATTAAATTGCTCTCCTTTTTTCCCCTCCATCTTAATTTCTTTTTTTGTATGATCTGGTTGTAAAATGTCCTACCCTGTAGGTATTCCTCCTTTGCTTCAAAATTTACTTCTTTTCTCCATTTCTTTAACATCTGTTTCACTAACTTTTTTGTTACTTTACATTCTTCATCAAACCATTCCTGCCCCTGCTTGAATATTCTCTTTCTCACTCTCATTCCCCTTCCTCCCATCTGCAAAACACCATTGAAAATATTTTCTGCTTTCTCAATTTCATTTACCTCTGACATACAACCAACCTCTAGCTGGCATATTTTCCCATAGCGCGATTCCAAAACTTGTTTAAAATCCCTGTTGTAAACATCATTCCACTTAAATCTCACGTGCTGCTTACAATTCTTTTTCCTGCCTGCCAGGTTCTGTTTTGTCTGCTCTGTTTGTACTATGATATCTACTATTAATGGGAAATGACCACTGTTGGAGCTTAAGTTAAGAACTTTAAAAGTTCCAACAATACATTCCAAATTGATCAGCCATAAAATATAATCAATTACACTTTGACCATTCTTGTTTATAACAGTGAATTCTCCATTAATATACTCACCGTATTTCCCATTTAAGATACTCAACAAATTATTTTCACAGAATTCAATAAACTTGTCACTAGCACTGTCCGTGCTTTATCCTTACTTTTCCTCCCCACTTCTCGTTTACTCATTATTTCATCACTTATCCAATAATTTTTTATTTCCACATCCTTTTCTCCTAATCTAATATTAAAGTCCCCCATTAATATAATCTCTGAATTTACATACTTCTCCCTTAGCTTTTCACAATCTTCTTCCAGTTGATTAAGTAGGTTAGGGTTGTGAAACTGTGAGGATACAGGTAGGTTGTACACTATTCCAAAACAAATTATACAATCATCTAAATATTTTTCTTCAAATATTATCCAACAAGTGCTTTGTTATTTGGACCACATTTCTTTTATTCCTTTACTTAGAGATTTCCTTATAAAACACCCTATACTGCCAGACATTCTCCCTTTGACTGCTGTCTTTTGTCCCTTTATACCCATGTATATAAAATCTTTCACCGCACGGTCCTCTTCCTTTAGCCATGTCTCAACCACTCCCAAATACTCTAACTTGCTCAGCAAGTGATTTAGATTTCCCGTGTACATTTTACTTTTCAGCCCCTCGTAGTACCAGAATCCCAGCCTTCTGCTGCTTTCCATTCCCTATTGTGAACCTGCTCTAAAACTGGAACTTATCAAAAACACCCCTCTTCCTAAGTTCCTATCCCCTCCTTGCCATTTTGTTTTTATCTACCATGAGAATACTTCTATGTTCTGATGACACCACACTATCAGATGTTTCCTCTCCCTCCCACACACTCTCCTCACTGCTTTGCAACCATGCCTTCTTTCCCTTCTCTGCCAATCTACGGGACTCTTCTAACTCCGCCTTCCTCAGTGACATGATCTTTCTTCCATCATCACTCATTGTCTCCGTCACCGACTTTGTTGACATAGTTGGCGTTCCCCCTTCTTCCCCTACTCCTTCCATACCATCACATGAAGCAGCAGCTGATCCTCTAGGCAACATCACTCCAGCCCCTGACGTCGAAGCTTGTTTCCACACAAACTCGTATGTCGTATCGCGTGTATCACCTCCAGAAGCCCTTGATTGAATTTTCTGCCCATGTTGCAATGTTATTTCCTTTCTCATCTACTCCCTTCTCCATACATCCATTTTCCCTTCAGTGGTTACATTTGTTTCTTCTACTCAAAGTTGTAAATTTCTGATATAAGCTTGTTTTCCCTCTGCTTTTGCTTCCATCACTTTTTGTATTAAATTTCGCCTTATCTCCCTTTGAGCTGGTGTCAGATCCTTGTTAATATAGATGTCGGAGCCTTTCAGCATCTATGCTTTCCCCAAAATCTCATAGAATAGCTGTGATGTTGCGAACTGAGCCACAATGGGTCTTTTTCCAATATTCCTTCCTATTCGGTATGCCTCCACTATCTCCCAACCTTTCATCTCCATTTCCAGGTTTCAGATAAGAACTTGTTTAACCTCTTCTGCTGGCCAAACTCCTCTCCTCTCTTGTATCCCTATAAAGAGCAAGTTAGACTTTCGCCTCCTCTCGTCCAATCTTCCCATTTCAAATTTGATAGCATTCACCTCTCTTCTTATTCCTTTGATTTCTTCTCTCACGTCCTCTTTTATTTCCCTGGCCACTTTGTTTAAGCTATCGCTTATCCATTGCTCCACTCTGTCCATTGATCCTATTTTTTCCGTGAGCTTTTCCAACAATGTCTGGATGTCGTCCGGTCCTGGGTTCAATTCCACTCCTCCTATCATTAAAAGTATCATAATGACACTCACTGCTAGTACATAACTTATCTCCATACCACCTCCAGGGTTCCTTTTTTTAACTTTTGCCTGCCTATAGAGTCCAATCTTTGCTCTCTACATTGTCAGATCCACTCCCATAGCTTCTTGCATCACTCTTCCTCTCACTTCTGGAGCTTACACCAAATAACTCTGTTCCCTTCTGCTGCTTATTCAACACTCCCTTCATTCATTAATGTATGAGTTTCTCATTGCTGACAGAACATGATGCAGTGGCATTTTAGTCAGATCCACAGCCGTCATTCCTGGCAATCATTTCAAAGCCGAAAACCACATTTCTAATAGGAATATATGGAAGCTTTATCTTCCTTTCATAGAAGTTTGAAAACAGTGTTGTTGTAATTAATTTAATTTAAAAGGTGAGTTAATTAATAACACTGAACAACACTTACAACATATTTTTCTGGGATGCGTTTCGAAGGTTAACTTTCCTCCATTGTCCGGTTGATAATGGAGGAAAGTTAACCTTCGAAACGCGTCCCGGAAAAATATGTTGTAAGTGTTGTTCAGTGTTATTAATTAACTCACCTTTTAAATTAAATATGGAAGCTTGTTCACTTAAAACTTGTGAGGTCACTGTTGACAGCACTTAACACGTTGTTTATTGTCAGCGCCTCATTGCCCTCCACTAGTAATAAAAAATATGTGCACTTTAGAACGAATTGTACACTTAACGAGGTCGTCTACTTGTCCCAAAACTGCACAGTATTTTAACACCACTGTTTCTGTAAGTGCTTTGTAAACATAAACAATGGCGTCTGGCACGCCTGTATAATCTGCGGTTATTTAACCAATTCGTTCACTAGAATATTTGGATTGTGCTCCTTTAACTTATAAAAGACATTTAAAGCAATTTGTTATTGTCACTGTTTAATAGTTTACCTTGTTATGGTGCTTTTTATAACCGTAAACTCTCAGTTTTGCCACTGCCGAAGTTACACAGCTGTATCACTGCCACCATATTCTTAAGTTCATCTCCCAGGATTAAATAGTCTTTAGATGGCAATTATTATTTAAATGTTTTTTCATGGAGAAGGTTTTTATGCTACCCATTTTACTACGCAATGTGTTACATTAACTGGTTTTGTCTATTTGCTTTTCTTTTATGTAACACATGTCCTTCTCTATTTGACCTTCAATATACAATTCATACAATTTTCTATGATTGAAAATAAATGTAACATACTACAGTCATGTGATTTTCTCTACTCACTTTTCTTTTATGTAACGATCACATTTATTTTTCTACTACCACTTCTACAAACAGTGCATATAATTTTCTATATGTTTGAAAGAGAAATGCATCATACTACATTCACATGGTTTTCTCTACTCTTCTCTTATGTAACATACCCACATATTCTTCTCTAATTGCTCTTCAACATACAATTCATACAATTTTCTACATGATTGAAACACAAATGAACATATTACATTCACAAGATTTTCTTAACTAATTTTTCTTTTATGTAACACATTCATGTGTGGTTTTCTTCTCACTCTTCTACAAATAATTCATACACTTTTCTATATTATCAAAATAGGAATGCAATGTATTACATTTGCACAGTTTGCTCTACTTGATTTTCCTCCTGTGGTATTTGTGACTGTTCAACAGTGTTTTTGCATAGTGTCCTATTGGCATTTTTATTTATTTAGTTCAGTTGTTATCTCTTACAGTATTCTAAGAGCTTTAGTTAAATATTTCTTTAAGTGTGTTGAGTAATATTTTTTAAATGTCTCCAGAAAAACACAAAGATATTGGGCATGTGCAACCTAGCTCCAAAAGCTTTTGGGATAAATCGTCAAACCAAAGGCAATGCTGGATATTTCAACTAGTATTCTATATATGTAGGTAGTTACTTAGTAAAGTACTTACAAAAGTGTCCTGCTATTGAGTGAATAATACAAAAAATTCAGTCTAGTAGATAATCCATATAGATCCATGGGTGCCTGTTGATAAATGTGGATCATTAAGATACTCCTTGCTGGTATATAATATGTAGGCAATATCTACTTTCATGATTATGCTTACCTCAATTTTGGAAGTGTATGCACAGTTGACAGCTATACCTTCTGCAAGCAGCTTTAACACAGGTTCCGGAATATTATCTTTTGGAAATCTTTTTTTATATAGTGTTTCACAGATGTAGGCTTGAACCACTGTCATTCTGTATTAAAAAAGATTATAAATGAATCCACAGCATTAGATTTTAGTATGTTAGTTTTATGGTGGAAAAAATGTGGTAGTAGTATCAAACTTTGTTATTATAATTGCTATGCTCATATTATAATAAGTATGTTGAGAACTTGTAGTTGGGGCAAGGTTCTCATCAGATCCTTGGCATGTATTAGAGATGATAAATACACATTTAACAGAGCTAGGAATGACATTAAACCAGGCATGCTCACACTGGGTATTTCGTCTAGTGGGCGCCCAGTAGAGAATATAGGTAGAGTAGTCAGATGTTATCAGTCTTGCCTGCATACACAAACTGATTTTCTTGAGCAGTGATGGCTGGTGCTATGAATATGCATTCAGTGGAGAATAGACCAAGCTCTAGCAGAAAATGTAACATGCAAGAAAACCCCAAGGGAAAGACAGTGCCTTTTTGTACAAGTTGGAGAAGTGCTAAAGTTTAATGTGTGCACATTCCGTAATAGCAATACATATAAAACACTGAGCAACACTACAGTTCAAAACATGCTGACATGTATAATAGTATTCAGGGAGATAAGCATTTGCAACTAACTGAAAACTTAAAAGAAATTGTCAACACTGAGGTGAGCTGTTTTATTTCAATATCAACTACTAAATCATGGGAGTTTATTTATAATTTTATTTACCCAACAATTTTATTTCTAGGAAGTTGAAGCTATGTATAAACAACAATTTGGTGATGGAGTTACTGACATAATGAGTCATTTGAAAGCTCTCAATACTTCTTTGTAGGGAAAAGCTCAAGTAATTGTATCTTTTTTTTCTTCTAACATTCGTGTAATGAAAATGAAATTGGAGATATGGAGAAATGAATTTCAAGGTTGTAATTCCACGCATTTTCCAGATGTGACAAAATTCTCAGCTAACATTAATTATGATCTACTTGAATCATTCATTCAGTCTCTTGATAAGCTAACTGTAGCATTCACGAAAAGATTCAAGGATTTAAAGTCACTTGAGCCAGATTTTGATATCTTCATGTCACCATGTTCGGTTATGTCAGAACTATGTCTACAAATGTGCAGTTAGAATTAATAGATCTGCAATGTCACATATTTATTAAGGAGAAGCTTAGGATGGCAAATAACATCATTCAGTTATTATTTATTTATGCCAACAAACTTAATGCTGGTGTTTTTAAACACACAAGACATGTGTGGTCAATGTTTAAGTGATGGAATCAGGACTGAAAAATTCAACGCCATAGCCAGGATTTGAACCATGGATCTTCCACTTATCAAGCATGCTGCTCTAACCACTAAGCTACCATGGCCAACTTGCCAGTTGACATTAAATTGAATTCATTATTCATGCAGTTGTGAGTGTTTGATCTTTAAATTTATTTTCCAGTTCAGTTTTATATTTATTCCAATCTGTGTTTTTGAAGTTCCAATACAGATTCGTGTGATGTTGACTAACATTTGTATTATCTAGTTTTATATCAGCATATACTACTCTGTGATCAGAACTTGGGTCTTCTATGACTTGTTTTTTAATCTTTGAAACAATATCTGTTGTAGCTAACAAGAGGTCTGGGCTACTGCCTGCTCCAGAGTAATGTATGAAGGTTGTAGGATCTTCTTTATTATAGATCAGTTGAGGGGTTGTGGTATTAAAAAATTCTTCCACTATCTTCCCTGTAGAATCCACTTTTTCATAACCCCACTTTTTGGAATGGGCATTGAAATCCCCAATTACGATTATTTTATTTTATTGGTCAATAAGTGAGGGATCTGGTTCATTCCTGGGAGGATTGTAAATACTCTATAAATGTAGATGTTGTTTTGTTATCCCAAAATTTTAGCTTTATTAATTCAGCTTTATCTGTGTTATCCATTTCTTTAACAATTTGAAAGGAGGATTTAATATCCTTTTTGACTCAAACTAATATTCCACTACTCATCTGTCTATTTTTGGGTAGTAGGTGTAGTGAAAATCCAGTAAAGTTGAAGTATTTAAGTTGATAATTTGTTAGATTTGCTTCTTGAATGAAAAATATATCTATGTTATTGTCAAATACAATTTTATTGATCTCTATTCTTTTTGCTTGTGTGCAACCATCTGCATTCCATTGAAGAATTCTGATGTTAGATCTTCTACAATGTTTTGGTTCTTGAGAAGTAGTCCCCGTCCAGAGATCCGAATGGGGGTCTATTTAAACTCCGGAACATTTTACCCCTCAAAGTCATATTTCATAATTTGAAATTGAAGAGAACAATACAGTAATAGTAACCACTTTTCAGAGAGCACCATATTTTTATGTTTTGGTGGTTGCACTGCTCTCTTACAACCCCCAGAATGGGTGGAGGACCAAGCCTGTCATTGGTTTATGGATCTCACCGACCTGACCGGCAGCATTATCAAAGTATTTAAATTGTAAAATTGTTGTTGTTAGCTAACGCTGGATTTCTGACAAAAGTCATTAATCCTCTTGCTCTCCAATATTTTTCACTGATGGATGGGGTGCTAGAAGTGGCCGGGCATATTTGAAGGTGGTCTCGGTCCATTTCCTCTTGCAGATCACATAGAGGACAGAGTGGTGAAGAATATATCCCAATTCTGTTTAAATGTTTTGCCAGACAATCATGTTCTGTAATCAACCTGAAGGTTGCAACTGCTGTTTTTCGAGGAATTACTGTCTGAATGTTTGGTAGTTTCCATCTTTTATTTTTTGATTTTTCATAGTAATATTTTGCAATAATTTTTTTGAATTCAGAGTTGACTAATCTTTTAGCTGCATAAAATGGTAGATTAACTATAGATTTCTGCACATTGCCGGTACCCTTTTTAGCAAGAAAATCAGCTTTCTCACTACCACTCAGTCCACAGTGAGCTGGTGTCCATTGGAAGACTAGGTGTTTTTGAAGTGCGGTTAGATGGGTAAGGATTTTCCAACATTCTATAATTGTTTGGTTTTTTGGTGACAACTTGGAAGTAATTGCTATAATTGCCACCCTGGAATCTGAGAAAATAACTGCTTGATGAAAATGTGAAATTCTATACAAAAGATTTTGTAGGGCCACTCGACGAATTGCTTCAATTTCTCCATCAAAGTTTGTAGTTCCATAACTTAAAAATTTGTAATAGGAAAAAAGGTGACATGTGAGTCCAGCCTCTACTCCATCTCGGTTTGATGTCAATGATCCATCAGTATAAATATGGAGCCATTCGTGTTCTGGAAATCTAGTATGGATGGTCTCTAATGCCCATAATAATTTTAGAACACTAGTTGGAGTATCACTTTTCTTAACTTCTTCTATCAGGTGTAAATAATATGTGTTGTCTAATGTTTGTGTCAAATTGACTTTAGATATGAAGTTTTCCTTTGAATTAGGAAGGTACATATTCATGATGTCTTGAATTTTGGAAAGAAAGCTCTCTTGAGTCTTTAGTGTATGTGTAAAATTTCTCTTGTGCCATGTATTGAATGGGGGTCTGATCAACTTTATGTGTTGAGTAAGAGCTGCTTTTTCTATTTTATATTCAATGGGGTATTGGTTGATTAGTATTTCCATAGCTGCTATTGGTGTGGTTTTGATAGCACCTGTAATTAGTCTCAGACTTTGGTTTTGAAAGATTTGAATTTTTTTTGTATGTGATATTACAAGAACTTCACTGCAGTAAGTAAATTATGGCTTTATATATACATTGTATGTTGTGTTAGGAGTTGCTCTGGAACACCTCCACTTCATACCTGTTAGACATTTTAACAGTGAAAGGCACCTTTCTGCTCTTTGTATTACATTTTCTCTACACTTGTACTAACCATTCTTACAAACTCTTATTCCTGTATCTTCTTCATGTTAAGATAAACATTTGTACAAATTATTTTATTGCTTATTTCCTTGTTGGTGCAAGGGGAATATTAGAATACAGTAGGCTGTGAGTGATAGTAAAATCTTTTAAAGCTTTGAGATTCTGTTCTCTTTTTACACTTAACATGCAAAACAAATGAACAACAATGTTCCATTTCACAAAAGTTTTAAGTTTTCCAAAACTCACACACACAAAAAGGAATATCTCTGAAATGGTTCACCCTACAAGAAAATTTATTGACATAAATTGTGTATTTTAGCAGGATCTACATTTTTTGTAGTAAGATTTGATCTATCTCTAACGGTTTACCAATTATGCAAAAGTCATCCAGAGTAAATACAATTACTGGTGCTATAGCCAGAAAATTCAAGATATACATTTCATTTGTCATAAAAATATCTGAAACATATGACATTTGAGACAGAATATATGGTTAGACCCCGAAAGGAAAGCATTTATGTAAATATTTGTTACAAATGTAGTTTATTTTTCATGTTGGTAATGATCAGTTGAGTAATGAAAACTTATTGCTATTTTCTCAATTATTACAAATAAGAGATGTTTAAAAATGTCATAAATGTTAATTTGCATGTTCAAATTTAATATGTATGAATATAAGAACCATATATATTTAATGTTAAAAGTGTAGGGAGGATAGATAAAGATCGCTACCCTAACATTACAGGAACTATTTAGCGTAGGAGGATTTCAAAGTGTACTTCGTGGCAAAATGAGCGCATACGCGCATGAATACAAAAGCATTATGTAAAGAGGTGCCATCTTTTTCATTATTAGCATCTTGGAGTTTGGAAGGTGAAGACATGTTTTTGTAACGCACGTAGATGTGGATCTAAAATATCTATTAAAGTGAAAAGACTATTAAGAAAGTATATACAGGTGCAACGAAAGTCAATCTAATTGTAACGAATGTAATATTCGACACAAAAACTGTAAATAAGAGTGTTATAGTGAAGTTATATCCTGTGTTTGTTCATTTCACCCTGTACCATGACCTGGGATAGAAAAAAGAATCTCATAGCTCAACTCAAAGTATAATTATTAAAAACTCAGCACCACATTTTAATCAAAACCGTTAGAGCCATTTTCAAGAAAATCAAAAGTTTCAAAAAATTTTCCATGTAAAGGGCAGTTTAGGGTGGGGCTATTTTCTTTAAAATCTTTGTGTCGCATCCTTGAAAGACATTAAGCTTAAATACCAACTTTGGTTTTAAACCAACTTTTTGTTTTTGAGTTATGCTGTCCAGAGACACACACACAGACAGACAAGCAAGACACACACATGGACCTTTTTCAAAAAATGCTTTTTTTTTGGATTCAGGGAGTCTCAAAACATATAATTCCGGTGAAATCTTGACATCAAATTTTTGGATGGAATACAATACTTCCCCTACTTAGTAGTAGAGAAAGTAAAAATGGATAGTCGGTTAAATACTGAACTAGATACTTAACTTCAGCACCTTCTGTGGATGCAGCTAGAAAATTTTCAAAAAATCTCCCTACCCCAAACTATACATGGAACATCTTCCAAAAATGTTAGTTCTCCCAAAAATGGCTCTGACTATTTTGATTAAAATACCATATGTTTAAGATATTTTCAGCCAAATGAAATGCATATCTTGAATTTTCTGGGAAGATCTTCAGAAGTCCACTTTATTCTGGATAACTTTACATAATCGGAAAACCAAAAGAGATTGACAGAATCCTACTAGACAAAAAATGCAGATCTCATTAAAGTACATACTTTATGTCATATAGGTACATTCTTTTTGTGGAATGAACCACTCCTGAGATATTCTTTGTTATTTGTTTGAATTTGCCAACACTTGTACTTTTCCCATTATTTATTCACTTTTTTAATGTCCTAGACATGCCACAAAATGAATGGTTCCTAAAAGATTTGGCTATCACTTAAGCTATATATTCACCTGTTCCCATTGTACCTATAAGGGAATATGTAATAAAACTGTTTCTACAAAGTCTAACATGAAGTAGGTAGAAAAATAACAAACTTTAAGAATATTTTGTACAAGAGTTAGTGAAGTTACATGAGTACACACATCAGATTTTTTTTCTTGGCCATTTAAAGAGAATGAAATTTTAAAGCCTTCTTAAAGCTCTTAAAAAATCCTTCTACCATTTTTGTTTACTGTGCTCCTTTATTCACCTTGTACATACAAGGAAATATGCAATAAGACAATTTCTGCAAATATTCATCTCGATTAACATGAAGTAGATACAAAAATAAGCGTTTGTAAGAAAAATTTGTGCAAGAGTAGAGAAAGTCATGTGAGTGCAATGCATCAGATTCTTCAATGACCTAGAAAAGAGAATAATTTTCTGACATCATTTAGAAGAATGCCAGGAAATTTGAAATATGTAAATCACAAAATCGATGTATGACATATTTGTACAAAAAGGCATGTAACTAAGTTTTAGGCCACGAGCTACTGTTTGCTAAAAGTCTGAATTTTTCCATTCATCTCAAAGTGTAGTGAGCACTTACATACCTGTTTGTAGTGAGGGTTCCAGTTTTGTCTGAACAAATTGCTGTTGCACTTCCCATTGTTTCACATGCATCAAGATGGCGAACAAGATTATTGTCTTTCATCATTTTCTGTAAATAAAATGAAAGAAAGTTGGAACAGGTAAATTTGAATACTGGTAAAGTTAACATAAAATATTATTATAATTACCAAATGAGCAGTTGCTAAAATTCACATAACTTGTTCTTTAATATAATGCAAGTTTATATTTTTCTTCTTTATTTGATCACCCTCCCCTTATGTAGGACTTGCACCCCATAGGACTTACAAGCCTGTGTCTAGGGCCAGATGCCTGTTGGGGAGCACAGGAACCTATGGACTGGGCAGAGTGAAGACCTGAAGCGGGTGGTTAGCCAAGTACCAGATATGAGAGTGAGGAAGAGGATGATATGAAATGCAGGCAAAATGGACCATTTGAAAGGTGATAATGGAGCAATCAATGGAATGACTAGAATGGCGGCATTTCTAAGAGAGTTCTTTTCTTTTTTTCTTTACCTGATTATGCTCCCCTTATGTAGGACTTAAGTCAGTGCCTAGGATCAGACACCTGTCGGGGAGCACAGGAACCTATGGACCAGACAGAGTGAAGACCTGAAAGCAGGTGGTCAGTCAAGCACCAGGTATGATAGTGAGGAAGAGGATGATATGAAGTGTAGGCAAAATTGATGATTGGAAAGATGACAATAGAGCAATTGGTGAAATGAGTGGTGGGAAAAACCAGAGAACCAGAGAAAACCTGCCCTGACATTGCTTCGTCCATCACGAATACCACATGCGGGTCCCTGGGATCGAACCTGAGTCACCTAGGTGGTAGGCAAATGCTCTAGCCGCTGGGCCATGGCCCTGCCAAGAGAGTTCTTTACCCCTAGAATCAGTAGCTGCAAGATCAGACATGACAAATAACTGTGTACTTCTGCACACCATTTCATAAAAATACTAAAAAAATATACTGCTTCTGATATAACATTCTATATACCACTTTAAAGAGAACATCCCAAAGATTAATAACTCACACAAAAAAAGGTTTTCATTAAAGAACCCATCCCATAAACCCTTAAGCCTATAAAGTATTACTGACAATTGTTGTATCAAGATGCTTTCTCAAATCTGTGTATATATTAAATGTATATATTAAATAGGTAAACTTTGGTTACATTCAATTTTAATCCCTCAATGGATAGCAACACAAAATAAGTAATCCTTTGACAACTGTGTACACTTCCTAAAGAGCATATTACATAAGTTAGTCCTTGTTTTGGCCCGTTTTTAACCCTTTCATGCCTGGTGTGTATTATAAGATACATAGACTTTTTTTCCTATTTGTACTAGTTTTAACCTTTTTTTCTGCTATATTCTTGTTATACTGTCTGTCACCAATTAAAAATACATATTTGAGACATTTTGAATTGTAAAAAATTATTTTTTTACAATTTATATTGTAGTGTTTTTTTTTTTTATAAGAAAAGAAGCAAAACCCATGTAACCGCAGTCAAATGATACCCTGTCATCATCCACGCGTGCCATCAAACCAGTTCGTATTTCTCCTGGTAAACCACAAAGGCAGTCTCACATCAGAGACAAATTACCCCAATGGTGACTTACTATTGTAAGTACTTTATGTCCCAGGATTAAATAATCTTCAGATGGTAATTATTATTTATTTATGCCAACAGTAAGTTTGTTGGCATAAATAATGTATATCTTGAATTTTCTGGCTATAGCCCCTGCAGTCATATTTACTCTGGACGACTTTTGCATAACTGGTAAACCGTTAGAGATAGACCAAATTGTACTATACAAAAAATGTAGATCTTGCTAAAATACACAATTTATGTCTAAATAAATTTTCTTTTAGGGTGAACCATTTCGGAGATATTCCTTGTTATGTGTGTGAGTTTCGGAAAACTTAGAACTTTCATGAAATGGATCATCTTTGTTCATTTTTTCATATGTTAAGTGTGCAAAGACAACAGAATCTCAAAGCTTTAAAACATTTGACTATCGCACAAAGCCTACTGTATTCTAACATTCCCCTTGCACCTACAAGGAAATAAGCAATAAGATAATTTGTAAAAATGTTTATCTCAACTAACACGAAGAAGATATAGGAATAAGAGTTTGTAAGAATGGTTAGTGCAAGAGTATAGAAAGTCATGTGAGTGCAACACATCAGATTTTTATCTCTGGGGTGACTTAAAACATAAAATGTACAAGACAAATCCACACACCGTGGAAGAATTAAAACAAAATATCCTCCAGGAAATTGCCAGAATTTCTCAACATGAACCAAGTGAGTATGTGGCTAGTTTCGGCATCTCCTTTCATAAAGTTGGTAAGTAATGCCTTTAAAAGTAGTTTTGAAAATGTATGGTTTCATCTACGGCTTTCTTTGATAGTGGCAGACAGCAACAAGTGCCAAGGATGTGAACAAGCAAAACATTGCACAGCCCATTTGGATCTTTTTGCTCTCCCTGTATATAATATATATCTAGCCAGGAGATTTACCAGAGTCTTATTCACTAGTTCTTCATTATTCAGGGCAAACTGTTGCAGCATCTCCCTTGGTTGTCGCAGTCTTGACTTGAGCTGGCTATGATGGACTGCAGCCAGACAGTAGTTTTTGAACTGGTATTCAAGAAACTCCCAGATGCTAACGTATGCCACCAATGTCAGAATCGCATTAGTTCTTCTGCCGCCCATCTCTGGAGCTTTCGTGAAACTTGTCTTCTGTGGATCATCAATTGTGGGTGGCAGCAGCAACAAATTGTCTGTGGAAGCTTTCAAGGGTCAATGTTCCATTGTACTTGGGTGGCTTGGATGTTGTGTTATGTCCTAGCGTCTCAACCTCCAAGCTCTTAGTTTTGCCATGAGTTTGTTCCACCCTGGCGTTCATCAACTCTGTCTTCCAGGGCACTAACGCTGTTCTGGAAGTCCTCTGGGACATTAACTTATTGGCCAATGTCTTTCACAGCTTCCTTCTTGCCGACCAATTGCCTGTCAATCATCGCCAGTAAGTCTATCCTCAACTTGGCCATTTCTTTTTCATTTCATCCATTTTGGCTAGCATTTGCTTCTCATTTCTTCCATCTTGCCATGGTTTCATGGCATTTCTGACATCAGTGTAACCATATCTCTTTTCCAATTACTCATACTTTATTTTTACCACTTTTACAATTACTATGGCCTCATCCAACAGGAAATTAATACTTATACATCCAAAAATACTTTTTGTATTCCAACTTTTTCAAAACTAGCTTTCAAATTTAATTTAAAAGGTGAGTTAATTAATAACACTGAACAACACTTACAACATATTTTTCCGGGACGCGTTTCGAAGGTTAACTTTCCTCCATTATCAACCGGACAATAACGGATAATGGAGGAAAGTTAACCTTCGAAACGCGTCCCGGAAAAATATGTTGTAAGTGTTGTTCAGTGTTATTAATTAACTCATCTTTTAAATTAAATTAATTACAACAACACTGTTTTCAAACTTCTATGAAAGGAAGCTAGCTTTCAAAACTTGCAAAGTTACTCTCTTTGCCTCCTTGGCCATTGCTGATGAGATAGACAGGCTGCAGTGCAAACTGCAGTGACATAATTCTTCTAGTCCAGTCCTGGCCCAATGAAGTAAAAGCATAATTGCCTAATATACCATATTTTAAACAATCAAACAAATTGCTTGTTGAATTCATACAAAAGATAGTTTTATCATGATGGTATACAATGTTAGCCATTACTACGTACAACCGATTCATGCCATATCTTGTCTTTCTCATTAGTCACATCCTTGGCAATGTGATGTCATGCTAAGGAGCATTCAATTTGTGATGCTTCCACACGGAAGCTTGAAGCAGTCACAATAGCTTAATTGGGACTCCAAAATTATGGTAGCCAACAGTGCTTCATATTTAAAAGCATGTGTATTTTGCACATTTTGTAAATGCTGGAATGAAACATATAACCACAATTCCTAATTATCCAAAACCACTGTTAAAGGAAAGTTTAAACAGGAATCCCAAGGGCACTCTTATAATTTGCCATTCTAATTACCACATTAAATAGAATTGCAATTTGCATTGGTTGGAGTCGCACCAAACTGTGCATGTCATGAGGTTTTCTTCCGATAATAGACACAATTAAATGTCAACTAGTGATTAAATACTTCATGTAACACCAACTAAAATTTAACAAAGAAAAAATCTGTTGTGTTGCACTTGCATGACTTTCTCTACTCTTGTAGAGCCTATTTTTACGAATGCTTATTCCTCTACCTCATGTTAATTCAGATATATATTTGTGGAAATTACCTTTCTTATAATTTTCTTGTAGACACAAGGGGAATATGGTGACATGATAAGTTTAAACTGATAGTCAAATCCTTTAAAAGCTTGTCACTATGAGATGTCTTTGAAATTCCATTCTCTTTGCATGGACAAGAGACCAAAGAAAGTCTATGTTGCACTCACATGACTTTCTCTACTCTTGTACTAACTATTCTTATAAAATCTTATTCCTCTATCTTGGTCATGTTACTTGACAAACATTTGCTGAAACTATCTTATGGGTGGTTTTCTTGTAGCTGCAAGGGGAATATGGGAATATAGTAGGCTATGAGCAATAGTCAAATCTTTTAAAGCTTTGCTATTCTGTTCTCTTTGCACAGCTAAGAAATAAATGAATAATGTGCTTCCATTTGAGGAAAGTGTAAGTATTGCAAAACTTGCACAAAGATCAAGGAATATCTCAGAAATGGTACACTCCACAAAAAATGCATTTGGACATAATGTGTGTGTTTTAATGAGACCTACATTGTTTTATATAGTGAGATTTGGTCTATCTCTTATGGTTTACCTATTATGTAAAAGTCATCAAGAATAAACAGCACTACAAAGCTAGGTCCAGAAAATTCAAAATATACATTTTATTTGCCATAAAAATATCTTAGACACATGGCATTTGAATCAAAATTATTAGAGCCATTTTTGAGAAAATCAAAATTGTCCATGTAAAGTGTCATTTAGGGTGGAAGAATTTCTTCAAAATCTTTGTGTCACATCCTTGAAAGATGTAGCAAATTTGATTTTTAATCAACTTTCATTTTTGTGTTATCTGTCACAGACAGACACACATAGACTCAAATACCAAATTTGGTTTTTAACCAACTTTTCATTTTTGTGTTGTCTACTCATAGACAGACACACACATATAGACCTGTTTCTAAAAGTTTGAATTCAGGAACCTCAAAACATACATTTCCTGTGAAATCTTGACATTAAAATTTTGGGTCAAATACAATACTTCCCCTACTCACTATACATAATACACAAAATAAAAAAACAAAGGGGGTGTAATGACTTCCCATTTTAGAAAATCAAAGTATTGAAAATTCAAACAAATAACAAGAAATATCTTGAAAATGGTTCACTGCACAAAAATATGTATTTGACTTAAATTGTGTGTCAGTTTGCCAGTTATGTAAAAGTTATTCAGAATGTAAAGGACTTCTGAGGACATTCCCAGAAAATTTAAGTTATGCTTTTCCTTTTACATGAAAGTATCTTAAACATATATTTTAATCAAAATTGTTAGAGCTGTTTTTGAAAAAATCAAAATTTTAAAAAGTGTTCTGTGTAAAGCATGGTGCCTGTGGTGTGGAGATTTTCTTAAAAAGTTCCTGATGCATTCTTGAAGATGTTGAACATGAATACCAAGTTTGGTAATTATTATTTATTTATGTCAACAAACTTATGTTGGTGTTTTTAAACACACATCTAAAGGTTATTTAATCCTGGGACATAAAGTTCTTACGATTCTAAATTACCCTTGGGGTATTTATCTCTGATGTGAGATTCCCTTTGTCATCTACCAAGAAAAATACAAATTGGTTGGAGAATTCCATGACATAGTGGGAAGTTCTAACAATATTTCATTGGTTAGAGCAGCTGCGCATGAAACGGAAGGTCTGTAGTTCAAATCCTGGCTGCAGCAGTTTTTGTTTTTAAGCTATGCTGCTCCGACATATATGGGCCTTTTTCTATAAATACTATTTTTACTTTCTCTACTACGTTTAGTAAAGTAGAGGAAGTATTGTATTCGACCCAAAAATTCAATGTCGAGATTTCACCAGAAGCACATGTTTTGAGGACCCCTGAATAAAAAAATCATTTTTAGAAAAAGGTCCATTTGTGTCTGCCATCCTGCCTACCCGCCTGCCCGCCCGCCCGCCCGCCTATCGGTCTGTCTCTCAAGCTGTGGACAGCATGACTCCAAAATGAAAAGTTGGTTAAAAACCAAAGTTGGTATTTAGGTTTAATGTCTTTAAAGGATGCAACACTAAGATTTAGAAGAAAATTATTCCACCCCAAACTACCCTTTACATGGAAAAATTTTGATTTTCTTTAAAATGGCTCTAATGACTTTGATTAAAATGCCATATGTTTGAGATATTTTATGACAAATGAAATGTATATCTTGAATTTTCTGGCTAGCCAATGAAGTCCTATTTACTCTGGATGGCTTTTGCATAGCTGGTAAACCGTAAGAGATAAACCAAATCTTGCTGCACAAAAAATGTAGATCTTGCTAAAACGCACAATTTATGTCCAAATACATGTTTTGTAGAGTGAACCATTTCGGAGATATTCCTCATTATTTGTGTAAGTTTTGGAGAACTTATAACTCTGTCAAATGGAACATGGCTATTAAATTTTGTATATGTTAACCATACAAAGGGAACGAAATTTGAATGCTCTAAAAGATTTGACTATCGCTCAAAGCCTGCTGTATTCCCATATTCCCGTTGCACATGCAAGAAAATGTGCAATAAGGTAATTGCTGCAATATCTTCTTTGTGTTAGTTAAGATAAACATTTGTACATATTATCTTATTGCTTATTTCCTTGTAGGTGGAAGGGAAATATTAGAATATAGTAGGATTTGAGCGATAGTCAAATCTTTTAAAGCTTTGAGATTCCATTCTCTTTGCATACTAACATATAAAAAAATGAACAACGATGTTCCATTTCACGAAAGCTTTAAGTTTTCCGAAACTCACACACAGAACAAGGAATATCTCCGAAATGGTTCACCTTACAAGAAAATTTATTTAAACATAAATTGTGTACTTTAGCAAGATCTACATTTTTTGTATAGTATGATTTGGTCTACCTCTAACGGTTTACCAGTTATACAAAAGTCAACCAGAGTAAATACGACTACAGGGGCTATAGCCTGAAAATTCAAGATATACATTACATTTGTCATAAAAATATTTTAAATATATGACATTTTAATCAAAATCGTTAGAGCCATTTTCAAGAAAATAAAAATTATTGAAAAATTTTCCATGTAAAGGGTAGTTTAGGGTAGAGCTATTTTCTTCAAAATTTTCATGTCACATCCTTGAAACACATTAAATTTAAATACCAACTTTCGTTCTTAACCTACTTTTCGTTTTCGAGTTATGCTGTCTACAGACACACACACACACATGGACCTTTTTCTAAAACTGCTTTTTTTGGATTCAGGGGGTCTCAAAACATATATTTCTGGTGAAATCTCAACATCGAATTTTTGGGTGGAATACAATACTTCCCCTACTTACCAGTAGAGAAAGTATAAATGGTTAGTACAAGAGTAGAGAAAGTTATGTGAGTGCCACACAGGGTTTTCTTTATTTAGAGCATTTCAAAACAAGTATTTTTGGTGGAGTCCCAGTATGAATTTTTGGGTGAAGGTAATGACTGCATTTTGTGGTAGTATGCCCAAAACATGGTTATGCTGTGAGCCATCAACAATTATAAGCTTTCTAGAGCAGTTGAAAGACAAAGGCTAAATTTCTGCAGTTATAAAGAATGTTATTTCTAACAATACACTTGTGCAATTGCAATTGCAAAATTGTATCACTTCCATTTTGAATTGTGCCAAACACACCATTTGACCAGATTTGGCTCCCAATGATCTTTTCCGCTTCTCAAATCTGAAGGAATTGGCTTTCTAGACTGTGACTTATCTTGAATGTGGATATCACATAACACTATGACAAGGCTTGGAGGGGAGACCTATCACTTCAACAGGTAGGTATTATAATTCACATAAATTCTTATTTTGCACAGCTGAACAAACCACTTTTATAGTATAAACTGTTATAAGGAAGTATGAAATTTAAATAAAGAAGTTAGAGCATCACTGATTTAGACATTTAGTACTGAAAGGTGACTGTCGGAAAGCAATAAGGTGTTTTAACTTTTTTTCTCAGGAAAATAATTTTCCAAATTACCCATAGTTTGTGAAATTTTGTGACATATTTTAATAACCTGTTTATGATAAATGGTGAGTACTGACTGAAGATAATCAGTGACATATACACAAATAAGTGGATTTGGTAAAGGCCATTTAAGGTAAATTAAGGTTAACAGGACAAATAGACTGTGGTGCTTATACCTAGAGCATGAAAGCATATTAACTAGGAAGAGCTGATGTAGTTTACTAGAAAGGGTAACTGTGTACTACAAAACTAGACAGATAATAATGAAGGCTTACCTTCACTGAATATGCCAGAGATATTGTTACAGCCAGTGGAAGTCCCTCTGGAACTGCAACCACTAGTACTGTTATTCCAATAATGAAATAAGAGAGAAATACGTTTGCTTGATCAGCTACCCATTCTTTTTCATCAATTATGTATGTGTAGATGCAGTACTGTATTGTCAGAACTGCTACTGTCAGAATAGCTGCAGCAGAGCCTATAACAATACACAAGTCAATGAATGTTAAACATACTACATTGTCGCTTGTAAGTGCACATAGACACAGACACATTTATACTGCAGACTTAGGAAATATTTAATGCCACTACAGTGTGGGCAGGATCTTCTTGCGTCTCCTCTACCGAGGAGGTGTGTTTCCCAATAGTGAACCTTCACTTGAGTTGCTGAGGGAACCAGCGAAGATGAAAGTTGCCTTTCTGTATTCATCCCAGAGGACTCCTCAGAAGAGTATCTTTGAGGGGATGAACACTGGCTCTTCTTTCCCTTTGGTTCACTGGGAACAGACATGTTTTCTTCTTTGGGAAAGTCAGATTTTATATACTGTTTCTTGAACTTTTTCAGCAAAGTGTCATAAATAACGGGCTTAGTTGTGCCATTGTTGTAGATTGGCAATTTAGACGGTGACCTTGTAGAGGTGTTCTTTACTTTTGCGGACTTGGTAGGAGACATAGATTTACCTGTAGGTGCTGAAGGCTTTGGAACTATTCTTGCTATGAGAATCCATTCTGAAATTGTGGCACAGTTTTGATTACTGGTTTATGTAGTGATTTCTCTTTTCAGTACCAGCCTAGCTGGTATAGTATAGTATCGGACTATGGAAGGGTGGGTTGTTGGATATGCAGGAGTTTCTGGACTTCTGAGAAGGGCATCTTTTCTTTGACATCGGATTTCCTGGATTGCCCTTTCTTCCATAAAACGGTGGCATTCTTGGGAACTAGCTGGATATTCACCACTGCATTTAACACAACTAAGAGGCAATGAACATGGATCGTCGTGCACAACACCTCTGCAGTTAACACAGCTAGTTTCTCTGTTATACAGCTGCTTATGTGTCCAAAATGATGACACTTAAAGCACATGAGTGGGTTCAGGATGTATGGGCTTATTTTGATCGCTTCATATCCTACCTCAATTCTTTGAGGGAGATCTATCCTATCAAAGGTCAGGAAGAGGGTACGAGTAGGCTTCAACTCACCTCTTTCTTTGCAATGAACTCAATAAACAAGGCAACACCTTCCTTTTCTAGATTTTCCTTAACCTCCTCATTGCCTAGTCCATCTAATGCATGTGTATTAACCACACTGTGTGAGGAGTTTAATGTTCTGTGCAGGTCAACATGTACTGGATAGCTGGCTACATGTTTGCTTTTTGTATCTTTGCTGCCTGGTCTGCTGAATGAGCTTTAACCCGGAGCGTGCCGTTGCAAACTCTAGTGCATGACTTCACCGGACAAGCTATCTTTCCAGGTCCTTCTGGATTATAAATGAGCCCACTGATAAAAGCGTTTTACCTTTTCTCAGTTCTAGAAATAACTATGTAGCAAGGACCACAACACTCGGCTACTTCCTTTACACTATTTTTCTTATTTTTGTTTTGGGTTTCCAATGTACTCATGGTAATGATATTTTCCACCATTGCAAATGTCTCTGATAGCATGCTCACATCCTGTGCATCACCCCAGCTTAGGTGAGAGTCCTGGCCTAGACCTTGCTCACCCTAGGGTCACACCTCCCAGTGTAGAGACAGAGGGACCCAATTGCCTTTAGGAGTGCTTTAGCTCATGCGATGGCCCCTCCCCAGGACTGATCTTTATCAGCAGATTCGAACACAGATCCTACATGATAACTAGGGGCTGGGAATTACACAGTTATCCAGTCACCCCTTGCATCACCCCATCCACCTACAACCCACGTGAAAGGTATCCATCACACTGTGTTCAGGGAGGTATCAGGTGGGACATCAAACACAATAATGGACCAAAGTTGCTTGACCATTTAGCATATGCTCTCTCAACCCTTAGAGGAACCCAATCAAGAGTATGGCTTGGGACCCCAGGTGTCCCAAACCTGTACCTATCATAGTAGGCCTCTGGGGAGAGCACACTGAAGTGGGTACATATTAAGGTACATATGGTTTTAATAGTCATAAAAATGCATTATTAGAAGATCTGTATGCCTGTGAATAATACAATTAATGATATATTGAACAGAACACAATGGCAGCATTGCCATGTTTATTTGCAAGTGCTACACAACAATACTGTGTTCCATTAATTCAATTTTTAGAAGTGTGCCTTTACCCTGATTCTCTATTCCTATAACAAGCAGTAAAGAACTAAAGACATTTGCTAATTTTGAATTTCAGATAATTAGCATGCGGGAGGCAGAGATGGAACTCCCAGCACCTGAGAGTTCTGAATTCTATGGATAGCAACGCAATGATCTCTACTATTCTTTGGTTGGGGAATACATTTTCATTATGTTAAGTTTTAGTGATACCAACTTGGTAGCAAATTTCATTCCAGGTTAAAAAGTTCATAGCACCTTTAGAAATGGATTAAAAAATTTTGCTTTCATTTCTGGATATTAGTTTACATTGGTGCTGGTTTTATAATATTATTAATAAATGTGCTGAGCTATGAGACTCCTTTTCCACCCCAGGTTGTGGTACTAGATAGAATGAACAAACACTCGACGTTTATTTCACTATATTACTTTATTAACACTTTTTCTCGGCTTTACACTTAAATAACCTTTCGTCGCACCAATCTATATTATATTGATAGTCTTTCCAGTTTTTTAACAACTTTAGAACAAATGCTTCATGAAAGTTTAGTCAATTTTCTACTCACATCCAAGAGCACTATAAAAACACGTCTTCCCGTATCAAGCACACGGACGCTATTCACAAAACAATTGGCACCTCTTCACATGATGCTACCTTCTTTTTGTGTACATCCACGAATGCGTTCATCAAATAGTTCCCGTATTGTTAGGGAAGCGATCTTTAGCTATTCTCCCTTCGCTTTTAATATTGAACACATATAATTCTTTTATTTATACCTATATATTAAAATTAAATATGGGAATATTTATGACGTCTTTAAACAAACTTAATTGTTTGTAACAATGAACAGTAGTAACACGTTTTCGTCATTCAACCAACTCGTACCAACACCAAAAACAAATTACACTCTTAACAAATATTCACATAAATGATTTTCTTTTGGGGTCTTACAATATCCTGTCTCAACATTTATTTCCATAATAAACATTTATATGGTATTAGGAGATACAGATGAACAAAAATATCGGCCTGGGTAGCTCAGTTGGTTAGACGCTGGCCTACTGATCCCAAGCTTGCAGGTTCAAATCTGGTTCAGACCGATGGTTTTTAAGTGTGCTTAAAAACAACAGCTCCATGTCAGTAGATTTACTGGCATGTAAAAGAACTGCAGGATAAAATTCCAGCACACCAGCAATGCTGATGCAATTCTGGCAATTGACAGCGTCGTTAAACAAAACAAGAAAAGGAAACAGATACACAGCAGGAAGTACCTAGTAAACAGCTGAACTATGAAGAATCATCTGACACAAATTCCATACCTTAGTGGGTTCCAGCAAAATATATTATAATTTTTAAAATAGTGCTTTTGCTTATTCCTGTTCTTTGAAATCTGATGATTAAAATAATATATAACACCTATTCAATTTTGTTTTATTTAATTCTGTGACAGAAATAACAAAAGTCCAGTCCAGTTATTTTTATATCACTTTACTTTCCTCTAAAACTTTTGCACATATACACAGGTCTTTTCTTGTTAACACAGTCCTTACAACCCACAACTTTTTCTTCTTGTATCCCTGACCCACTCTTTTCTGTCTTTCTTAACTTTTTGTCTCTCAGACAGCTGCCTTTGATGATACAATCACTCAACACTCATTAACTGTTTCATTATCTTCCTCCGTGATACACTGGTTCAGATGTGCAGCTGACACGCACACTAAAACCAAAAGCTGAGCTGACTCACCCCTGTCGCCTCACCTCTTATATAGCAGACTGACGTAACATGGACCATTCTTGAACTTCTACAAATATGCTGGCTGCTGGACACTCCTTGAATTATCTGGAACTCTCCTTTTGGTTATGCAGCTCTAATTATTGCCACGTGTTAACAATAGCACCAGGCAGTCTGACCTTGTGCAACTTTGATGTATGTACTGCCAGTGGGGCAGAGCAGACCAGTACCATTGTAGTTGGCAGATGATGCACTGGTTCACACCCTACAGCCAAGTGTAATAAATGCCCAGATGTATATATCCAGCCTGCACTAACTGCAAAGAGCAACATACTGCAAATTATAGAGGCTGCCGTGTACATAAACTACTACAAAATTCAACACAGCAAACAAGAATTGCAACAACAAAAACATTTGCTCTAGTGCCAGTAACTTCCGAAAGTGCTTCAAAAGCTAATATGCGAGTCTTCAAAGGTGCTACTTATGTTGACGTTGCGAAACACAGTTCTCTGATGATAATAACTTAATTAGCAAACTTGTTGATAACATTGACTCACTAGTTTCAGTCTTTATTCTACTTATTAAACCACTAAATCAAGTCCTGCCTGTGCTTATTAACAGCACAAAATGAGCACACAAGAATTCATGAAAGTCTGCACATGGAACACCCGTAGTATCAATAATAAATATCATGAATTACTTACATTCGTCTAAATGTACAATACTGATATTTTAATGGCTACAGAAACAAAAATTTCTCCTAACATTCATTTTAAGCTACCTGGTTATCACATATATAGAGCAGATCATCCTAACAATACTAGAAAAGGAGGTTCAGCAATATTTATAATATCAACTTGGGCTCATGAGGAACTAGCCCCAATCAAAGAGACTGAATTTTAAATAGCTAGAATATATATTGTTGTTGTTAGCTAATGCTGGATTTCTGACAATGAAGTCATTAATCCTCTTGCTCTCCAATATCTTTCACTGATGGATGGGGCATTAGAAGTGGCCAGGCATATTTGAAGGTGGTCTCGATCCATTTCCTCTTGCAGATCACATAGAGGACAGAGTGGTGAAGATTATATCCCAATTCTGTTTAAATGTTTTGCCAGACAATCATGTCTTGTAATCAACCTGAAGGTTGCAACTGCTGTTTTTCGAGGATACTCATGAATTACTGTTTGAATGTTTGGTAGTTCCCATCTTTATTTTTTGATTTTTCATAGTAATATTTTTCAATAATTTTTTTGAATTCAGAGTTGACTAATCTTTTAGCTGCATAAAATGGTAGAATAACTATTGATTTCTGCACATTGCCGGTACCCTTTTTTGCAAGAAAATCAGCTTTCTCATTACCACTCAGTCCACAGTGAGCTGGTATCCATTGGAAGACTAGGTGTTTTTGAAGTGCTGTTAGATGGATAAGGATTTTCCAACATTCTATAATTGTTTGGTTTTTTTGGTGACAACTTGGAAGTGATTGCTATAATTGCTGCCCTGGAATCTGAGAGAATAACTGCTTGCTGAAAATGTGAAATTCTGTACAAAAGATTTTGTAGGGCCATTCGAATTGCTTCAATTTCTCCATCAAAGTTTGTAGTTCCATAACTTAAAGATTTGTAATAGGAAAAGAGGTGACATGTGACTCCAGCACCTGCTACATCTTGGTTTGATATTAGTGATCCATCAGTATAAATATGCAGCCATTCGTGTTCTGGAAATCTAGTATGGATTGTCTCTAATGCCAATAATTTTAGAACACTAGTTGGAGTATCACTTTTCTTAACTTCTTCTGTCAGGTGTAAATAATATGCGATGTCTAATGTTTGTGTCAGATTGACTTTAGATATGAAGTTTTCCTTTGAATTAGGAAGGTATACATTCTTCTTGATGTCTTGAATTTTGGAAAGAAAGCTCTCCTGAGTCTTTAGTGTATGTGTAAAATTTCTCTTGTGCCATGTATTGAATGGGAGTCTGATCAACTTTTCGTGTTGAATAAGAGCCGCTTTTTCTATTTCATATTCAATGGAGCATTGGTTGGTTAGTATTTCCATAGCTGCTATTGGTGTGGTTTTGATAGCACCTGTAATTAATCTCAGACTTTGGTTTTGAAAGATTTGAATCTTTTTTGTGTTTGCTGTTACAAGAACTTTGCTGCAGTAAGTAAATAATGGCTTTATATATACATTGTATGTTGTGTTAAGAGTTGCTCTGGAACATCCCCACTTCATTCCTGTTAGACATTTTAACAGTGAAAGGCGCCTCTCTGCTCTTTGTATTACATTTTCTATTTGTTTGGTCCATGTAAGTTTAGTATCAAATGTAACTCCTAAATACTTTGCTTCCCTTGTTTCTGGTAATTGTTGACCCTCAAAATTTAGTTTTATTTTTAGTGGCTTTTTTCTTAGTGAAAAGATTTGGTAGTTTGATTTTGTTGTATTAACAGTTGAGACAGAATATTAGAAGACCCCAAAAGAAAATCATTTATGTGAATATTTGTTAAAAGTGTAATTTGTTTTTTGATGTTGGTATGTGTTGGTCAAATGACGAAAACGTGTTACAAATGTTCATTGTTATGAACAACTAAGTTTGCCCAAAGGCGTCATAAATCTTTCCATGTTTGATTTTAATATATGTGTATAAATATTAGAATTGTATGTGTTCCATATTAAAAGTAAGGGAGGATGGTTAGGGATCGCTTCCCTAACAAGAAAGAACTATTTGATGGACGCATACGCGGATGTATACGAAAAAGGGGGTGTCACGTGAGGACGCCATAATCTTCCCATTAGCGTGTGTGTAATCAAGACATAAGGATGTATTAGTGTAACGTGTGAACATAGAACTTTTACCAGACTTTCATCAAGCATTAGTTCCACTAAATGAAAAAGTGGAAACGTTTTAAATCATTTAGGATGGTGCTAAGAGGAATTATTTAATGTAAAATATCGAAAAAGTATTAATAAAATAATACATTGTAGTGGAGAAACATCGTGTGATTTTTCATTCCATCTGTTACCATGCCCTGAGATCACAAAGATCTCAATAGCTCAAAGACACAATGTTTTATATAATAATTATAAAAACCGCACCACAGTCATTAAATTTTCTTTGGTCCACCTTTGTAATTTGGTTAAGGATTGTTGCATGGTTTTTTCTAGTTCTGTACTTTTGCTTTTTGGTTTTGAAGTCCACATTACTAAGTCATCAGCAAATAGTACACACTTCACACCTGATTCTTGTATTTGTTGTGGCAGATCGTTAATAAATATATTAAAAAGTGTTGTGCTGAGCACTGAGCTTGTGGTAAGCCACGATGTACTTGTTTGTATTTAGATATGTTTCTTCCATATCTGGTTGCAATAAAGCATTGTGTTAGGAAATGACATAGCCATGAAAACATTGGTCCTTGTATCCCTATTTTTTTACTTTCTTTAGTAGTTTTGTTCTGCATATAGAATCATATGCACTTTGGAAATCAATAAAAACTGATAAATTATCTTCTTTTCTATTGAAGGAGTCTTTGAGTTCTTGACTGAGAAGTAAGACTTGTTCATTTGTAGAGTGGAACTCTAAATCCAGCTTGACATGGGGAAATTAAATTTTTTGATTCTAGAAACCAATTTAACCTGTTTGACACCATTCTTTCCATCACTTTTGCTATTATGCTAGTAAGAGCTATTGGTCTATAATTTTTTATTTCTGACGCTGTTTTGTATTTCTTCAAGAGTGGGACAATTATTGCTTTTCGCCATTCAGCAGGTACGGTGGTTTTCCAGGATAGATTGTAGAGTTTTAGTAGTTGTTGTTTTGCTGTTTTTCCAAGGTTTTTTTATGAACTCTGGATGTATGTGATCAGGTCCAGGAGACTTTTTGTTTTTTAGATTATTTATTGCAATGTTTAGTTCTTGCAATATATATATGAAACACAAAATATCAATTTGACTCGTTTTACTTTGCCCTAGAAAATAGACTGGCAATCGCAAGCTTTTGGGATATTTTTCAAGTAATGGGTTCTCACTTTCTCCTTGGGGGAGATTTTAATAGCAAGCACCCTAGATGGGGTTCAAATGTGACAAACCCAAGAGGACGTATTCTACATGATGTAGCTTACCATCTTTTGCTAAATTTCATCTTTCCAGTAGAGCCAACCTACTACCCGGATACAGGAAATACAGCAGATGTCTTAGACTTTTTCATAACTAAGCATGCAGGCGACCTCTTCACGACACATCTGTACTTTATGATCTTAGCTCAGAACACTATCCTGTAACACTGACAGCATTAAGCACGCTTGAGATCAACACCTATTCCACAGCCAGTCTTATAAAGGAGCTTTTTGATTGGACTCACTATACAACAACACTTGAAGACATTACTGATATAAAAATTCCTCTTAAATCACCTCGTGAAATTGACATCGCAGTTACAGTGCTCACCAGAAACATTCAGTTTGCAGCTAATGTATCTACCACTCAACAAGTATTCAGGAGGTCAAATAGTTACCAAATGCCACTGTCATCCCATATTAAAACTCTTCTTTAAGAAAAGAGAGACTGCCGGTGACTATGGGAATGCACTAAATACGCCGCTCACAAAACAGCATACAATCGAGCTACCCACCACCTGCATACTGCACTTCAAAAAGAAAGAAGTACTGCCACGTATAATCATCTTCTGTCCTTGAATACAGCCGATGGTTCGCTTTGGAAGAAGACTAAATATTTAACTAGGCAATTAAATATAATACCATCATTGTGTCTTAATAACATGTGGTACACATTGTCACAAGATAAAGCAACACTCTGCAGTGAAATGCTACAGGAGCAGTTCACGCCTAATCCTAATGAAGATTTGGAATTTGCCGAAAATGTAAGTGAAATTATTTCAATGCCTCTTCAACTTTCGCCATTTTCCTCATTCTTTACTCCAGTGCAGGTGTATAGTGCCATACTTAGAACATTGGCGAAAAAATCCCCTGGCCATGTCATGATCACTCAGCCATTACACAAACATTCTCGAGAAAAACACTCGTATTTCTAAAACTCAACTCTTAAATGCTATTCTGCGCCTTGCTTATTTTCCACGGAGTTAGAAACATGTCATAATAGTAATGACTCCCAAGCCTGTTAAACTGAAACAAGGCCCTCAATCATATCGTCCTATCAGCCTGTTATCACTGTTTTCTAAAGTCTTCGAAAGGCTCCTTCTTTCAGAGCTCCTCAATGTTTTACAGCCATTCATTCCTGACACCCAGTTTGGCTTTAGAGCTTCTCATTCATGTCCTCAACAACTTCATTGAGTTGTAGATACAATACTGGATTCTTTTGAAGAAAAGTCTATCTGTTTTGAACTATTTCTGGACACTTGAAAGGCATTTGATAAAGTTTGGCACGATGGCCTTTTATTTAAATTAAAACTCCTTTTGACTGATACACTGTTTCTAATCATCAAGTCATACCTCATGAACAGCTCCTTTTCTGTGAAGTATTTTAATTATCAAACTCAATCCCAAATTATACGAGCTGGAATACCACAAGGCACTGTGCTGCAGATGACATTGTAGTCCTTTGCAAAGGACAAGACAATTCAGCAGAAAACAGTCTGCAACAATTTGTAGATAAAATACACAAATGGTGCTCAAAATGGAGAATCCACATGAATCCCAAAAAGCCTAAAGCAATAAGGTTCACTTATAAAAGGAAAACTGAAGAATATGTAATCACCTTTGGAAACGAAGAAATTCCACAAGCTAAAACGGTAGGATACTTAGGCCTAACATTTGATTCCAAACTCACCTGGAGCACCCATATCTCTTCATTAATCAAAAGATTGCAGTATAGAATCCTCCAGTTGAAATATTTATTTAAAGAATCGTCTCTGCTACTGTTACTTTTCTTTAATAAGGCTAATCTGGATGTATGAATGTTTGATATGGAGCTCTCCTTCAAATTCTCAGATAAGGAGGATCCAAACAATACAAAATCAGGTTCTTCGAATAATAGTGGATGCCCCATGGTACATCTGAAATTCTACTCTTCATTTGAATCTTGCTACACCAACAGTAGATGCCATACTTCGCTCCTGCTACCATCGACTCTACAGATCCTTCACCAACCATCCTAATAGTCTATTAAACCAGATTCCTCTGCACCTACAACCACAGCGACTTCATTGAAGACTGAAAAGGAAACATCATACCGACCTCGTTGAAGGCATTAACTAAATTAAATATGAGGACAATTAATGAATTGTAACCTCAACACGTTTTATGTATGTGTAAAGTATACGATACAATTTTGTAATAGCACAACTGTAATACACAATCAGAGTAATAAAGTTAACTATTATTAACAAAAAACAAACTATTTTCCTCTATAACGTGTTGGTTCACACTTGCAGCTGACACACACACACACTAAAACTAAAGCTGAACTCACTCCCACCAACTCACCTCCTTATATAGCAAGAATGTTATACCATGGACCTTTCTCAAACTTCTGCGAATATGCCAGTAGCTGGATACTCCTTGAATAATCTGGAAAACTGGTTCTGCCGCTCTAATTCTTGTCACATGTTCACAACAGTTGTGCAAGGCACCCTGACCTTTTGCATCTTTGATGCACGAACCGCCAGTGGGGTGGGACAGCTCAGCCCCAATCATCCTTTGTTGTGCACTGTGGCTGGCATCACAATACTTTATTTTTATCTTTAAAACTATGCTGCATATACAAAAATAACAGTTTATTTTCATCTTCTTTCAACTAACAAACAATTTCAATACAGTCTTTGTGATGCCACCTGGTGCTAATATTTGAAAGCAAAGAAAGGTAAAAATCTGCTGTGTTGTACTCACATGACTTTCCCTAATCTTGTACTAACCATTCTTACAAACTCTTATTCCTATATCTTCATGTTAAGATAAACATTTGTACAAATTATCTTATTGCTTATTTCCCTGTAGGCGCAAGGGGAATATTAGAATACAGTAGGCTTTGTGCGATAGTCAAATCTTTTAAAGCTTTGAGATTCCATTCTCTTTGCACACTTAACATAAAAAATGAACACTAATGTTCCATTCCACGAAAGTTTTAAGTTTTCTGAAACTCATACAAATAACAAGGAATATCTCCAAAATGGTTCACCCTATAGGAAAATTTTATTTGGACATAAATTGTGTATTTTAGCAGGATCTACATTTTTTGTATAGTATGATTTGGTCAATCTCTAACGGTTTACCAGTTATGCAAAAGCCGTCCAGAGTAAATGTGACTACAAGGGCTATAGGCAGAAAATTCAAAATTTACATTTCATTTGTTATAAAAAATCTCAAACATATGGCATTTTAATCAAAATTGTTAGAGCCATTTTCAAGAAAATCAAAATTTTTTAAACGTTTTCCAAGTAAGGGGTAATTTAGGGAGAGCAATTTCCTTCAAAATTTTTGTGTCACATCCTTGAAAGATCTTAACCTTAAATACCAACTTTTGTTTTCAACCAACTTTGTTTTTCAGTTATGCTGTCCACAGACACACAGACTTGCACACAGACAGACACACACACAGACCTTTTTCAAAAAATGCTTTTTTTGGATTCAGGGGTCTCAAAACATATATTTCCGATGAAATCTCGATATCAAATTTTTGGGTGGAATATAATACTTTCCCTACTTAAAGTGGAGAAAGTAAAAAGGAACATAATCATAAAGAACATTTTAATCTTCCTTCTCCCTGCACGGTTTAGATGAAACCAATATTCAAAGATTTAGCCGACCCAAAACTTCTGAGTGTTTTCATGATGGAACACAAAATCCCAACGAATCACTACATAATGTAATCTGGGCTCGTCTTCCAAAAATGTTTTTGTCAGGATGAGCATACTGTAGTTTGCAGTTTATTAGGCTGCAGCATCATTCAACAAGGAAAACATTGTTAAGTGACAAGTAACGAAGATGCTGGGAATGAAAATTGGTTTTAATTGTATCTCTGCAATGAAAGCCTTAGACCAAATTAGTATCAACAGAGGGAGAGCATGTTGGAAGAAATCAATTGAAAGGCCAAGCAATCAACTCAGAGTAATGAGAAAGCTGGAGGACTTTTACCAGTAAGAGGAGTCAGATGATCCAACTTATGGTGCTGGAATTAAGGTGTGATTTGAAATATTTTCCAACTTTAAGAGCCATTTCCCAAAAACTAAAATTGTTTACATATAAGTACTATTTCTCAGCTCCCATAATAACTAGGAGAATGAAATTTTTACCACATATTTCTTACACATATTTGGTTATTTTAACATAGAGGTTCTTAATAATGCTACTTTTGACAAAAATAAAAAATGAATAAGGAATTTCATGTCTTTTACATGTAGTACAACCTTTAAAAAATGGTAAATAAATATCTGGGAAATATTTTAGAAATGCTCATGTCCAAGGTTTATAAATGCTTCCAAGAATATGTGGTAAAAAATTTCAACTTCCTACACTTAGTATTTATTGAGTAAAAAGAACATGTTTATGGGCACTTTTAACATTGTCAAGATAGATCAGGGTAACACCGCTTGAGGAGTTTTTATTGTTTCTATTGTGAATTGCTGTCCATTTCTTATTGCTTCCCAGTTGTGTGACATTTTCTAAAATGCGATAACAATCATGAGGAATGCTGACACTATTCAGAAAGTTCAAGATACATATTTTATGTTTCATGTTAATTTCTACAACATACAACATTTTAATCAAAATAATTACTATTTTTTACTTTCTCTACTACATTGAGGGGAAGGTCGGTGGATCTAAATACCACCTATTTAGTCCTCCCGGCTAGGTCCGATGGACCCGTTGACCAACGATAGGTGTGGTCCCCCTTGCAAAATGGGGGTTTAAGTCGGGTGATGTAACTGCCACGTTGTAAAACTGGTGCCCGTTAAGAAAACAGTTACATGAAAGCCACATACATGAGTATGAGTCCTAAAGATAAACATTCCAGAGTTAAAACTGTCCCCCAATCGGATCTCCGGGTGGGGACATCTTTAGGCAAATTTCATCATTACAGTTCAAAGGTATTGGAAAGCACGAATGCTAATGGCTTCATTGCCAGATGCAAGGCACTAGAAAACAACAACAACAACTTTCTCTACTACATATAGTAAAGTAGAGGAAGAATTGTATTCTACCCAAAAATGTTGTTGTTGTTGTTTTCTAGTGCCTTGCATCTGGCAATGAAGCCATTAGCATTTGTGCTTTCCAATACTTTTGAACTGTAGTTCCTTCTGATCTTGATGCTTCACAGGTCTTCAAGTGGTCTTCGTTCATATCTGCTGGATCGTTACACAGGACACATATTGGTGAGGCTGAGATACCTATTCTGTAGAGATGACTTGCTAAGCAGTCATGATTTGTCAATAGTCGGAAGGCTGCAACAGCTGTTTTCCTTGGTCTCTGGGGGATTATATCTGGGTTGGAAAGTAGTGTAATCCATTTTTTATCTTTGGCATTTGTTTCTATTTCTATGAATGAGACAATTTTTTAATGATCAAGCGTTTTATTGAGGAATATGAGAAATTGAGTTTAGACTTTTGTTTTATTGTTGTGCCTTTCTTTGCAAGTGAGTCTGTAGCTTCGTTCCCCATGACTCCACAGTGTGCTGGAATCTATTGGAGATGAACAGTCTTATTAACTTTTTGGAGTTGTGTTAACATTTTGTAGCATTCTCTAATTTTTGTTGACTTCTTTGTAGTATTTGAACATATTCCCTGAATTGCAGCTTTAGAACCCGAAAGAATTACTGCCTTGTTAAATTTATTTAAGGGAAGATTTAATAATTGTCGGAGAGCAATGTATATAGCCTCTATTTCTCCATCATAATTTGTTGTGTCTCTGCCAACAGAATGATAAAAAGAAAAATGTGAACACGTAACTACAGATCCAGTAAGGTTTTCCTTGGAGGATCCATCAGTATATATGTGCAGCCATTCTTCTGTGGCTTTCATGTAACTGTTTTCTTAACGGGCACCAGTTTTACAATGTGGCAGTTACATCACCCGACTTAAACCCCCATTTTGCAAGGGGGACCACACCTATCGTTGGTCAACGGGTCCATCGGACCTATCCGGGAGGACTAAATAGGTGGTATTTAGATCCACTGACCTACCCCTCATGTGCCTCTGAGGGACACTGTTGTGCTGTGATAGGCCAGCCCATATGTAAATGACATTTGCTCCATTTTAGATGAAACAGTTATACCGCTGTGATTCGGTCCCCAGAGCCTCATCTGTTAAAAGCAGGGTGCACCACGGGCAGGATGAGGATGGGAATTGGGTAGGAGAGGCTATAGGAGGCACATCACTACCCCTTACTACCCCTTCCACCCAAAAATTTGATGTTGAGATTTCACCGGGAATATATGTTTTGAGGCCCACTGAATAAAAAAAAAGAGCATTTTTAGAAAAAGGCGCGCGCGCGCGTGTGTGTGTGTGTGTGTGTGTGTGTGTGTGTGTGTGTGTGTGCGCGCGCGTGTGTGTGTCAGTCTGTGGACAGCATAACTCAAAAACGAAGTCGGTTAAAAACCAATCTGTGGACAGCATAACTCAAAAACGAAGTCGGTTAAAAATCAAAGGTGGTATTTAAGGTTAAGTTCTTTCAAGGATGTGACACAAAGATTTTGAAGAAAATTGCTCCACCCTAAATTCCTTTACATGGAAAATTTTTCAAAAATTTCGATTTTTTGAAAATGGCTCTAACAATTTTGATTAAAATGCCATATGTTTGAGATATTTTTATAACAAATGAAATGTAAAGTTTTAATTTTCTGGCTACAGCCCATTTAGTCCTATTTACTCTGGATGACTTCTGTATAACTAGTAAACCATAAGAGATAGACCAAATCTTACTATGCAAAAAATGTAGATCTTGCAAAAATTCACACTTTATGTCTAAATAAATTTTTTTGTAGAATGAGCAATTTAGGAGATATACCTTGTTATTTGTGTGAATTTTGGAAAACTTATACTTCTGTCAATTATCAGAGAAACTAATAAGCCAAAAGATATACGAAATGATATTTTTATTCAGGATTTTAACGAAACAGAACTAGACTTAGCAATAGAACAATTACAGAACAAAAAATCTCCAGGACCTGACAAGATCCACCCAGAGTTTATTAAACACCTTGACAGGAAAGGAAAAGAAATCCTACTTAAACTGTATAACACGTGTTGGAGAATGACTGTGCCTTCCGACTGGAAAAAAGTCATTATCATCCCGATTTTAAAGAAAAACAAACC
This sequence comes from Tenodera sinensis, assembly GCA_030765045.1. Classification (NCBI taxonomy): domain Eukaryota; kingdom Metazoa; phylum Arthropoda; class Insecta; order Mantodea; family Mantidae; genus Tenodera; species Tenodera sinensis. Next base: position 24,581,902 of record CM060966.1, on the reverse strand, counting down.
CTCAAACAGTATTAATAGTTTCAGGCCAATATCTTTGACCAGTGTTATTGCAAAAGTGATGGAAATAATGGTGGCATCTAGACTTAACTGGTTCCTAGAATATTACAACTTAATTAATAGTTCACAGACCGGCTTCAGACAGAATCATAGTACAAGTGAAAATGTACTCCTACTAAACCAAGACATCAAGGAAGCTTTCAATAGAAAGGAGGATACCTTGGCAGTATTCATTGATTTTAAATCAGCATATGACTCAGTCTGGAGAAACAAATTAATTGAGAAGTTGCAATCAATAGGTGTGAAAAGTAATATGCTTAAATGGATAACTCAGTTTATTTCACAAAGATTTTGTGCCACAAAATATAATACATACATTTCCAAATATAAACAAACACACTGAGGACTTCCACAAGGTGCTTTTCTGAGCACAACACTATTTAACATATATATAAATGACCTTCCATCAATAATAAAAACTTTAGAAACCAAAATTGCTTTATTTGCTGACGATGTAGTCATTTGGACTCCAGGCTCTCCAAAAAAACCTGAATTAATTAAAGACAGAATAGAAACAGCCCTAAACAAAGTACATGAATGGAGCTCCAAAAACCTCATGACTATCAATGTGGAAAAAACAAATTATGAATTATTTACACTAAAATACAAACCAGTTAATATTAACATAAATTATAATGGTAAACCACTCAAAGCAGTTGATGATGCCAAATACTAGGCATCACTTTCGACAGAAAGCTAAATTGGAAAAAACATATAACAAACATCTCAGAAAAGATTGAAAAGAAACTGCAAATCCTGAAAAGGTTAGCTGGTGCTAAATGGGGCTGCTCAAGGAGAGTCCTTAACACAACATAAAAAATGTACGTTAAACCAAACCTCTTGTACTGTTCTGAAGCTTTAATAACAGCAGCAAATGCTAACATCAATAAACTTGAACAAATACAAAATCAGGCTCTTTGGCTAATCACTGGAGCAGTTAAATCCACACCTATTGATGCCATGCTTGCCTTAACACGGACCCCATCAATAACAACAAAAATAGAAGAATAAGCATTGGTCCAACACGAGAAAATGTTATGACTGCCAAACTCTAAATGGACAGAAGAGAACCTCCCCCCTTCAATCCTTAAAACTCATAGTAGTTTCCTAGAAAATGTAACACAGATTAAATCCAAATTGAACATTCCTAACACCAGAGAAAATCTACTTATAAGAGAAAATCCATTGGAATTATTGCAACCTACCCTCAGTTTGGAATTAATAGAGGAAATAAGTAAATCAGACACACCAAAAGAAATACAAAAACTTCTAGCTCTGGAAACAATCAATACTAGATATCCCACAGAAGAATGGCTGCATATATATACTGATGGATCCTCCACGGAAAACCTTACTGGAGCTGGAGTTACGTGTTCACATTTTTCCTTTTATCATTCTGTTGGCAGAGACACAACAAATTATGATGGAGAAATAGAGGCTATACACATTGCTCTCCGACAATTATTAAATCTTCCCTTAAATAAATTTAACAAGGCAGTAATTCTTTCAGATTCTAAAGCTGCAATTCAGGGAATATGTTCAAATACTACAAAGAAGTCAACAAAAATTAGAGAATGCTACAAAATGTTAACACAACTCCAAAAAGTTAATAAGACTGTTCATCTCCAATGGATTCCAGCACACTGTGGAGTCATGGGGAATGAAGCTGCAGACTCACTTGCAAAGAAAGGCACAACAATAAAACAAAAGTCTAAATTCAATTTCTCATATTCCTCAACAAAACGTTTGATCATTAAAAATTTTTCTCATTCATACCTACAAGAAATAGAAACAAATACCAAAGATAAAAAATGGATTACACTACTTTCCAACCCAGATATAATCCCCCAGAGACCAAGGAAAACAGCGGTTGTAGCCTTCTGACTACTGACAAATCACGACTGCTTAGCAAGTCATCTCTACAGAATAGGTATCTCAGCTTCACCAATATGTGTCCTGTGTAACGATCCAGCAGAAATGAATGAAGACCACTTGAAGACCTGTGAAGCATTAAGATCAGAAGAAACTACAGTTCAAAAGTATTGGAAAGCACGAATCCTAATGGCTTCATTGCCAGATGCAAGGCACTAGAAAACAACATACTTCTGTCAAATGGAACATCATTATTCATTTTTTAATATGTTAATCATGCAAAGAGAAAGGATTTGAAAGCCTTCAAGTACTTGACTATCGCTCAAAGCCTACTGTATCACCTGTATTCACATATTCCCCTTGCTCCTACAAGGAAATAAACAATAAGATAATTTCTGCAAATGTTTATCTCAACTAACACGAAGAAGATACAGAAATAAGAGTTTGTAAGAATGGTTAGTACAATAGTAGAGAAAGTCATGTGAGTACAGCACATCAGATCTTTTTATGAAACACTTTTCAAATGAGCTATTTCTGAGTGCAGAGAATTTCAATGATAATCTTGTATTACATCCTCAAAAGTGTGTGTGTGTGTATGTGCATGTGCAGGCATACATACATGTGTGGATGCATGTATGTGCATGTGCGTGTGCACGTCTGTTTGTCTATGTGTGCGTGCGCATGTACATGTGCTTGTGCGTGTGTGTTTACATATGCACGCACACGCGTTTGTGCGTGTGTAGCTAATGCTCGTGTTTAGCAACAAAGCCATCCTCCTTCTTGGCTCCCAATATTTTGAGATCAAGTCTGGATACAGTTTAAGATGTTGACAGATTGATAGATGTTCTATATTCATTTCTTCTTCCTTGGAATAGGTATCTCAGCTTCACCAATATGTGTCCTGTGTAACAATCCAGCAGAAATGAACGAAGACCACTTGAAGACCTGTGAAGCATTAAGATCAGAAGAAACTACAGTTCAAAAGTATTGGAAAGCACGAATGCTAATGGCTTCATTGCCAGATGCAAGGCACTAGAAAACAACAACAACATTTCTTCTTCCTTGTTGCATAGCAGAGAATTTGGAGATGATAGAATTCCAATTTGATGCAGGTGTTTGCTGAGACAGTCATGTCCAGTGGCAAGTCTGAACATGGCGACGGCTGTTTTTCAAAGTAGTTCAGGAGTTAGTTTCAAGTTTTTTAAGTATTTTTCTCCTTTGGAATTTAATATATTTGTACTTAATTTAGTTTTATAGTAACTATTAATTTTCTTCTTAATGATATGCTTAACTGATTTCAGTGGTACTTTTGGCTATACCTTATTTTGAATTTTGGTTCTCTTTTTTGCTAGGATGCCTGCCATTTCATTGTTACTCAATCCACAGTATGCAGGAATCCACTGGAAGACTATGGTTTTACGTAAATTTTGTACCTAGTTAATCAAACAGTCAATTTGTAATTTTTTCTGTTTTTGGATGCTGAGTTAATGCTATTACCTGGATTGCTGCTCCAGAATCTGATAAAATAACGTTTTAATATTTTTGTAGCCAAACAAACAGATATTTTAGAGCAGTGTTGTTATTAGCTAATGCTGGATTTCTGACAGTGAAATCATTAATCCTCTTGCTCTCCAATATTTTTCATTGATGGATGGGGTGCTAGAAGTCGCCGGGCATATTTGAAGATGTTCTTGGTCCATTTCCTCTTGCAGATCATATACGGACAGAGTGGTGAAGAATATATCCCAATTCTATTCAAATGTTTTGCCAGACAATTACGTCCCATAATCAACCTGAAGGTTGCAACTGCCATTTTGCGAGGATACTCAGGAATTACTGTTTGAATGTTTGGTAGTTTCCATCTTTTATTTTTTGATTTTTCATAGTAATACATTGCAGTATTTTTTTGAATTCAGGGTTGACTAATCTTTGAGCTGAATAAAATGTTAGATTAACTATAGATTTCTGTACACTGCTGGTACCCTTTTTTGCAAGAAAATCAGCTTTCTCATTACCACTCAGTCCAAAGTGAGCTGGTATCCATTGGAAGACTAGGTGTTTTTGAAGTGCTGTTAGATGGATAAAGATTTTCCAATGTTCTATAATTGTTTGGTTTTTTGGTGACAACTTGGAAGTATAGAAACTGATTATCCAGGCTTGTGGGGTCTAGTCAGGAAACTCCTTCCAGACGTTTCGTCCGAAGCCGCATCGAACATCCTCAGTGGCCATGCCTTAACACTCTCTTAGTCTCGGCAATCACACCGGCCGTGAAAGCTTACGCAATTTGGAAGTAATTGCAATAATTACTGCCCTGGAATCTGAGAGAATAACTGCTTGATGAAAATGTGAAATTCTATACAAAAGATTTTGTAGGACAATTCGAATTGCTTCAATTTCTCCATCAAAGTTTGTAGTTCCATAACTTAAAAATTTGTAATCGGAAAAGAGGTGACACATTACTCCAGCTGCTGCTTCATCTTGGTTTGATATCAGTGATCCACCAGTATAAATATGGAGCCATCCATGTACTGGAAATCTGGTTTGGATTGTCCCTAATGGCAATAATTTTAGAAAACTAGTTGGAGTATCACTTTCTTAACTTCTTCTGTTAATATATGATGTCTATAATAATATAATAATAGTATATGATGTCTAATGTTTGTGTCAGACTGACTTTATATATGAAGTTTTCCTTTGAATTAGGAAAGTCTACATTCTTCTTGGTGTCTTGAATTTTGGAAAGAAAGCTCTCCTAAGTCTTTAGTGCATATGTAAAATTTCTGTTGTTCCATGTGAGACAGAATATTAGAAGACTCCAAAAGAAAATCGTTCATGTGAATGTTTGTTAAAAGTGTAATTTGTTTTTTGATGTTGGTATGATTTGGTTAAATGGCGAAAACGTGTTAAAAATGTTCATTGTTACGAACAACTAAGTTTGCCCAAAGACGTCATAAATCTTTCCATATTTGATTTTAATATACATGTGGTTCAAATCCCAGTTGTGGCATTGAATATTTTAAGTTCCAGTTCTACCTCTTATACATGTATAAATATTAGAATTATATGTGTTCGATAATAAAAGTAAGGGAGGATGGTTAGGGATCGCTTCCCTAACAAGAAAGAACTATTTGATGGACGCATACGCGAAAGTATCACGTGAGGACGCCATAAACTGTCCATTCGCGTGTGTGTATTCGAGCTGAAAGGACATATTTAGGTAGTGTGAACATAGAATTTTCACCAGACTTTCATCAAGCATTGGTCCCACTAAATGAGAAAGTGGAAGCGTTTTAAATCATTTAGAATGGTGCTGAGAGGAATTATTTAATGTAAAGTATCGATGAAGTGTTAATAAAATAATACATTGTGGTGAAGAAACATCGTGTGATTTTTCATTCCATCCGTTACTACACCCTGAGATCATAAAGATCTCATTAGCTTAAAGACACAATGATATTAATAATTACAAAAACCGCACCACATGTATTAAATGAGAGTCTGATCAACTTTTCATGTTGAATAAGAGCTGCTTTTTCTATTTCATATTTTATGGGGTGTTGGTTGGTTAGCATTTCCATAGCTGGTATTGGCGTAGTTTTGATAGCACCTGTAATTAGTCTCACACTTTGGTTTTGAAAGATTTTAATTTTTTTTGTATTTGCTGTTACTAGAACTTTGCTGCAATAAGTAAATACTGGCTTTATATGAGGCATTGAGCGCAACAGTGGCCCAACCCACAAAAATTCAGAAACTGAGTTATTAGCAGACATGTTCCCCATATCAAAATCTAGGAGAGCAGTAGTGGCCTATACCACATTTCTACAACCACCAACAGATGGCATGAGAAGTGTGTTTTTGCATGGAACTGAATCTGGCTTCCTGGATAGAAACAGTGGCCCAACCTTCCTGTATGATTGTAACTATGTATCACAATGTCGGTGCTATATTGATTAAAATTTCCAAATATCATGACTCTTGCTTAGTTATTAAAGTCAACATAAAACTTTCAAATCACATATTTTTTACACTCCATTATCTCCATTATGTACATTTAGTGGTTGCGCCACTGTTGCGCTCAATGCCTCTATATACATATATATCTATAGGGTGTTAATGAACTACAGCCAAATAATTTCAGCGATTGTAGACGTGATTAATATAAGCAAGTTGAGATAGGCAATGCATGGTCTGCAGCTTAACATAACGCAATTAATTGTGTTAAACCTAATTGGCATCAGATGCTGATAAGTTGGTGTTTAAACAAGGTGGGTGAGATTATTGGATTAGAATGTCTTTAAAACTGCCTCCTGAGTATAGAAATATCGAAACTTAAAAGCTCGTTATTGGCGTTCTCAAGATTTAATGCCTCAAAGATATCTCAAATCTTGGAACTAATCACCTGCCAGTGCGACATTGAACAGCGATTAACTGCCTTCTTGCATCAATAGCCTACTCTAGTAGTTTTTGTGTAACTGTTCTGGTGGCCCAATCCATAAAGCCAAAAACTGTTGTTCCAGAGGTCATTGATTCGGTTACTGTCATGTGGTTAATTTTTTTTTCTTCCTCATAGATTACAATAGGACGAAATGGCATGATTCATAATTATGAATGTGAATCTGATTGGCCAGTACAATAACACTAGTATGATTTCTGTTCTTCAGGACACTGCAGTTAGTGTGCTGAGGATTGCCTGTTGGACAACATGGAGAACGTGTACAGCGTTTCTGAACTAGCAGATATGCACCTTGTTTACAGTGAATCACAATGTAATGGGTTAGCTGCTGCAGTGCTGTACAGGGAATGGTATCCTGATAGGCGCCAACCACATCACTCAACCTTCCAGCCCATCGATAGACGTTTGCGAGAGAGAGAAACTTTCCAGGTCAACAGGGGCGATACAGGCATTGCATAAACTCGACGCATAGTGCAATTCGAGGAGAATGTACTGGGAAGCATTGTAGAAGAGCCATCTACCAGCAGACGCGCTATTGCATGTGCACTAGGCGCTAAACATGTTAGCGTATGGCAAGTCATATATGAAGACCAACTTCACGCATTTCACGCACAGAAGGTGCAAGCACTAAAGCCGGAAGACTATGGTTATTGGCTACAATTTTGCAACTGGGCTTTACTCCAGCAGCCTGAATTCTTTTCATCAGTATTGTTAACTGATGAGGCCCTGTTCACCAGGGATGGCCTAGTTCTTAATTCAAGAAACTGCCATGTGTGAGACTATGTGAATCCACATACTGTCGTGGAGAAGAGTCACCAGCAGACCTTTTCAGTCAACATATGGGTTGGAATAATTTCAGACCATGTCATTGGCCCATATCTGCTCCCCCCTCGGTTAAATGGACATGCTTATCTTCATGTGTTACAGAACATATTACCTGTATTTTTAGATGTGCCCCTTCATACTCGTCATTGAATGTGGCTGCAACATGATGGAGCTCCGCCCCATTTCAGACTTTCTGTGTGAGAACATTTAAACCATGTTTATGCTTCCCGATGGATCGGAAGGGAAAGTCCAACTGTAGCTTGGCCAGCACGCTCTCCTGACCTCAACCCAATTGATTTCTATTTCTGGAGTCACCTCAAGTCTCTGGTTTATGAAACACCTATTACATCAGAAGAGGACCTACCTGCCCGAATAATGGCAGTATGTGAAGTTATTCGACACACCCAAGCAATTTTGGACAGAGTACAACAGTCGTTCCTTCGCCACTGTCAACTTTGCATTGGAAACGCAGGTTGCCATTTTGAGCAGTTCCTTTAAATCTGACTTAAAGAGTTGCATTTACTTTTCATTTTATGTAAGTTCCTTCACCCTTTAAACCTCCTCCCATTTAGACATACAGCATGTGTGAGTATTAAGCAGGATTCAACCTTTGTTAAAAGGAATTGTAATTAATTGCACTCACAAGGTGAAATTACTCTGTAAAATGCATTGTACAAGAATTAAAAGCTTAGACAAAATATTAAAACAAAAACAACTAAACAAACAAAACAAAAATGAAAAAAAAAAGACAAATAAAGTGAAGGAGATGCAAACTCGTTTACCTTTCACTTGAAAGCTAATGTAATAAACATTGCACCAGAGGGAGTGCTCCGACCATCTCTTCATTTTCGTGTGTTGTGCATGATATATATTGTATGTTGTGTTAAGAGTTTTACTGGAACATCCCCACTTCCTTCCTGCTTTAACAGTGAAAGGCGCCTCTCTGCTCTTTGTATTACATTTTCTGTTTGTTTGATCCATGCAAGTTTGGTATCAAATACAACTCCCAAATACGTTGCTTCCTTTGTTTCTGGTAATTTGCTGACCCTCAAAATTTAGTTTTATTTTTGGTGGTTTTTTTCCTTAGTGAAAAGATTTGGTAATTTGATTTTGTTGTATTAACAGTCATTAAATTTTCTTTGGTCCACTTTTGTAGGTTGGTTAAGGATTGTTGCATGTTTTTTCTAGTTCTGTACCTTTGTTTTTTGATCTTGAAGACCACATTACCAAGTCATTGGCAAACAGCGCATTCTTCACACCTGATTCTTGTATTTGTTGTGGCAGATCATTAATAAATATAGTAAAAAGTGTAGTGCTGAGCACTGCACCTCGTGGTAAGCCACGGTGTACTTGTTTATATTTAGATACATTTCTTCCATATCTGGTAGCATTAAAGCATTGTGTTAGGAAATAAAATAGCCATGAAAACATTGGAACTTGTATCCCTGTTTGTTTTACTTTTTTTAGTAGTTTTTTTCTGCATATAGAATCATTTTTTCTGCATATAAAATCATATGCACTTTGGAAATCAATAAAAACTGATACATTATCTTCTTTTCTATTGAAGGAGTCTTTGATTTCTTGACTGAGAAGTAAGACTTGTTCATTTGTAGAGTGGAACTCTCTGAATCCAGCTTGACACAGGAAAATTAAATTTTGCAATTCTAGAAACCAATTTAACCTGGTAATTATTATTTATTTATGCCAACAAACTTACTGTTGGTGTTTTTAAACACACAAGCCGTGTGTGGGCAAAGTTTAAGAGGTAGAACTGGAACTTAAAAATTCAATACCACAACTGGGATTTGAACCACAGACCTTCCGCTTGCCGGGCAGACGCTCTAACCACTGAGCTATTGTGACAAACTGCCAGAATGGCATTAAATTCTCAAGTCAGTTCGTATTTCTCCTGGTAAACCACAAAGGCAGTCTCACATCAAAGACAATTACCCCAATGGTGACTTACTATTGCAAGTACTTTATATCCCAGGATTAAATAACCTTCACATGGTAATTATTATTTAACCTATTTGACACCATTCTTTCCATCACTTTTGCTATTATGCTATAATTTTTTATTTCTGATGTTGCTTTATGTTTCTTTAAAAGTGTGACAATTATTGCTTTTCACCATTCGGCAGGTACAGTGGTTTTCCAGGATAGATTGCAGAGTTTTAGTAGTTGTTATTTTGCTGTTTTTCCAAGGTTTTTTATGAACTCTGGATATATGTGATCTGGTCCAGGAGAATTTTTGATTTTTAGATTATTAATTGCAATGTTCAGTTCTTGCATATTAAAATTTTGGAAAAAGATATTGCATTGAGTGTTAGGATCACATTCTGTTTCTTGTTTCAAATCTTTCTTAAATTTTTTACGTTTCTTTTATTATTTCTTGTTACTTTATGTGAATTAGCATAATATTTATTGAATATTTTGGCTATGATTGCATCATTTACTAATATCTTATTGTTGTGCATGATAGGTGTGCTGTTGTTTTCTTTCCTGTCCTTGAAATTTTTTATGAACTTATGGGCTTTGTTACCATCTGTCCTATAATCCATTTTTCCTAAGAAATTATTAAAATGATTCTTTTCAGCTGTATTAATTTCTGTTTTTTTTTTAATCACAGTAGGCATCAATTGTCAAGTAGTCTTCACCTTTTGAGCACTTTATGGCATTGTCTTTTGTGCTTTGAAGGTATCTGAAAATGCGTTCTACCTTCAAAATGTCTCCATCAGTAGGGTTTTCCACCTTTCTTGAGGCTTGATTAACCAAGAAAGTTAAGTCTGGTCTGGTACAGTTTGATACAGTAAGCTTCCAAGAGCTTTACAATAGGGGTATTTCTTGTTAGGAGTTCGGTTTTCCATGTTTCCTGGTGTTGAAGGTGTTCTCACACTTTTAGAAGCTTCCATATTCAGGGGTCTCCGTCTAGGGGATATGTGAATAGCGACCACAAGGTACCCAAGCTGAGCAGAACATTACTTCCACTTACTGGTGTTTTGCTCCTCACTGTAACTTTTCTATCTGACCTTACCTTGGTCAACTCTTGTTCTCTTCTGACCCTGATGCTATTAGGGTTCCTGAGGGCTAGGGAGTCTTTATTTTTCCAACCTCTCCATTTCTCTAATTTCTCTATAAAACCTTAACCCATAACATGCTGACCTGTCATGGCATGTATACGTCCTCTGATTGGTAATCAGAGGATATGGTCGGTGAATTTATTTTGATAATTCTCCTGGTCAGGTCGGTGAGACCCGTAAACCAACGACAGGTGTGGTCCTCCAGACATTCTGGGGGTTGTGAGAGAGCGATGTGACCGCCAAAACATAAAAATATGGTGCTCTCTAAAAAGCGGTTACACTTATTGCTAAGTCTCTTCAATATTTATGGATTTCTAATGCCCCATCCATCAGTGAAAAATATTGGAGAGCAAGAGGATTAATGACTTCATTGTCAGAAATCCAGCATTGGCTAACAACAACAACAACATTTCTGTTTTTAGTGAGGCACATTTCTTTCACCATATTTATGTAGGTATCTGAAATGTTTTTTGTTTGTTCAGCTGTATTTCTAGCTATATCCCTTTGATTTTTCAGTTCTTCTAACTAGGGGTTCCAAAAGGGTTAGAAATTTTTATTCTTCAGTGAGGAATATGCTTTTTGCAGTTTCTAGAATGACTTTACAGAAATTTTTGTCTGTATGATCTGGTTGTGCATGCAGCTGTGAGTTTGTTCTTTAAATTTATTTTCCAGTTGAGTTTTATATCTATTCCAATCCGCTTTTTTGAAGTTCCAATACAGATTCTTGTGATTTTGACTGACATTTGTATTATCTAGTTTTATATCAGTAATTACTGCTCTGTGACCAGACTGTGTAGATCACATCAATTTATCCATAAAAATTTGTAGTATTTTTTCCCACATTTTTGTAAAAGAAAAAAAAACCTAACATGTACTGCCTGCTCCAACTCCATGATCATCACTTACTAATGGGCCATCTGTATATATATAATATAGTAACTGGGCGACCGAGCTTTGCTCAGCCTTTTTTGCCTCTGTTTTTGTGAAATCTTGCTTTTTGTGGGAGAAAATACTTATTTATATAATGAGGCAAAACATTAACTAAATAAAACTTTTTGTCGCAATTTTTAAGAGTCATTTTCGAGATACAAGAGATATAAAAATACATACAAATATTTAAGAGGTTGAATCGGAAACTGAAAAATTCAATGCCATAGCCGGGATTTGAACCATGGATCTTTGTCATACTGGCAAGTTGGCCATGGTAGCCTAGTGGTTAAAGCAGCCGCTCGATAAGTGGAAGATCCGTGGTTCAAATCCCGGCTATGGCATTGAATTTTTCAGTTTCTGATTCAACCTCTTAAGCATTGCCCACACATGGCTTGTGTGTTTAAAATCACCAGCAGTAAGCTTGTTGGCATAAATAAATAATAATACATACAAATATTTCCTAAATACCATCATTTCAGCTGTAAAATGTGTGCTGCTGAACGCAGGCCTCCCCCATAGAGATCCACCTATAGCTATTTTCACATCATGAAGGCAACAACGGGCTCTTATGGAAGAATCAGGTGTGCCGTTGCCAAATTTCCGTGTTTTCAAATGTGACTAAGATAAAGTATGAACATGCATTTCGGTGTAAAATGTGTCAAAGAGTACTATGGTATGCACGATAAGCCTTTTATGCAATTGTTCATTTTTTAAAATAATAAAATGTAAAATTTTGTTGAAAGCAGATTTTTTAACATCTTTCTCACTCTGCACGTTTAAACATGGTTTTAAACCAAAATAATTGCAATGAAAAAAATCTGGATTATTCGCTTGCTTTTATAGGCCACGTTAGTATTTAGATTATATCAATATGTCTAAACATATTTTTTAAAAAAAATAAAGTTTAAAACAAAGTGTTGGGATTCTTCGTTTATACAGTGGAAAATGTCATCGCTGGCTAATTCTCATTCTGTAAATCTACGTAAAAATTGCCAGCAAAAAAGTTGTCAAGGAAATAATGAAATTATTTTTCATATAAATATAGAACATCTCCAGTAACAAGCCATCCATAAATCACCATTTAAAGGCAAATGTTTTTAGCGAGCAAAGAACACGGCCAACAATGCCCGGTTCTCCTGTCTTGCAGATGATGGCAGTTGAAGGGCCGATAAGGGATTGTACTTCAGTGGAGATTTTCAATAGGTTTCAGGAATTTGAGGTGTGAGCGAGTTTTACAAGTTCTCTGGTAATCGTGTGCATTGCAGTTAAGTGATTAGTGCGCAATGGATCGCCGAAGAAAAGGCGAAATTTTTAAAAGTGGTGAGCGAAAAACAATTCTCTTTGGGTGTTGAACCCATGTCCGATTAAGGTAACATCATATGTATTATATTTAGGTCAAATGTCAAGTGCTAACAGTTATTAAGAGAGTGCAATAAATTAAGGCATATTACTAGAAATTAACTGAAAAATATATAATAATTTGAAACTGTCCTTGCAATAAATGGCATTTGTGGAATTATAAATTAAATATATACTGCATGGAAGTTCTATAAACCATGTAGGTACATGTATCTTTGCAAGCATTCATAACAGGGGTTTTGCCAGAGACGGGAAGGCATACGGGGAAACAAAGACATAACCTAACGGTATTTCCTTCCGGCCTGGGGGGTTAATGACATATAGGTAAGGGTTGTTCCCAGATGTGCGGGAAAATCTGCCGAAATTATTAAAAGTGGCGAGTGAAAAACAATTCTTAGGTGTTTGATGATGATGATGATGATAATAATAATAATAACAACAATAACAACAACAACAACAACAACAACAACAACAACAACAACAATAATAATAATAATAATAATAATAATAATAATAATAATAATAATAATAATAATAATAATAATAATAATAATAATAATAATAATAATAATAATAATAATAATAATAATAATAATAATAATAATAATAATATAAAAAAAACTAATAGTAATAAACCGGGTTGTGAGCAAAAACGCGGTAATCACAGAGGTGCAACATACGTGGCAACGCCGCGCTGATTCTCCATAAGAGTCATTGTGCCTTCATAACGTGAAAACTCCTTTAGTTTAAGGTTTTCATCGAGCATTTGTTTCATTATGGAGTTCAGCTCTTTAGTTCTGCGATTGACTCCACGGCATTAACACGCTGGCCAAGGTCCATCATCTTTCCATCAATTCTTCCATAGCTTCTTTAACCCCAGCCAGTCGCTCGTTAGCATTCTCTGATAGATCTATCTTCATATTGGACATTCCCGTCTTCATCTTTTCTGTCTCGGAGTTTACATTTTCAATTTGGCTTCCATTTTCGTTTCCATTTTGTCCATTTTTGTTTCCATATTTTCTGTTCCATAGTTTACATTTTTCCAATTTGGCTATCATATTTGTTTCCTCTACCGCATTCCGGAATTCATTTCATTTCCCATTATGTCCATGTTCTCTAACATTTATTTCATCAACTGTTCCATATCGTGCTTTTCGTCGCACTCCTGACACCAATTGCGATTACTTTTTTAAATATTTATTTATCTTTTTATTAAAACATCGGAGCGACACTAAGCAACAGCACCATTGAACTATAACAAATACTTCAGGATGAGAGGCTGGTTGATAAAGCCATGTGAATGTGCTACACATTTCTGTTTCAATAATATAGAAAATTGTATGAATTGTTCATAACTGTTTGTCGAGGCGGGAGTAGTGAAAGAAATGATTGAGTTTAGTAAAAGAAAAATGAGTAGAAAAACCGTGTGAATGTTATACATTGCACTTATATTTCAACTGTATGGAAAAATGTATGGATTGTTTGTAGAGGGGGAGTAGTGTGTTAGGTAAAAGAAAAGGGAGTAGAGAAAACCATGTGAACATAATACGTTGCATGGTAAACCAGATTCCATAAAAAACACTTAGATGTGTCAATTTTCATGGCGATCGGTCAGCCTGTTTTGGAATTTATTCACTCTTGAACATACAATATGTATAGGCATTGGTATGTATGAAGTTGATAAACAATAGGGAATAACATGTGAATTTTGAGAGGTAGAACTGGAACTTAAAAATTCAATGCCACAACTGGGATTTGAACCACAGACCTTCCGCCACTGGCAGTTTATCACAATAGCTCAGTGGTTAGAGCGTCCGCCCGGTAAGCGGAAGGTCTGTGGTTCAAATCCCATTTGTGGCATTGAATTTTTAAGTTCCAGTTCTACCTCTCAAACTTTGCCCACACACGGCTTGTGTGTTTAAAAACACCAACAGTAAGTTTGTTGGCATAAATAAATAATAACATGTGAATTGTTACGTCAAACAAAAGTGAGTAGAGAAAATAGTATGCATGAAATACGTTGTATTTCTGTTTCAAACATATAGCAAATTGGATGAATTGTATGTTGAAGGGCGAGTAGCAAAAGAGACGATTGTGTCTCGTAAAGGAGGAATTAGTAGAGGAAATCGCGTGAATGTAATAGGTTGCATCAATATTTCAATCATAGAAAATTAGATGAATTGTATGTTGAAGGGCAAACAGAGGATATATGAATGTGCTACATAAAGGAAAAGCAAGTAGAAAACCATATGAAAGTAATATATTGTGTAATAAAATTGTTACCATAAAACCGAATTTTGCGGTGATCGGGTTAGCGGTTTTCGAGATTAACAGTTACATATATACAAATATCCAATTTGTATACATATATTTTTGTAGGACAGGGAGCAGAGAAAGTGATGTGAATGTACCTAAAAGTAACTAGAGAAACCACTGTGAATATAATAAGCATAATTTTGATTTCAAACGTACAGAAAACTGTATGACTTATTTGTAGAAGAGTGAGCAGAGAAAAAGATATGAATGTGTTACCTAAAAGTGAGAGGAGAAAGCAATGTGAATGTAATAGCATTTATATTTCAAGCATACAGAACATGGTACGACATTTTAAAAGCGGGGATAAATTTGTTGTTGTTGTGTAAAATCACATTTTTTATGGAAAACTTTTATAGACGAATGAGTAGAGAAAGAGATGTGAATGCGTTACCTAAAAGTGATAAGAGATAACACTCTGAATGTAATATGCAGCATTTCTATTTCAAACATACAAAAATCGTATGACTTATTTGTAGAAGAATGAGTAGAGAAACAACTGTGAATGTGTTACCCAAAAGCAAGTAGAGAAAACAGTAGTACGTAGTACGTAGCATTTCTATTTCAAACATGCACAAAATTGTATGACTTATTTGTAGAAGAGTGAGTAGAGAGAGATGTGAATGTGTTACCTAAAAGTGAGAAGAGAAAACAGCATGAATATAATATGTAGCATTTCTATTTCAAACATACAGAAAATTGTGTAACTTATTTTAAAAGTGGGGATAAAAATGTTTTTTTGGTGTAAAATCACGTTTTTTATGGAAAACTGTTTATAGAAGAGTGAGTAGAGAGAGATGAGAAGGTGTTACCTAAAAGTGAGTAGAAAAAACAGTATGAATGTAATAGCATTTCTATTTCAGGCATACAGAACATGGTATGAATTATGTTAAAAGTGGGGATAAGAATGTTTTTTGGTGTAAAATCACGTTTTCTATGGAAAACTGTTTATAGAAGAGTGAGTAGAGAAAGAGACGTGAATGTGTTACCTAAAAGTAAGGTAGATAAACCACTGTGAATGTGATATGTAGCATTTCTATTTTAAACATACAGAACATGGTATGATTTATTTCTAGAAGAGTGAGTAGAGAAACAGTTATGGATGAGTTACCCAAAAGCAAGTAGAGAAAACAGTGTGACTGTAATACGTAGCATTTCTATTTCA
The DNA here is from genome assembly GCA_030765045.1 of Tenodera sinensis. Lineage (NCBI taxonomy): Eukaryota > Metazoa > Arthropoda > Insecta > Mantodea > Mantidae > Tenodera > Tenodera sinensis. Next base: position 24,565,848 of record CM060966.1, on the reverse strand, counting down.
AACATGCGTGAAATTGTATGACTTATTTGTAGAAAAGTGAGTAGAGAGAGAGATGTAAAGGTGTTACCTAAAAGTGAGAGGAGAAAACAGTGTGAACGTAATAGCATTTCTATTTCAAGCATACAGAAAATTGCATGGCTTATTAGTAGAAGATTGAGTAGAGAAAGAAATGCGAATGTATTACCTAAAAGTGAGAGAAGAAAACAGTGTGAATGCAATAGAATTTCTATTTCAAACACACAGAACATGGTATGACTTATTCAAAAAGCGGGGATAAAATGTCTCTTTGGTGTAAAATCATGTTCTTTTATGGAAAATTGTTTATAGAAGAGTGAGTAGAGAAAGAGATGTGAATGGGTTAACTAAAAGTAAGTAGAGAAACCACTGTGAATGTAATATGCAGCATCTCCATTTTAAACATAAAGAAATTTGTATGACTTATTTGTAGAAGAACGAATAGAGAAACAATTGTGAATGTGTTACCAAAAAGCAAGTAGAGAAAACAGTGTGAATGTAGTACGTAGCATTTCTATTTCAAACATGCACAAAATTGTATGACTTATTTGTAGAAGAGTGAGTAGAGAGAGATGTGAATGTGTTACCTAAAAGTGAGAAGAGAAAACAGCATGAATATAATATGTAGCACTTCTATTTCAAACATACAGAAAATTGTATAACTTATTTTAAAAGTGGGGATAAAAATGTTTTTTTAGTATAAAATCACGTTTTTTATGGAAAACTGTTTATAGAAGAGTGAGTAGAGAGAGATGAGAAGGTGTTATCTAAAAGTGAGTAGAAAAAACAGTATGAATGTAATAGCATTTCTATTTCAAGCATACAGAACATGGTATGAATTATGTTAAAAGTGGGGATAAAAATGTTTTTTTTGGTGTAAAATCACGTTTTTTATGGAAAACTGTTTATAGAAGAGTGAGTAGAGAAAGAGACATGAGTGTGTTACCTAAAAGTAAGGTAGATAAACCACTGTGAATGTAATATGTAGTATTTCTATTTCAAACACACAGAACATGGTATGATTTATTTCTAGAAGAGTGAGTAGAGAAACAGTTATGAATGAGTTACCCAAAAGTAAGTAGAGAAAACAGTGTGAATGTAATACGTAGCATTTCTATTTCAAACATGCGCAAAATTGTATGGCTTATTTGTAGAAGAGTAAGTAGAGAGAAAGAAATGTGAATGTATTACTTAAAAATGAGAGGAGAAAACAGTGTGAATGCAATAGCATTTCTATTTCAAACACACAGAATATGGTATGACTTATTCAAAAAGCGTGGGTAAAATATCTCTTTGGTGTAAAATCATGTTCTTTTATGGAAAATTGTTTATAGAAGAGTGAGTAGAGAAAGAGATGTGAATGGGTTACCTAAAAGTAAGTAGAGAAACCATTGTGAATGTAATATGCAGCATCTCTATTTCAAACATATAGAAATTTGTATGACTTATTTGTAAAAGAATGAGTAGAGAAAGAAATGTGAATGTGTTACCTAAAAGTGAGAGGAGAAAACAGTGTGAATGGAATAGAATTTCTGTTTCAAATGCACAGAACATGGTATGACTTATTTTAAAAGTGGGAATAAATTTTGTTGTTGTTGTTGTTGTTGTTGTTGTAAAATTACGTTTTCTATGGAAAATTGTTGATAGAAGAGTGAGTAGAGAAAGAGATGTGAATGTTACCTATAAGTAAGTAGAGAAAACATTGTGGATGTAATATGCATGTATACAAATATTTAACCAAATCTTTAGAGCTGTTTCTGAAATACTGGGATTATATACATACAAGAATTGCTCTGTACAAGCGGGAATAAAAAATGCTATTTTTTATGTAAAATCACGCTTTTTCAGGAATTACACCTATATAGATGAACTTAAAAAGCAAAACTCTATCTTAATACAAAATTTGATGGAAATCGTTAGAGCCGTTTCCAAGTTGCATGGAATATATATATTTATATACAAGACATAAGTATAAGTTCTCCAAAACTTACACAAATAACAAGGAATATCTCCAAAATGGTTCATTCTACAATAAAATTTATTCACACATAAATTGTGTGTTTTAGCAAGATCTACATTTTACTGCCGATTTTTCCACTTGTTTATATTTTAGATTCCGGCCTCAGGGGTCTCCGTCTAGGGGATATGTGAATAGCGACCACAAGGTACCCAAGCTGAGCAGAACATTACTTCCACTTACTGGTGTTTTGCTCCTCACTGTAACTTTTCTATCTGACCTTACCTTGGTCATCTCTTGTTCTCTTCCGACCCCGATGCTATTAGGGTTCCCGAGGGCTAGTGAGTCTATTTTTCCAACCTCTCCATTTCTCTATAAAATCTTAACCCCAACATGCTGACCTGTCATGGCATGTAATACGTCCTCTGATTGGTAATCAGAGGATATGGTCGGTGAATTTATTTTGATAACTCTCCCGGTCAGGTCGGTGAGACCCGTAAACCAACGACAGGTGTGGTCCTCCAGACATTCTGGGGGTTGTGAGAGAGCGATGTGACCACCAAAACATAAAAATATGGTGCTCTAAAAAACGGTTACTATTACTGCTATTGCTCTCTTCAATATCATTGTGAAAAATATTGGAGAGCAAGAGGATTAATGACTTCATTGTCAGAAATCCAGCATTGGCTAACAACAATATACAAGAATTGCTTGTTTAAATATATAAGATATGTGTCCTTTCTTCTTCAGGATATTTGATTTGCGGTTTTTCTAATGCTATCATTTTTGCATTATCTGGACTTGTTTGTTTGTTTCTTGAAGGTTATACAGAGATCTAAATCATACTCTATTTCAAAGCTTTCTATTGGATTAATGGGATGTAATGGATTTACTTTTGTAATAGGTATGTGTAATATTTTGTTTAGCTTTTTTACTTGTTGCACAAATCCTTTTTGGATTTTTAGTGTATGTTTAAAGTCATGATGTTTGTCTAATTTATCAAAATTTGGAGTTCTTGTAAATTTTTCGTGAGTTATAAGGACTTGTTCAAGTGCTAGGCTTATTGGCTTATTAGATGTTGCAAAGAGAAGTGTTTCTATTGGGGTGGTTTCAACTGGACCTGTTATTAAGCGTAATGCCTGGTTTTGAAATTTCTCTAATTCTTTTTTAAAAGACTCAGATGTTGTTATTAATACATCACCACGGTATTTTAAGATGGGTTTGATATATGTTGTAAGTCACATTTAGTGTTTTTCTAGGGCTGCCCCATTTAGTTCCTGCTAGACTTTTTAGTATTTTGAACCTATTATTTGCTTTCCATTAAGCTACTGTGACAACCTGACTGGTTAGAGCACCCACCTGGTAAGCGGAGGGTCTGTGGTTCAAGGCCCGACTGTGGTATTGAGTTTTTCAGCTCCAATTCTACCTCTCAAACATTGCCCACACATGGCTTGTGTGTTTAAAAACACCAACAGTAAGTTTGTTGACATAAATAAGTGATAGGATATGTTAATCATGTATAGCTTTGAAAATAACTTGGATACAACTTGAAACGCGTCAGCTCTGGAAGATCTTGCAATATTATTAAGATAAGTGAAGTTTTTAGTTTCTAATTTGTTCTTATTCTAAATAGGTTGCGTGTTTCCAGAAACCAGCTTAATCTTTCTGCAATCATTCTTTCCATAATTTTGGATAAGTGACTGGTCAATGATATTGGTTTGTAGTTGTTTACATTTTCTGCAGCTTTTCAGGTTTTAATACAGGTATTATGATGGCTTTTTTTCCAGTTTGCTGGGACTGAAGTGTTCCACATATAGCTGTAAAAGTTAAGCAATGTATTTCTGGCTTTCATACCTAATTGCTTTATAAACTCAGGATGTATATTATCTGGGCCAGGAGCTTTATTGTATTTAATTTTTTCAACAGCTGGATTTAGTTTTGCCATATTGAAGTTCCAACAAAAATATTATTAATGGATGTTAAGTTACCATTTTTAATCTGTTAATAAAATTGGTTTTTATCTCTTTTGCATTATTTTTGTTGGTTTTTATTTTGTTTTGGGGACATGATTGCCTGGCAAAACATTTGAACAGAATTGGGATATATTCTTCACCACTCTGTCCTCTATGTGATCTGCAAGAGGAAATGGACCAAGACCACCTTAAATATACCCAGTCACTTCTAGCGCCACATCCATCAGTGAAAAATATTGGAGAGCAAGAGGATTAATGATTTCATTGTCAGAAATCCAGCATTAGCCAAAACAACAATAACATTTTGTTTTGGGATTGCAGTGAAGTTGATATTAAAAATTGATGCTGGTTTTAAATCATCAGTAATATTGTTATTTCTATACATAATAGGTTGTTTGTATATACTTTCCTTTTGTGTTGTAGATACATATTGATAAACCTTATGAGCATCTTTTCTTTAATCCAAATGTTCTATAAATGTCTTGAATGAATTTCATTTTGCATTTTTTATGCTTCTTTTGAAAATGGCTATCTTATTTTTCTACTCTAATAAATGTTTTCCATCCTTTATGTGTTCAGCATTTTTCCTGGCTTATTCCCATTCAGTTTTTAGTTTTTCCAACTCTTTCGTTTAGAAGGGTTTGTATGTTTTAAGTCGACCTCTTGCAATGTAACTTTTTACTGTCTGAATTAGTACGTTACATAGTTTATTACTGATACTGTCTGGTGATTCTGAATTAAATTTTATTTCACACGGTAATATTTGACCTAATTCATCTTGAAACCCCTTCCATTTTCCTCTTTTGAAGTTCCACAACTTTTTTATTTGTATATTCCTTAGTGTGTTAATCTGAAGTTTAACATTTGCTATGGTAACTCAGTGACCAGAGGTGATCAAGTTTTCTGATACTACTCTATTTGTTCTGTCAGCAATTCTGGATGAGACAATGAGGATATCAGGGTTTGTTGTAGGTCCTTATGATGTAGATATGTTCCAAAAATTAATTCTATTCTATTTTAATTAGGCCGGTCTTCTACTATTTTACCTGCAGAGTTTGTATTTTATATACCTACGATTTTGTGTATGCATTGAAGTCTCCCATTATAATGGTTTTATTTGTTATTTCCATATTATTTAAGTTTGGTTTATTGTTTGGTGGGTTATAAATAAAATAACACATAAACGTGAAATTTTCCTTATTTTTCTAAACATCTACTCTTGCAATTTCTGATCTGTCGGACACCTGCTTTCTTTATGATTTTGAATTTAGATGTTATGTTTTGTTTAACTCCAATTAAAATTCCACTTGCTATTTGCCTTCCTTTGGGTAATAATTGAGTAATGTACCCATTTATTTTATATTTACTTTTATGTTCTTATAATGTATTGACTTCCATGATTCCAAAAACATCTATTTCTTTTCTATTAAGCTTTTTGTGGTGTTCAGTTTTCTTATCATGACTTAGACCTCTACAATTCCACTGTAATACTTTCATAGTATTGTTCTCCCAAGGCACTACCCCCTTTGAAATCTGAACAGGGGAATATTACTCTGGAATATTTTGCATTGGGATTCATTTTCATTTGAGCTAGTAGCAATCGTTTTTATTAAGGACACCAGTTTTCATGATATGGTGATTGCTGCATCCTTTTCCAACCTTTATTAAGTGTAAGGGAGTGCTCCTGCTGTTGGTCATTGGGTCCCTTGAACCTAGTCGGGAGGTTTAATTTCTTAACCACTAGCTTTTTCCTACAATTCCCAATTGTGAGTCAATAATTGTTCCATGGCAGGTCCAGAACAGTTAAAAGATATATAGAAAGTAGAAGGGGTGAAATGGACAGGATGGACAGGAAAGACGAAAGTGCAAAAGATCCTCTCAGCCTCGAATACTCTAATACCTTAAAGTCTGAAAATGGATCAAGAGTTTAGCCAAGGAAAGCTAAAGTTAAAGTTTAGAGGAATTATGCTTTATCATTGCATTTTAGACCTGTAAGGACTACGATGGGACTATTCTATTTCTGGTCACCATACAGGGTACATCCTTAAAAGTTTCTACACTTAAATAAAAATTATAATTTTCACGTGAACTTTGGTTTTTCTGTTTGCAAACTTTTTGAAGGGATTTAGTGCAATTACAGCCAAGATTTAAATGAAATTGATAAATCTTTCATTAAAATGAAATGCACTAAAATTTTTAAGAATATGAGTAAAAATCACCCTAATGTAATCATAATAACCAGATTATTAAACCATTGAATGAAAAGGACGTAATTTATACTAAAGCTGATAAAGGCAATAAAATCATAATTTTTGATGAATCTGATTATATTAATAGAGTAGAACTTTTACTTCAAAGTGAGGATTACTTAAGAAATAATAATGACCCATTAAAATCATGCATTTTAACTTTTAATAAAATTCTTCTAGAAAAGAAAAACGCATTTTAAAAGTCTGTAATCCAGTTTTACCCACTCCCCAAAATTTACAAACCAGGAAATAAAATGAGACCAATTATAAATTGTATAAAGTCACCTATGTATAATTTAGCAAAATAGTTAAATAAAAAATTCAGTACCTTTGATCAATTTGAAAGTTTAGGTATTAAAATTTCTTTGAATTAGTAGGAAAAATTAGCAATATAGTATTGTCTGATAATGATAAACTCATTTCTTTTGATGTAACCAGTTTATTTCCTAGTATTCCTAGTAAAAAAGCTTTTGATTTTTTTAAAAAAATGGTTAAATTACGAAGAATTAATAGATGATTTTGTAAAACTTACAAATCTTTAAGAGGTAGAACTGGAACTTTGCCCACACATGGCTTGTGTGTTTAAAAAACACCAACAGTAAGTTTGTTGGCATAAATAATAATTACAAATCTTTGTTTGGATCAAAATTTTTTTAGTTTTAATGGTAGCTTTTTTCAACTAACTTCTGGTTTGGCATTGGGTAGTTCACTTTCACCATTTCTTGCTAATCTTTTCATGAGCTTTTTTGAAATTCAAATTACAAAATCATTTCCTCTAATTTTTAAAATATGGTATAGATATGTGCATGACATTTTTGCTGTTGTCTATGAGAAACAGCTAAATGACACTTTAAAACTTTTAAATTTACAGGATAAAGCCATACCTTCCGTTCCTAGACTTAAAAATTAGAAAACATAACAATCAATTGAATTTTGGTATTTATAGATAATCTACTCATACTGATAAGTTCATAAAAAATAGAAGTTTTAACTCTTTTCACACAAATCTGCTGTTTTGAATAGTTTAATTTACAGGATGATAAATATACCCCTTAATAAGGAAGACTTTAACACAGAATATAAACACATTATTAACACTGTGATAATTAATGGCTTTAATACAGATTTTACACATAAAATGGTAGAAAAATTTAAGTATCAAAAGGCTGTTATAGAGGTTTCTACTCTCAAAAAAGTAAAAGATAATTATATTTTAAAAAGTTTACTTACCATCCATGGGCCAATAAAGAATTTACAAACATCTTTAAAGAATATGGAATAAATTTGGTCCCTTAAAATAAATTTAAATTGCAAAATTTACTACATTTTTCTAAAAAGGATAAAATTCCAAATTATAAAAAATCTGGCATTTATCAAGTTAGATGTTTGGATTGTGATAGGGTTTATATTGGTAAAACCAAACATCATTTAGAAACCAGAATAAATGGGCATTTTAGAAATATTAAATATAAACAAATTGATAAATCAGCTGTAGCGGATCATTTTTTGGTCATTTAATCATGAAATTAATCCAGAGGTGAAATTATTAAAACAATTAAATGGACCTATGGATTTAATGGTTTGGGAAAATATATTTATTTTAAAAAACAAGAATTGCCTTATGAATTTTGAAATACCACGAATAGATTCTATTTATAGGCTTTTGTTTTCAGAGGTTGGCAACAGATTTTTTTAAATTGAACATCAGTAACTTGGTAACTTGTTTGTGTAGCTTTGAAAATAAGTTGGATACAACTTGAAAAATGTCAGCTCTGAAAGATCTTGCAATATTACTAAGATAAGTGAAGCTTTTAGTTTCTAATTTGTAAATACTGTAACAAAATGGCAAAATTACTTGGCTTTTTACTTTTTCATCACTTTATTATCTTCTAAAATTTTACCACAAATACAGCTTTTTGTTCACTGTTAACACAGTCTACAATCTTTTGGGCTATGACAACTCAAACTTTTCCTTCTCAAACCTTGCTCAGCCCTTTTAGTGTCTTTCTTCACTTCCTCTGTCTCTCATGCATTACCTATGGCATTACAATCACTCAATACTTGTGGAATCTTCTTATGGTGCACCCACATATCGTTCACACACACACACACACACACACACACACACACACACACACACACACACACACACACACACACACACACACAAGCACGCATGCATGCACGCATGTCCAACACTCACTGACACACTGATTGACTCAAAACTAAAACTCAGGCCTCCTAGTATACTGGGATGATGCCACATGGACCTTTCTTGATTTACACACACACATGCACTGGAAATAACTCGGCTAGAACACTTGAGAATGTTTCCAAAACCCCCTTTGTTTCTGCCGCCTCTATTGTTTGTCACATACACACAGCAGTCACATGAGGCAGCCTGGCCCTGAATGTCTTTGTCCATCGGCTTGGCATGTGGCACCAAATAGCCTGCCATTTCTGTCCCCACAAGCACAAGCCCAACATCACAATACATACAATAAGTTCAATTCAATACTATAGCCAAGTGCTAGCCAGAGTAAAAATATACCTATAAATTGTGTTTAAAAAATGCACACACCTGCATAACCAATTTGAAGTGCAAGTTTTGTTAACTTGGCTTGAAGTAATGACTGATCCTCTGCTTTTGACTGAGCTACGGTACGTCTCAGGTTGGTTGCTCTTTCACTCTCACCATGTGATACTGTAATCATACAAGAGTATTAATAAATACATATATAACAACTAAAGCAGAGAAATTAAAGCCTTTCCAACTGCTGCTAGTAAAGGTCAAATGTTCATAAAGTCAATTACCAACTTATTCATTTACTTGCACAAGTTTTGGGGAAGCTTGTTTCCCAAGATGTCAACTGCTACTTAGAATTGTTTCAAAATAGTAGCTTCTACTGATGTAAACTAAATGAACTTGCTCTGCTCAAAGCAGAACAGTAACCTCTAAGCTTACTGCCTTAATTGCAAATATTATTCTAGTAAACTATTATCAGATAAAATGAAAAAGCAAGAAATTAGAAACTTGCAAAAGTGAATCTGGAGAATGCAAACCATTACCAAAGATGAGGATGACAATTTTTCGTAAATCCAATAAGGGACAAAATGTTCATACAGCTTTGCATAGACTTCGGCGGCCAGTGTACATCGTATCTGAGTCTTCTGGGGAAGGCCACGTCTTCTTTATAATAAATGGCGATGTTTTGCCCCCCTATGTTGGGCTTCTTCAGGTTTCACTTCATGACGGCACCTACAAAACTGTGCTGACCAGAGAGAGAGCTAAGAGCAAGGTCAGGTTGCCCAGGTTAACCTGGGCAGAGAGTAAGGGGGCCATGGTACCTGTCCGTTTAATATAGATTTACCCATACAGCTGTTGGCAGACTGAGAACAGCCTGAGGTGTGTCAATCGAGTACCTGCCCTTTTAGGGCTTAACCACTTTCTGACAGGATGTGGGGTTTTGCAGGGTGATGGGTGATGTTAAGGTTGGGGGTAGAAAAGAGGTACCAACTTAATGCTCCTCAACGGCTGCTTTTCAGTGTACAACTTTCGTTGGGCACTGCTGATGTGGTGTACAGCTGGTGTGAGCAGATTTACCATGACCACGACCACGACCACAAACTGCCGGCAGGCTGAGGTTCAGCCCGACAAATTTTGCTGCGTACCTACCCCCAAAAGGGTTTAACCGCAGACAGGAAAATATTAGGAAGGGTATTTATGGGTGGTGGTTTTATAGTTTGAGGTGATTTTGGTTTAGAAGGGAGCTGTTATGCCCCTTGACAACTGGTTCACGGGATGCAGTAAGTTCTGCATTCTAATGATGGAAAAAGTTTTAAAATTGAGTATTTTAAAATTTTGAGTTTTTAATTTAGAATTTTGATGGGGGTAATTTTGAGAGCTGATCAGCTCTCTGTTGGGACTATAATTGAAGCTCATCTTTAACCACAGATTATACCAGATGATCGACTCTGTGTTAGAAGGTGATGTCATAAATGGCGTTGATGTCGCTATGTTTCACCACTACACTGGTGCGAGCTAATGATTCCGCCAATAATACAGTATGCCTCTATATCGACAGAGCAGCCCTACATCCACTTCTCCCCATTCCTCCTTTGTGGTATTCCACGCCAGAATCAAATGCTGGATTTCTTTTGAAATCAACTCGCACACTCATGAATGATTCACGGCACATTTCACATATTAGCTTAATACCATTACAAGAGCTATGTGGAAGCCACATGCGGTAAACGATTCTTATCCATGTAACTGATGTATCACATATTACGCTAATATGTGAACAATGGAAATGTGCCATAAACTATTCATGAGTGTGTGAGATGCGACTTCGAAGGAAGATCGGCAAGAAGAACCCACTTCTAAACTTTACATTTTTTCCCCCTACAAGTAGTAGTTGTCTTCAATTAATCATAATAACTTTAGTAACCAGATGGAGAATGTCAGATCACAAATTGTTGTTGAGATTATGCAACACAGTTTTATTCCCTTTCGCTCAAGAATTTCAAAGTAATGACTATAGCAATTATAACTACACATTGAGTTAATGGCAGAGAAAAACAGGAAAGGATATCACAAGGTTATCTGTAATGCAATTTTTTTGTACACAGTGAATTAGAAATCATGTTAAAAAATTTTGTGAAAGATAACCTTAGTCACCAAGAAATGAAAAACTAAACAGATACATGTAAATTCTAAATGAAGATATACCAACAACTATGTACAAAAAAAAAAAAAAACAAAAAAAAAAAACAGCATTATCTGTTTCAAAAACAAGAAAAACAAACAAGTCATATTAATGCTTATGTTTAATAAGATTCTGAAAAGCAATTTCACTTTAATATATACATTACTTTCTGCACAAGTTCACAAAAGAATGTATTAAGAGAAATATATGAAATTTGAGATTGCCTCATATGGCATTCTAATTTAGCAAAACATTTAAAATTAGTACATGAGACAGTGTCAGTAATCAAGCAATATGCAAACTATATACAATACATATAAGACTGTACAAAGTAGGTGCTGCCAAAACCAATTAGGCTCCCCTGAAACAAACAACAGAAACAGTGCAAGTAATTCAGTGTTTCATATAGTTCATTTCAAAATGATATCAAGTCCCCTTGCATTCAAAGTTTAGTTTGGTGCAATTTGCTACTCTTAGTGCGTATTCTATAGTACTACTGACACATCTTATATCCTATCCTACCTTGTTTGCTGGTTGGAGTTGGAATGTTGGGAGTAAATCGTATTCTTTTCACAAAACTAATCAGTTCAAAACTTATTAAAATCCAGCGCAAATTTCAGAACTTTCTAAGCTTGCTTGATACCGGACAGATTTGTTTTTCAACTGTTAGTGTGGCTTGTGATTGTTGATTCATTGTATTGTGATGGCATGTGTATGTGCCCTGGGCATTTGAACCTGATGGGTAGCGATGTAAAAATCTGTAGCATGATGTCCTTTAAAAGGGAAGTGTCTGGTGGTCCTGTGTTATAGATTTGCAGTACAAAACAGAACTCGAGCACAATTAAGAAGCCTCTGAGAAAAATTAAGCAATTTGTCATGCCCAATATAGAATGGGATGCTAAGAACTATATCACTTAAAGTGTGTCCATAAATAAAAACTAAATTTTTCCTGTATACATCTCTCAGAGTAAAATAGCATTGTTGTAATTAAACCGCATACTACTAAATGATTTGGACCAAAACAAATTGTCAAACTACCTATTATACTTTACCTAATGCAATTTCAAAAACTATATTTACATTTAAATGAACATAACTTATCGCAGTAAAATGATACATTCTGAATAAATCCAGCAATTAATAATTGTGAAACAGGTATATTTAAGGTCTATGATTACTTATCAGTTACAGTTGTACAGCTAATATTAAGTTTCGGGACCATGTGAAAACTTTGTGTTTACATCTGTGCTACAAATATACACTGGCGGAAAAAAAATGCAACACCATCAAGGACTGCTTAAATTTAATACAGAATTCAGTTAGTGGTAGTACGTCATGATAGTATCATATAATAACAAAATCAGCACAAATGATGTAGACATGTCACAAGGAGGTATGTCCCAATAGTTGCATCAATATTTTGTGTAACCCCCTCGGGAAGCAATACAGGCATGTATTCATGCAGGCAGATGATCGTACAGGTGGCGAATGGCATCCTGTGATACACTGTCCCAAGCATCTTGCACCTGTTGTCGCAGTTTGGCAATGGTTGTGGCTGGCCGTGGAGACCCAGTCACTTTCTTTCCCATCATGTCCCATACATGTTCAATGGGAGAGAGATTAGCAGACCGTGCTGGCCAGGACAGTTGTTGTATACCATACAGAACACGTTGTGTTGCTGCAGCTGTATGGGGACATGCGTTATCCTGTTGAAACAGCACATCACTTTCCTGTTGAAGAAATGGCAGTAACACAGGATTAATTACCTGCTGGATGTAGCTGGCACTGGTTTCATGTCCCTGCACAAATGACAGCGCGAGTTGTAAGTGATGGCACCCCACACCATGATGCCAGGAGTTGGGCCTTTGTGTCGTGGGCAAATGCACTCTGGACGAGTTTGCTCACCAGCTCTATACCGTATGTGTACATGACATCACTTGCATACAGGAAGAACCTACTCTCATCACTGAAGACAACAGAGTGCCATTCCATTGTCCAATGAGCCCTTTCTCGACACCAGAGGAGACGTGCATGATGGTGTTGTGTTGTCAGTGGTACCTTGGCTAGGGGCACATGTGATTTGTGTCCTGCTGCAGCAAGATGGTTTCCAATAGTCTGTGCTGATACTCCAGGTGCTACCTGAGCCCGCATCGCCTCCCTGGATGCTGTTCGGGCACTCACTGATGCCGGTACAATGCGTCGATCCAGACGTGTGTCTGTAGAACGTGGTCGCCCAGAACCTGGTCTACAGGAGTGAGAATGTTCCACAGACCATTGCTGAAAACACTGACACACCACCAAGACATTGCACCCAAGATGTGCAGCAATTTGTCGGTAGGTCCATCCAGCTTTGCGGAGGCCAACAATTCGATCCCGTTCAAATGGCTGTAGCTGTGAGACAGGAGCACGTGTGCATTGTCGTGGCATCGCTACACCCTAGAGTGTCGTTTGACACCACCATTCAACTGTTAGGGTACCACAGTGACTGGCTGCACCATGGACACTGAAGGCATAGAGACACTGCTGTGCAGTGCCCTCTATTGTCCACCGACCATGACACATCAATCACCAGTTCTGTAACCTCTCAATATCCATATACTATGCCCATGCATTGATAAACACAGTCCTTACTGGTGTTGCATTTTTTTTTCCACCAGTGTAATTTTAAGAACCAAATACAATCGTACCATCAACTGTATGACTGTTGAAAGAAAACTGATTTTACTGCTCCAATTGTACTTAAACATGACCCAACCAAATGAAAACATTTGGTTTTTACAGGATACTATTGTTTAACAATTGATGGTGCAAAACATTTGGTTGACCCATCATGGATAATGTAGCGTATTCACCAATACCCAGTTTTCATCACAAATACTTACATTAGGGAATGTTGGGTACCTTGATAAATAACATCAGTGCATTATTATTGTTTTAAGATCATTATATTGCCTACTGAAACTCTCAAAAACATACAAATAACCTTTTTCCAACATTAGAAAGCAACACAACCTATAGTGATGGCATGTAGAAGGGACATGAGTCAGGTATGGGGAAGGTGGGCAAAGTAGTATTGCCAACATATGAAATGCAGGAACAATGTGAGCAACATGCAGGAAGTGGCATGTGTGTTCTTTGTGAAGTGCTGATGTTGCTAACATCTGGACAGGAGAGGGAGGGGATGCAGCATAGAGGAAAGCTCCTATGATGCCGTGGTTGAAGTACCTGCAGATAATTTCGTTTGACTGTTTCACTTTCTGCAGCTTGTCTCAATAAAATGCAAGTCAAAGACATTTACAGAAATAAATTACATATTATGTGTGTCAATTATTATTCCTGAAGATGTATTCTTAATATTTGTACAATAAAACAGTGCAATATAGTGTTAAAAGTGTGGGAAAATCTATCTGAAGAATTTTGGTCAATACGTTACATTATCCCCCCATCACTAACTATAAAATATCCTGTTATTTTTAATAGATTCTCTCCTCATTCTCAGCAACTACTGTATGTTCATTACTCAGCAACTCTAAACTTCTCTAATTTTGTAAATGCAAAATTCTAGTTTCACCAGTTTACCATAAACTTCAGTCTTTATTTCAATATTTTTACTTAATCTCATCTTAATTGTTCCTCAAAGAAATCATTTTCTGTGCAAAGATATCATGAGCTGTGTATTAGTTAACATCAAAGACAGTGTGACTGAAACATTGCAACAACTTAGGAAGTATCCAGTACCAGAGGTTTTATCATATCTTTCTTTACTGAAGTTCATAAATTTAAATGACTTTCTTGTTAAAATGACAATATTATTTTGTACAGCTAGCAAAGAGGCTTAATCTTAGCATGTGATCCTAGGCCATGTCTTAATGCTGTACTAACAATATTCAGATTGTGTGGACGCAGTAATCTCTCACAGTGACAAAATTGAAGAAAAGATAATTTCTGAAAGATGTAGCAATAAGTCTACCATTGGGTTATGAGACAGCAAAGTGGAAAATGTATTAAATATAACTTACTTCACATAATAAATGAAAGAAATGTGTACCATAGTCCTGAAGATGTACTTCTGGAGGTGTTGAGCACTGCAGTGGTCGCTCGCCTACCACCTAGGCGGCCCGGGTTCGATCCCAGGGACCCGCATGTGGTATTCGTGGTGGACGAAGCGGCGTCAGGGCGGGTTTTCTCCGGGTACTCCGGTTTCCCCCGCCATCTCATTCCACCGGTGCTCCATCTTCATGTATCATCAGTGTCACCGCCTGCGGTGCCGTAGTAGTAAAAGCGGGCGTTAAACACCACAACAACAACTGCAGTGGTCCATTTTACAATATATACAGTTCTGGAATTCAGAGAATGCAAAAGTGAACTTAATATTAAAATGGGAAAGAAAAGCCTTTCAATACTAGTTTTGTAACAACTATAAAGCCTAAATAGGACTCCAAATGCACTTTTGTTGTTCACTACTATTCTCGCACTACCAAGTTACAAACTGTTTATTATTAATATTATCATACATAAGTAGACTAGAATCGAACCACAGTTGATTTGGAAAAAGTAATATTAGTCAGGTCCATACCATATGTCGTCAACACAGTTCTATAGTGAAAATAAATAAATAAGTAATGCAGGTACATCACAAATCAGGTTATGTCATGATTTAATTGAGGGCATTATACATTTATTTAATACATATATTATACTTACCAATGGCCTTATGACAACAGATTCACTTCCTTCTTACTGCTCATATGCTCTTGCACGTCTTTCAAATCTTGCAAGTTTTACAAATACAAGAATATTACTTGAAGGTTTACTTTCGCTCTGCTGCCATTACGATTTCACAGAACATTAACCACAGCGACTACAGCTGACCACAACTTTCAAATTTCGTATTAAATAGGATGCAGATAGCCAACTGTACTGTTTTATTCACATTGTACATTGACTAAAATATGTACAAGTTATCCCATATAATATTACGCAAAGGCCTTTATAAGTAGAAACTGATATAATACATTAATTGTTTTACTAAATACGTGTTATTTTGTAAAATTATTTAGAAAGCAACACAGAGGTGTATAATAATTGTGTTGGCATCCTTTTAATGTTTGGCACACAAACTGTGCAGTGGTATCTAGCATATGCATTTGAAAGTAAGGGTTGCATGCAGCGCTCAAAATGTATGTTTCACCATGGTGACCTTGAAACACTGATGTGGAACTGAATGTGGCTATTCCAGTCGGCAGGCACTGGCTTTAGCTACTGATGGGTTGAGTCCAAGAGTCCAAGAGTAAGATGAAGTCGCCTGGGTTAACCCGGCAGAGCGTAAAGGGGCCATGGTACCTATCCGTTTAGTACGGATTTACCCATGTGGTTTTACAGGTGTTGTCAAGGTTTACAAGCTTTTGTGTCAATGTCAATTGATGGTGTAGGTTGATTACCTATATTGTCACTGGCGATGGGATGTGTCCGACCTTGGATATCTGGCCATCCGAGCAACTGCTGCCCTACTGCTTGCTTTGCTGGCCTCTTGCAGAACCATTGAGCAAGGCAGTGCAAGTGGACAGAAAACCGAGAGGATTAGGTGAAGGTTGTGGTAGTGCCAAATGTGGAGTACACTTGGCGGTTGAGATGTTTGAGAGGATAGTGGCAGTTACCAGCCAAGGGAGTCCTTGGACAAGCGGTAGCTCTGCCACCGTCTAGGTAGATGATCATATTGCCCCAGTGTGTTGACCAATTGGTTAGGGTGAGGTGTGAGTTTGGCATATATTGTGTGAGTTCTTTGCTGCACAACGTTCTCAATATATGGGATGCCAGAATAAGTGTGGAGGATGTGTGATGGGAACCTATGGTCGGTATTATAGATCATCTTAAGCACCCTGTTCTGCATGGCCTGCAGCCTGCGGATGGTGGATAAGCCACTGTTCCCCAGACCTTGCACCCGTACAGTATCAGGAGTGGGATGATCGCATGGTACAAGCGTAGTTTCAGGTAAGTAGGCATAATGGAAAACAGGATACAGCTACCTGAGGGTGGCGTGTCCTAGACCAACCTTTGAGTAGAAACTGGTCTTTGTCCTGACATGTGGAGTGAAGGTTAGAACACGGTCGAGTAGCACTCCCAGGTATTTGGCGGAATTAACCCAGGGGATTCTTCTCTGCCATAGTGCCAGAGATAGTCCTGGCTGCCAGTTTATAACTTTACCCAACAGTAGAGCTTGACTCTTCTGTGGACTGATGCCCATTCTCCACTGTTCACTTCACCTGCCAATGGTGTCGAACTGTCTTTGTAGTGGAGGGAAGCAATATCGAACGTGTTTGCTCTGTGCCAATATGAGGACATCGTCTGCATATTGGCACTTTTATGCTATCCATTTTAGTATATAATGTAACAATCACATGTTTTTCTCTGTTTACTTTACTTTTATGCGGGGCATTCACATATCCTTCTCTACTTGCCCTTGAACATACAATTCATACAATTTTCTATGATTGTAATAGAACAGCAACATATAATATTCATATGGTTTTCTCTACTCACTTTTCTTTTAGGAAACACAATCACATTTTTTTCTCTATTTGTGCTTTAACATACAATTCTTACAATTTTGTAGGATTGTAATAGAAATGCAATATATTATATTCACACAATTTTCTCTACACACTTTTCTTTTACATAACATTCACACCTTCTCTACTCGTTTTCAACATACAATTCATGCAATCTAGGCATATAATATGAATGTTGGTATGTATAAAAGTGATAAACTCCAACACAGTTGACCAATCACATGAGAATTGACTTATCTAAGCATTTTTCATGACTCTTTTTATGCTATTCATTTTACTATGCAACATATTACATTTGCATAGTTTTCTCTACTTGCTTTTGTTATATGTAACACATTCACATATCCTTTTCTACTCGCTCCTCAACATTCAATTCATATAATTTCCTATGATTGTAATGCAACATATTATATTCATACTGTTTTCTCTATTCGCTTTTCTTTTATATGAGACATTCACATATCCTTCTCTACTTGCCTTTTAACAAACAATTCATACACCTTTCTATGATTGAAATACGAGTAGAAGTGTAACATTTTACAGCCACACAGTTTTTTCTACTCACTTTTCTTTTATGGAACACAATCACATTACTTTCTCTATTGACCTTCAATTCAGAATTCATACAATTTTCTATGATTGAAATAGGAATACAATATATTACATTCACATGGGTTTCTCTGCTCATGTTTGTTTTACATAACACATTCACACGTTTTTATCTACTCGCTGTTCAACATACAATTAAATAGATGTTGGTATGTATGAAGTTGACAGACGCAACACCTGTTGACAGATCACCATGAAAATGGACAGATTTAAGTGTTTTTTCATGTACGCTTTTATGTGATTTATTTTACTATGCAATGTATTACATTCACATGGTTTTTTCTAATAGCTTTTCTTTTACGTAACATAGTTATCCTTCTCTACTTGCCTTTCAACAACATACTCACCCACTTTTCTATGATTTGATCATCTTTGTTTTACCAAACACAATCACATTTCTTTTCCTACTTGCCTTTCAACATAGAATTCATACAATTTTCTATGACTGACATGGAAATGCAATATGTTATTTTCACACAGTTTTCTCCATACACTTTTCTTTCATGAAACTCAATCATACCTCTTTCTCTACTACCTCTTCTACAAAAAATTCTTGCAATTTTCTATATGTTTGAAACTGAAATGTTACGTCTTGCATTCATACAGCTTTCTCTACTTGATTTTCTTCCTGATGTATTTGGGGTCATTCAACAGTGCTTTTGCATAATGTTTTCCTGATGTTTTTATTTATTTTGTGCTCTTTACAGTATCCAATCTATGTCAAAAGCTGTAGGGATAAAACTGTCAAACCATGGGCAAAGCTGGGAGTTTCAGCTAGTATATCTATAAAGTGCAACAAAATATAAAATTCACTCAAAATATGAAAATTATATTAAAATGGGATATAAATGCAAACTTGGCAGTTTTTAACAATAATTTGAAGTCCAATATTAAGGTAAGGTTATGAATGTGCTTATAATTATTATTAATTATGATTAATTAGTGGCAAATAAATTAAATTAATGGCCTAGTTTTTCACACAAAATTCTTGTTGAAAGTAATTTTTAATGACGCCTGTAGTGGACTGAGTTGGGGGACGCAGCGGCTGGGCGGTAAGGCTGTAGTGCTGGGGGCTTAGTTTTAGTTTATTAGCTAATTTTATTTCTTTTGGGCTTGTAGGCCATGGTCTAGAAGGCATTGTAGAAAACTCTGACCAGTGCAGACAATGGATCATCTTACCCTGATGATGCCAAGTGCAGTACTTGGCAAAACGTTGGTACCTACAATGCCTTCTAGATGATGGCCTATAAGCCCAAAAGAAATAAAACTAGCTAATAGCCAGGACACCGCTGTGAAAGCCTGAGTTTATACAATTTTTATTACATTTCACAAAACTTTAATTTCATTTCTATTATTTATGAATACTTTGGTAACCTGATGTGATGGGAGAAAATGGAGATTATTTTCGAATTCAGCATAAAAGAACCATTTAAGATCACCTATCAGATACAAAAAACAAAAAATAAGTTTTGAAATGCAGAACAGTGTATTTATCATGATATCAACAATAAATTTGCGTAATGTCAATATATGTTTCTACATATTTGTAATGTCATAATCATAAACAGCTACTTACAAAATTGAGTTTTCTATTTCATACACTGCAATACTTTAATAATAGTGTTGGTGCAGTTTTTTTAATTAAAATATGCTGATGGTGCTGAGCTTTTGACTCTTTCGTTATCTCTGGTCGTGGTACAGGGTGAAATAATGTGGACACAGGATGTAACTTTTTCACAGCATTTTATTTGTGCCTTTTTTGTTGCATATTACATGTGTGACACTTTAGTTAACATTCCTTACACATGAACCGACTTCCTCAACGGTTTCTTCGCATTACTTGTCATTTTAAATCATACTTTTAGCATATCAAAAACATGTCTTCTCTCCTTAGATGCTAGGACGCTAAGACGCTAAAATCTAGCATTTTCTTTCACAATGCATTTGTATTCATACACGTATATGTCCATTTCTTATGGCATACGCTATGACATCATCTTACATGTTAAATAGTTCCTGGAATTTAATGTAAAAGGTGAGTGAATTAATAACACTAAACAACACTTACATTTATAGTTTTCCAGAACGTGTTTCGGAGGTTAACTTTCCTCCATTATCAACCGGACAATAACTGGGCACGGATGGCGATGCTTCTGATGTTTCTTCTGGTAACGGTTCAAGGAACTATAAATGTAAGTGTTGTTTAGTGTTATTAATTGACACACCTTTTACATTTAATTGAATATAACAACACTGTTTTTAAACTTCTAAGAAAGAAAGATAGTTCCTGGAATGTTGAGGAAACGATCTCTATCTATCCTGCCTACACTTTTAATATTAAATATAAAATAATTCTTATAATTATACATATTAAATTAGAACATATTATTTAACATTAATTATGTTATTAAACAAATAGTGTTCATAACAATGAGACAATGGTAATACATTCTCAGTAATTATTATTTATTTATGCCAACAAACTTACTGTTGGTGTTTTTAAACACACAACCCGTGTCTGGCGATCGTCAGACATCGCCGAGACTAAGAGAGTGTTAAGGCAATGCCACTGAGGATGTTCGACGCAGCTTCGGACGAAACGTCTGGAAGGAGTTTCCTGACTAGACCACGGCCCACAAGCCTGGACAATCAGTTTCTATGTCCTCAATTCATTGGCAATTTAATTTTTAATTTTGAAATTTAATTCATTTACATCCATTTTTGGCAGCCAATACAGCCAATATAGCTGTTCACTCAAAATCGATGGTGGTAAAAGTCAAAATCTTATATTATTTATTCGAGGATCTCTGTAATTTTGAGCCATGTTTGGGAACAACTTTTGAATAAGTTCTGTTTTTGATTCAGTAAACTGACAAAAATTGTCAGGAGAGGTAATGCAGCCAGTCAAAGCATCTGAAGGGAATTTGCCGTATCCTATGTCAATGAGTTGTTTTGAAAATATTTCTTCAGATCGATCATTTTGCAACTTAACACGCATATTCTTACTTAAATTTAATATAATGAGTAATAATGTGTTTCCACAAAATGAAAGACTTTAAACAAGCATTAAGTTCATCAGCTGGCATTGACCATAGAATCATTCACAATGTTTGACGAAAATCTCCTGCTAACAAAATCATCGCACCTTCAAGCCAGTTTTGATTGTTCCGTAGATCTTGCATGGTTCAGTCTAATGCCTCCAAAGACGTTTTATGTATCATTGTGCATTCTCCCATAGTATCAATTTACATTGCTGTGAAATCTGCGCCACTGCAGAGTTCTTTGAAATGTTTCAGATTGGAATTACTATTTATTTATGCCAATAAACTTACTGTTGGTGTTTTTAAACACACAAGCTGTGTGTGCGCAATGTTTGAGAGGTAGAACTGGAACTTAAAAATTCAATGCCACAGCAGGGATTTGAACCACAGAACCTCTGCTTGCTATGCTGGTGGTCTAACCATTAAGCTACAGTGACAACCTGCCAGAGTGACATTGAATTCTCAAACCAGTCGTATTTCTCCCAGTAAACCACAAAGGCAGTCTCACATCAGAGACAATTACCTCAATGGTGACTTACTATTGCAAGTAAGATTGGAGCTTCATTGCTTTGCATATTCAGTTTTTGTTTGGATAAAATGAAACAGTAATTAAATGAATTGAAAGTCGATTTTAGGTATCTCATATTGATTCACTTAATTGATTCATTGCTCAAGTTGACCTTTACAACATCAAAATATTTTTTATTCTTCCATTAATCAGTCTCTAATCCCCATTCCTAGAATTGACAGCTAGGAAGAGTTTAAATTGGTAAAAGAAAAATGTGGGTTTTACATTTTTCTGTGCAATTTTTCTAATTTTTCTCTTCATAAGAACCTTCCTCAAAGGTTTAAAAAAAAATTGATTGAACTGGTCCAGTCGTTCTTGAGTTTTGTGTTTAGCAACACATTTAGCCATTCATTCTTATTTATATGGATTGTTATTATTAACTACTGCACATATTATGTTTGAATGAAAGAAGTAAATAAAATTATCAACAAACCCATATATTCCGCAATAGTCCAAATATTCATTGTCTTGAATAAGTACATGCTTCCTATTACAAAATGAAATCTATTCAGATAAATACCTTGCATTGTTTCTCCTCCTTCTTCTGCATCTTTCACTGCTCCCAGAAGTGAAAAAATAAGCCCAGCCTGAGAATGCACACCAACAGCAGTCACTACCATTTTACCACTTCCTTCCATTACATGTGTACCTGGAATTAACATATTTATTCTTAGGTACTAAAATTATGACATGTAGTATATTTACAACATCTAGTATACTGAGTGTTAAGAATATAACTGCAGACATTTGTTTTGGTAACTCAGGACAGTGTAATGAATAACATTACATCAATATTACGAGGGTAATCCCAAAAGTAAGGTCTCCAAAGCACTGGGGCCGCAGGGAAACTGTTTGCGTGGATGTTGGCCATACTGCTTTTTTCCTTCCTCCCTCCACTCTCTACAGAAATCACCGCACATTCACTGGAGCCCTCAGTCTTGGCTTGACAACCAGTTGTAATGGAGCTCCTGTTAGCAACTACTGCCAGGTGCAAAGTTTGCGCAGTTATTCAGTTTTTTAGTGCAAAAGGGGTTAACCCAATCAAAATTCATCAACAGTTGATGGAAACGTATGGAGAGTCTTGTATGGATGTTAAAAATGCTCACAAGTGGGGTAGAGAGTTTGCAGATGGCCGTACGGAAATTCATGATGAGGAAAGAAATGGCAGACTGTCAATTCCCGACGAGAAAACTGCACAGGTTGAACAAATCGTGCCTCACGATCAGCAAGTTATTCTCGATGAGCTCAGTTATTCCTGAGATTTCTCCATACACCATTCACTGGACTTTGATTGAAGAATTAAAATTTCAGAAGATGTGCACAACATGCGTCCCAAGAGTGCTCACAGAAGACTGCAAAAGGCAATACACTGAAACTTCCTGCCAATTACTTCAATGCTATGCAGATAAAAAGGACAACCCTTTGGATTTAATAGTTATGGGTGATGAAACCTGGGCTTTCCACTTCACACCTGAGATCAAACGACAATCACATGAGTTGTGGCACTCCGATTCACCCAAGCCGCGAAAATTCAAAAGAACACAGTCTACCAGTAAAGTCATAGCAATTATGTTTCGGGATCGAAAGGGGATATTGTTGATCGACTTTATGGATCCTAGGACAACAATAAATAACAACAGATACTGTCAGACATTAAAACAGATCTCAAACAGGCAATTCAGAACCAAAGAAGAGGAATGTTGAGCAAGAGTAAAAGGCTTCTCCATGACAATGCTCGTCACCACACCGCCCCTCAAACCGTGGATCTTCTGCAACAGTTTGGATGGGATATCATGACCCATCCACCTTATAGTCCGGACTTAGCACCCAGTGAATACCACTTGTTTCCCAAGTTGAAAGAACACTTGGCTGGAAGATGCTTCAGTGGCGACAAAGTGAAAGATGAGATCCAATACTTCAATAGCATGGCGGCGGACTGGTATGACATGGGCTACAAAAACTGTCACAGCATGTACAAAAATACATCAGTCCAAATGGCATTTGTGTGGAAAAATAGAAAAATGTTTAATCTTCAAAGCTATGTACCATTTGTTGCAAATAAACGTTTTTTTTATATTTTTAAAAAAATTGGAGAACTTACTTTTGGAATCACCCTCATAGTTCAATTGCAGACTAATAATTATTACTTATAATTTTAGTTAGGAGTAATATGTTTTCAGGTTGATTAGTAGGTCTATGTATATGTGACACGCACAAGCCATATGTGTTTATTTTCCCCAAGAGCATGGCAGAGGTGGTTATGAGGGATAAAGCACTGTGGACAGCCCTCATGTGATAAACTTCCATGTTTTTGTTTTATTGTATTATATATTGTATTGTGAAATGATCCATCAGACTTTAACAGCAAATTTCTGATGTGAATTACAAGAAAGTCTAATACCAAAATGTTGAAAAGTTTGTAGTTTCCTAGAAAAAAATATTTTTGTCAAAAAAATGTATCATCACCTGGCTGAATTATTATTGATTGAAAGTTCTCAATTTATGGCTATATTCATAGAAAATTGAATAAATGACTACTTTTTTCTTTGGTGTATTTCAATAGATTCAACGGTTTTTGTGTAAATTAAATTTAAAAGAACCCACAATTTGTTGTCTTTTTGTTGCAATAAATACTGGACAAAAAGAGTATAAAAACTGTACATAAACACAGGTATTCTAGCATCGTCCTACTACTATTCTCATTTATTCTGTGAAGCCGTTGAGATACAAAAGCATAAAAACAACTTCAATCGCAAAGAGGAAGGCCTTAAGCTTAACAGAATATGGCAAACAGCACTAACAAAAGCAAAAATAAAGAACTCCACTCAAGCCAATCAGATCACAGCATGCCACCAGCATAAGTCCAGTGCGTTGCCCACCACCTGGACCAATCACAACAGACCTCGCCTCCAGCCACTGATATAAATACTGCAGCCCACAGAGAAAGCAGCAGAGTGGAACGCCCGCACAGAGCAAGTCTCGACTACCTACCAACCCACTCTGAACTACCCTCTTACACCCCCAAACCCTCTATCCTTACCATCACCTCTCCTGGTAACCAGATCGGTGTCTCACTGGGTTTATACCTTGCAAAAGGACTCTGTCCTGTAAGTTCATTGGAACTTACTAAAGCGGCTTAGGCTGTGAGACAAACTCGATCGCGCTTATTGCAGCTACTCCTATACAAACCTCGGTATGACCAAACACTCCATCCACGACTCCCGCGCTCCTTCCTCTTTGAGAAAAAAAGGCATACCAGAAAACAGCCCCCAACGTGACGAAAGCAATAATGACAGTGTAAGTGACATAGATACAGACCACCACGACTCTGACACACCTGACTCAGCATACCCATTGACCACCACCACTTGAAGATATGACCTTGACCCCCACGGCACCCATCCCCTCTATATACTGCACTGCAAAGAAGAATACAGAAACCGTTCTACATAAAAAAACTGCTAGTTCGACACGGACTCGACCACAATATGAGTCTCCAAAACTAGGATCAACAACCCACCTCAAACCTACAAACTGCTTTTCACCAACGCACAAGATGTAGTTACATTCAGACAAGCAATGAGCAACAAATTTGGGCATAGAGCTCAGTTCATGACCTCATTACCACAACAAACCCATGATAGAAATAACACTAATACGAGACAGACGTTCACGGCAGTCGTAAAAGGCGTCCCCACCTCCACCACAGATGAAGAATTACTTGAAAGCCTCCAGATGTGTTACCCACACATAACAAAGGCCTCAAGAATTATCAGCAACAACAGAAATACAACACTAGTCAGAATCTTCACACAAGACGTAAGCACAGTGTAAAAAATACTCAGCGAAGGAACATATATAGAGGGTCAACATTTTTATACGGAACCCTCGAGACACATTATAAAACATGCCCCATGAAAAAGATGCCAAAGATACCAACATAACATGGAAGAGTGTCCCCGAGACCCCGCTGCTTCTACTGTGGAGCAGCGAGACTCAGTTGGCAGTGTGACCACCGCGATAACAGATCTGGCGAGCCCTACTGCACAACATGCGATGCAACCGGTCACTATACAGGTCAAGTAAGATGCCCTAGGTACCCTCGCCAACCACTGACATCAGCTAGTCACGTAAGTGACACAAAGATCTTCCTTCATAACAACCCGCCCGCACCCACACTTAAAGTATCAGAATGGCCGGAACTTAAGGTAGGCGACATTCCTGTGGAAAAACAGAAACTATTGGCCGAAGAAACTACGCAAAAAATCAGGGAAATTCATACTCACTCTGAAAAAAACTTATCAATAATACAGCAACAAGTACAAAAAATGCAATCCGAGCTTACTGAGTACATTGCTAAAGTAACAGACAACATTGTAGAAAAACTCCTAAAAGTAATAACAATGGTAACATATGAAATAACTCCACCACCACAGCGACAGAAAATCCCCAAACAAATATCGGAAACATCTAAAATCATCATAAACAAAAGTATAAATGCCAGCGGACTCGGAGGGCAACTTGCAGTCACCATAAGTGACACAATTCGCAGAGCAGCCGAACAACCAGCACATCCCTAATCAACACAAAGAAAATCCGAATCACTACACCACAACCCGACACAACAATGGCAAACGTCACCAATGAAGCTCACCACAACCTTAAGCTACTATACATCAATATCAACGGCTTAGGCACAAAAAGACCCGAACTGCAACAAATATTCCAAGAAAACAAACCAGATATCATCGCACTGAATGAGACCAGATTGAGACGACACAAAAAATACGAAGTTCGACCATACACATTCTACAGAAAGAACAGGCAAGACGCACCCGGTGGAGGCGTGGCAATTCTCGCAAGACCAGAACTTAAACCAAAACACATCAGCCTGCCCCAAAACTTCGCCCACGAAGAAGCAATAGTTATCCAAGTAGCTATCCAGAAAATCAAACATCATATAGCTACCATTTATACAAAGGAACAGCTACAGTGCGACCTCATCAAATACCTCAATCAGCAGTACAAAAACCTAATAATCATTGGTGACCTTAATGCCAATCATAAGGACCTCCTGGATGAAATAACAAACCAAAACGGAAAACTACTGAAAACCGTACTGAACGATACAACACTGAGACTTCTCTACCTACCCGGACCCACAAGAATCGGCTGGTGGGGCGATCAGCCCACATCTCCCGACCAAGTGCTAGTTACCCCAAGACTGATGAACAAGATCCAGAACGTAGAAATAAACCCCCCAATCATCTCAGACCACCTACCCATAATAGTTACCATAGCAACCAAGATATGGAGCACTGAAAAAATACAACCAGTCAAAATCTTCGATTATACTAACACCGACTGGAAGCAATTCACAAACTACATAAAGAATAACATGAACAACCTCGCACCAACCAACATAACAACAACACAACAATTAGACGACCTTACAACTGAAATAACAAATGAAATAGTACAAGCCAGAAACACCACCATTCC
The DNA here is from genome assembly GCA_030765045.1 of Tenodera sinensis. Taxonomy (NCBI): domain Eukaryota; kingdom Metazoa; phylum Arthropoda; class Insecta; order Mantodea; family Mantidae; genus Tenodera; species Tenodera sinensis. The sequence goes on along the minus strand of CM060966.1, from coordinate 24,538,656 downwards.
TCAGAAAACCAAAACATTTAACAGCCACAGCAAACCACTGCCCAAGGAAATACTACTACTGATAAAGAAGAAACGCCATGCATACAGACAGTACATCAAGACACATGATGAACACGACAAACTAATTTTAAATCACCTCCGCAACCAAATCAAAGCAGAAATAAGACAACACAATGAATCTACATGGAAAAACACCATCGACACTATAACAACAGCCAGGACCGCCGAACCACATAAATTCTGGCACTTCATTAAGGCAACTAGAAAAAAGACACAATTCACATACCCCCTACAAATAAATAAGAAAAATATCAGCTCCACAGAAGAAAAGCTACAGATATTCCACAGACACTACTCCAACGTTTTTACTACACCAAACGCACCAAATTTCCATAAAACACACTTTAACAACGTCAACAAACACATCAAGAATAACCCGGAACTATACCAACCACAAATGAACACTACCGACCTAAACCCTGAAGATGACCTCGAAAGACCCATTACAACAAATAAATTCAGAACCACCGCAAGATGCCAAGGAAACACCGCCCCAGGAGCTGATACAATAACTTATCAAATGTTGAAAAACCTTCCCCTGAAAATGACTGAGAAAATAGTTCACCTCTACAACCTACTTCTGAAACACGGCTATCACCCTATACCCTGGAAACACGCACACATGATATTACTTGAAAAACCTGGAAAACCGAACACCAACCGCAAAAACTATCACCCCATTTCTTTAACAGCAACCTTGTCAAAAATCCTAGAGAAAATAATAGTTAAAAGACTACAAAACTACATTGAGGACCACAACATTATACCGACCACCCAAGCAGGCTACAGATCCACCATCACCATACAAGATCAGCAAATCAGAGTAATATCAGAAATACAAAATAACACCAATAGAGGATATACAACAATAGGAATTTTTCTGGATATACAGGCTGCCTTCGACCGCTGTTGGACCAATGGACTGCTCTACAAAATGACGACCCTAGGAATACCTACAAAAATAACACGCTGGACAGCAAGCTTCCTCCATGACAGAACCGCCAAGATAAAAATCAATAACACGCTATCAGACACAATAACACTCCAAGCTGGAACCCAGCAAGGTAGTGCCATTTCTGGGCTACTGTACAATATCTACACCTCCGACACTCCTCAACCAATATACCCGACCATTAGACTTGAACAATACGCCGACGACACTGCCTACCTGAGCACTGCACCTAGGCTACATAACTAGCAACCAAGACTTGAGAAACAACTAAAAATATTCAACAAGTGGGCAGACAAATGGAGACTCACAGTCATCGCAACGAAAACACAAGCCATCATATTCAGACGGAAGATAAAACGGAAACACCAGGAAGCCAAAATTAAATTTAAAAACCATCACATATCCACCAAAACCACAGTTAAGTACCTAGGCATCACACTCCATAACAAGCTCCAGATGAAAACCCACTTCGACCAGAAAATAACACAGGCCAAAAATGCTATCTCCACCCTACACTACTTATCAAAAATTGGAAACATCGGATTATCGATACCTACCCTCAACCAACCACCATAAACCGCCTTCAAGAGCTTGAAAGAAAGTGTTTGAGGATCGCCAACAGACTCCCTCCATGGCACAGGACAGCCACCCTATACGAAGATTGCAGAACAACTCCACTATACGACCACATCAAACAACAAGCAATCAAGTACATAGCCAACGCAGACACCAGACCACATAGACAATAACTAATTCAGAACGCCAGCAACTACAAGAAAACCTCAAGCCAAGCACCACCCATCATCACACTCGTAGAAACATACAAAAAAGCCAAGGAAGAAGAAGAACAAAGAATACAGGACCACCTAAATACTCTCAACATGCTTATAGGTTAAGCTACTTTTCAGACAACAATGTTAACTAAATGTGCAATCTAAGAACAAACTCAACACAATGATTTCACCAATTGTAATAGCATAAGAACTAACACCAGTAATTTAAGTTTAGTATTAGTTTATATTTTATTTTTATTGTATTGTATAAATTGTTCATACTGTTACTATTATAATCTCAAAAATGTAATAAAAATATCCCCAAAAACTAACCCGCGGCTGAAGAGGGTACACCCCTGAAACAGCCATAGGGTCAATAAGCCCTGGATGAGATAAACCCAGGGTAATATTAACCCTTAAATACCACTTCGACCTCTCCGCCACTGATGATGTCTGCCATAGTCGCAGACAAAACGTCTGGGAAGAAGGAGCCTAGTAGACCACAGCCCATAAGCCCAGAATATATTGTTTCTAGTATTGACGCTGGTCATGAAAGCCTTAGAATTTCAATAATTTGCTTATCTTTATCAGAAATAGATCACATTAATTTGTAGGCTTTTATATTTGACACAGTTTATATAAATACCAATGCTCTCATTAGGAATGAAAACAGAAAAAATAAGGATATTAAATGAGATTCAATCTAATTTTAGACCACTGTCGAGTTGTAGTAACACGCTTTAATGAGTTGTGCTATACAAAGCATGGAAACTAGGCATTACTGATTAAGCTTATGTTTGGAAGCAAAACACCAAGCTTGGAATATCCACAACTTCAAGTGAAGAACAATAAAAACACATGTTCTAAAGATGTAATGAAGTTGAATTTGCAATGTTTGACATGTAGGATTGCTAAAATATTGCCTTCCAAAACTGTGGGGTGATTCAATGACTGTTATGCTCTCTGAACAACAAAGGAAACATAATATGATCTATTTCATTCTCATACCATCTATGCAAGAACCTTGAGAATTAGGTGACCCTTTGTGCAGGTCTCACTGAATTTGGGTATTTACTTTCATGAAAAATAGTACACGCATAGCAAAAATATACAATAGAACCAAAGGATTGTCCAAAATAAAACCATAGATGGTGTCCAGCTTCCAGGATTTAGGTGTGCCCAACAAACAGGTCTATTGGGCATGTAAAAATTCAGGAGCTTTTCCTGTTCTGAGCAATTGTTAGAACATGTAATGTGGTGTCTAACATATATGAGCATTCAAATATAAAGGTTTTTACTACCTGTTTAGTCCCTACTGTCCCTATTTTACCCACTTTTGTGTGTTAATTGTTTTTTGTCTTTGTCTATCAGTTTCCCAAAATATATCACATAATCTACTACCTGATATTTTCTGGACGGTTGTAACTGCAGTGCAAAATGAACAATGCCCATCAATAAAGACTATACACATTTTACTTCCACATGATCACACTTCAATACCTGACTCACTGGCCAACTAGTCTAGGATCATTAGCTTTGCAGAAAGCATTTGGACTCAGTTACACATTAAAAGGAGCAATGAATATATTCAAATGTAAGTATAAGCATTACATCCACATTTATACTTCTTTTCTCATTTCTTTCTCTATGAAAGTGTAAGTTGTTGATATTACAAATAATGAACATTTGAGTAAATACAGACTGAGATTGATTCCTCCATTTGTGATTAGTTTTATGAGCATGACTTCCACATTGCATGTCCCACAACTGCTGAATAACATTAAATTCTCATGCCCTGTACAATGTAAAAACTGGACAAAATGTTGCTTTGACTGATTTCCAACTTTTTCTGAGCAATGAAATATTTCAGAAGTTCTACACACCAAGAACAACAAATAAATCTGGATGATCAGTATCTGGTGATGAACTATGTAGAGTGACAGAAAGATACTTTCCAAATCCTGTACCACATACACCAAACAAGGGAAATGCCATGTGTGCTCAAAAACCACAAAAAGGCCCCCAAAACAAAAGATACAACATTTATGTGCACAAAATGTAATGTTGAGTTATCTCTTAATCGCTGTTTGATATTTACCACACACAGGCCAAGTTCTAAAAAAATACTGTCATGGGGTAACTCAAAGTACTTTTCTACTATTTTTTTCAATTTTTACCTTAGTCTATAGGTACTATCTTTCACAAAAGTGGATGCCCATCTTCGGTGAGACCTGCATGAAGGGTCACCTAGTTGTCAGCTATACCTGGATGGTTGGTATGAGAATGAAATCAGTCATATGCATGTGCTTCGTTTGCTGTTCGGAGGGGATGGTGGCCATTGCCTCGCCTCGCAGCTTTGGGAGGCAATATTTCAGCAATCACTCTGAATTGAAGCGTGGATATTGCAAATTCAGGGTTGCTGCGTCTGAGGAGGATGTGTTGCTGTTGGGTTCTGATTGGATGGTGGAGCGGAGCTGGAGGGCGGTGTCAGTGTTGAGCTCTTTGCTTGCCGGATTAGGCTTGATAGTCCACACTCAACTCCTATGCTCAGTGTTAGCCGAGAGTGTTTAAACACCTCAACGCAAACCCAGAGAGGCTCTGTGAACATGGATCGAATCCTACCCACTGCATATTTTTTTTCTTCCCTTCCTTTCTGCTTTAAAGGGAGCATTGTTATTTATATAATCTGAGCCAAATATGCTATTATACAATATTATCATATTGGAAGATACTGATTACAATTGCTGTAGACAACACAGGGAATATACCTACTTCAACTCAAATATATAATATTTTCCTTTTAATAACCCTCATTCAAAGGCATTTTTCTATGAATGTTGATGGTTACTACCATATTGAAGAATTTACTTCCGTTGTGTACTGTCAATGCTTCGTTAGCTTACAATGGATTATAAGAAAGCACTATATCTTGTTCATGTTAAAAAATGCATGAAAACTAAAACATTTCAGGCACAATAAAATTATTATTTTAGAAAATTAAATCCCTTGGCATTATTACATTAATTTATAGTTTTTATGCAGTAATACGACACAAATATCATACTATGCAATAATAACACTCAAAGGAAAATGAATTTAGTGCATCACATACCATACAAAAGAAAATTGGGTATCAATGATCACAGAAATGGATAGCTAAAAGAACTTGATGCCAGTGATTAAAGTAGTTCATGATGTATTAAACAGAATGCAATTCAGTTGTGGATTACCTCAGCCTGAAGCAAACTTTGGGTCTGACAGTGTTGTCATTTTGCTTATTTCCAGGGACTACACGATGTTACCACGTGCCCATTCACTCAATTTCTAGACATGTGGCTTTGTCCTGATTCTGAATTCCTGATAAAAGGCTCTGGAGAACTAAAGTCGCTGGTTAATTTTCCATTTCAGAAAATAAGTATGCAGGAGGTGAGGTTTGAACCACCTACACTCAGTACTTCCAACCCCTACACACAGCCACCCAACGACTTTGGCTATTTGTGGGTCGGGCAACTTGCGCTCTATTCCTATTGTATCAAGTTACAGTCTCCCTCTGTAAGTTGGCAGTAAATTTCCTTGCAAGGCGGCAAATTCATATCACTATTAACAAAACTTTAAATACTTTGCTTTTGTTTCTGGATGTTCGTTTGCCATTATTTAGGAAAAGAAGAACATTATCTAGAACAAACATGGGTATCACAGTGTTCAGTGTGGATGGTAAGATCCTTAAGTTGTTTTTATTAACGACAAACAAAAATGAAATGATTAAAGTTATATAATAATATACGTTCTCGTTTATATACATTTGAAAATACTACCGTTCAAATTCATGTCCGTACATGATGGAGGATTGATTTAGTGATGTAATGCATTTAAAATATGATATACCTAGTAGCTATTACAGTTTAATAATACTAACTTCATAGTCAAACCCTCCACCTTGTGTTGCGGTAGCATAGGAGTTGAGTGTGGATTATTGGGCTTGCTTTGATAGGCAAGGAGCTCAATACTGACATCGTTTTCTAGTTCTGGTCCACCATTTGATCAGAGGCTGGTAGTGACATATTTTCTTCAGACGTGGTAGCCTTGAGTTTGCAATATTTGCGCTTTAATTTGGAGTGATTGCTGAAATATTGCTTCTCGGGGTTGCGAGGTGGGGCAGTGGCTGCCATCCCCTCTGAACGGCAAGTGAGGCGTGTGTATGTGACTGATTTCATTCTCATACCATCTATTTGGGTATGGCTGATGGTTGGGTGGCCCTTCATGCTGGTCTCACTGAGGATGGGTGCTTGCTTCTGTGAAAGATAGTACATATATTTACATTATTTACAAATATTTACATTCAAAACAAATTTAGTAATGTGAACTTTGGATAACCCTGATTATAAATACTCTCATTTTCACTCTGACATTTCTATTTTTAGTAGTATCTGTGCTTAGAGTTATTATTGACTTACAAATATTCAGATTCAAAATAAATTTAGTAAAATGAACTTAGGATAACCCAAGTATAATTAGCTTCATTTTCTCTGCGACACTTCTATGCAATAGTGCTTAAAGCTATTTACAATTTTATCTATTACAATAATTACCTAAGTCTAAATTAATGGCTGCTGCAGACAACCCTAACTTTTGTGTGTTGCATGTGGCCTAAATTAAGCTTTTGAAATTAATGTTTTTTTGAGAAAATGGATTATCTATGTCAGTCTACAGCCTCCTAGGTGAAAATGTGAAATTCTATACAAAAGAGCCATTCGGATTGCTTCAATTTCTACATCAAAGTTCATAGTTCTATAACTTAAAGATTTGTAATAGGAAAAGAGGTGACATGTGACTCCAGCACCTGCTCCATCTTGGTTTGATATCAATGATCCATCAGTATAAATATGGAGCCACTCATGTTCTGGAAATCTAGTATGGATTGTCTCTAATGCCAATAATTTTAGAACACTAGTTGGAGTATCACTTTTCTTAACTTCTTCTGTCAGATGTAAATAATATGTGATGTCTAATGTTTGTGTCGGATTGACTTTAGATATGAAGTATTCCTTTGAATTAGGAAGGTGTACATTCTTCCTGATGTCTTGAATTTTGGAAAGAAAGCTCTCCTGAGTCTTTAGTGTATGTGTAAAATTTCTCTTGTGGCATGTATTGAATGGGAGTCTGATCAACTTTTCATGTTGAATAAGAGCCACTTTTTCTATTTGATATTTAATGGGGTATTGGTTGGTTAGTATTTCCATAGCTGCTATTGGTGTGGTTTTGATAGCACCTGTAATTAGTCTCAGACTTTGGTTTTGAAAGATTTGAATACCAAACTTGGTATTTAAGTTCATGGCCTTCCAAGAATGCCACACAAAGATTTTGAGAAACGTCGTCCCCCTCCCCCCACCATAAATTACCTGTTACATGGAATATTTATCATAATTTTTTATTTTCTCAAAAATGGTTTTAATGATTTTGAATAAAATACATAACTTCAAAGTATTTTCAAGACAAAACATATATCTTGAATTTTCTGAAGTCTTCTTTTTTCTGAATCACTTTTATATAATTGATAAATAGAGGCACAATTTTATGGGGAATAAAAATTGTAAATGTCAGTATAAAAAGAAGGCTCAAACCGGGATAAAAATAGTGAAATAAAATATTAAATATTACTGTTCTATTTAATGTAAAAGGTGAGTCAATTAATAACACTAAACAACACAATTGACTTACCTTTTAGATTGAACTGATTATAATAACACTGTTTTTAAAACTTCTAAGAAAGGAAGATGATTACTGTTCTAACTTACATTTCAAATGTTACACATAGCATGTTCATTGAGATAAAAAGTAAGCATGGTTTCTAAGTTCCCTGCTGTAATATTGGTTCTTTTATTTGACAAAATGTTATACACTAAAAGAGCTTCTTCACAATCAACATTAGAAATTGAAATACAGGTACATAGACTGTGGTTCTCAGCATCCCATTCTACATTGGGCATGAAAGACCACGTAATTTTACTCATAGCCCTCTCTATCAAGCTTGAGGTTATTTTACATGCTGTAAATCTATGACACAGGGCCACCCGCTTTACTTCTCTTCCAAAGGAAGCCATGCTAAGGATTTCTACATCTGTAAAAATTCATCGCCCTCTGCCAAGTTTGAACCTGGGACCTAGGGAACCAGAAGCTAACAAGTTAACCCTAGACCATGGAGGATGATGTTCGTTGCCATGAAAACTATTTCAAGTGCATGTGTGCACCTAGCTGTCAGAATGCATTTGTAATGTAACAGTACAATCATGTGCCTTGGCTCTACAGTGCATCAATACATGAAACAAACTCAGCGTTAAACTCGCGCTCCCTGCTGTCTATTGCAGCCTACCGTAAAACTCACATGAATTTATCATTCCAGTCTAAGCTATGTGTGTAGAGGGGAGGGGCCTTACTCCAGCACTTTGCTTCAGTGGTGGTGCTGTAGCATGGAAGGTATATTATTCTATGTGTTCATTGAACGCTCATGTACACCATTGGTTATTTCAACTAACTATTGGTTAGTTCGACAACCGCCTACTCCAAATTAATGGAGAGTTACCTTGGAATATCTGTTCCATACAGATATCAATATGGCTATCCTACAATGGAACAACCCTGTACAACCCTGGCAGACCTCTTGCAGGGATTCCAGGCAGGAATCCACTCACCCGCTTGAGGATAGGCCACCCATTCATGGGTACCTGTTGTGTGGTGACCTGGCGTCTATCTGTGTTACATGCTCCATTCAATTCTCTGTAGCACATGTCCTTCTTGATTGTGCACGATATGCTCGTGAGCACCCACCAATCCCATGGCCTGGGTTTTACTCTGCCGTCAATTTTGGATAACGACTCAGCAGCTATCAATACAGTGCTGCAGTTTGTTGCCCAAATTAGTTTTGGCAAGCAAGTTTAACTTGTATTTTATTTTGCAGCTTGTTTGGACTTTTAGGATGTTGTACCTTTTTATTTTATAATATTTTTCCTATATTGTGTGAGTTACTAATTTTATTCTTTGGCCCACCATACATTTTAACTCCATACTCAGGGGTCTCCGTTTAGGGGATATGTGAATAGCGACCACAAGGTACCCAAGCTGAGCAGAACATTACTTCCACTTACTGGTGTTTTGCTCCTTATTGTAACTTTTCTATCTGACCTTACCTTGGTCATCTCTTGTTCTCTTCCGACCCCAATGCTATTAGGGTTCCCGAGGGCTAGGGAGTCTTTATTTTTTCAACCTCTCCATTTCTCTATAAAATATTAACCCCTAACATGCTGACCTGTCATGGCATGTAATACGTCCTCTGATTGGTAATCAGAGGATATGGTCGGTGAATTTATTTGGTTAATTCTCCCGGTCAGGTCGGTGAGACCCGTAAACCAACGACAGGTGTGGTCCTCCAGACATTCTGGGGGTTGTGAGAGAGCGATGTGACCGCCAAAACATAAAAATATGGTGCTCTCTAAAAAGCGGTTACTATACTGCTATTGCTCTATCAATATATTAAATATTGGAGAGCAAGAGGATTAATGACTTCATTGTCAGAAATCGAGCATTAGCTAACAACAACATTGGTTAAAATAAATGAATGAATAAACAAATAAAAAATAAAACATCAATCAATAAAATCAATAAGGAAATAAAATCAAGAAAAAAGGGAGGAAGGGAGGAGGGAAAGAAGGATGGAAGGAAGGAAAAATAAAAATACAGGATGGAAATGAAATGATCCATCAGACTTTAACAGTGAATTTCTAATGTTGTGAATAACAAAAAAGTCTAATACCAAAATGTTGAAAAGTTTATAGTTTTCTAGCATAAAATATTTTTTTCAAAAATAATTTATCATCACCTGGCTGAAAAATTATTCATTGAAGGTTCTTGATTTATGGCAGTATTAATAGAAAATTGAATAACTGACAACTTTTTCCTTTGGCGTACGTCAATAGATTCAACGGTTTTTGTGTAAATTAAATTTAAAATATCGTTGAATCTATTGAAATACGCCAAAGAAAAAAGTTGTCATTTATTTAATTTTCTATGAATATAACCATAAATCAAGAACCTTCAATCAATAATAATTCAGCCAGGTGATGATCAATGTTTTTGACAAAAATATTTTTTTCTCCAAAACTGTAAACTTTTCAACATTTTGGTATTAGACTCTCTTGTTATTCACAACATCATTGAATGTGGAAGTTTATCACATTGATTACCATAAGGGCTGTCCACACTGCTTTATCCCTCATAACCACCTCTGTCGCGCTCTTGGGGAAAATAAACACATATGGCTTTGTACTTAGACCTACTAATCAACCTGAAAACATATTATTCCTAACTAAAATTATAAGTAATAATTATTAGTCTGCAATTGAACTATGATTCCAAAACTAGTTCTCCAATTTTTTTTTAAAAATATAAAAAAACGTTTATTTGCAACAAATGGTACATAAAGCTATGTAGGCTTTCACGGCCGGCATCTAAATTGTAGAATGAAGTATCTTCCGGGCTGTTATGCCGTGGTCTGCTGGAGATCTGTCTTCCAGACGTTTCGTTTACAACTGCGGTAAACATCTTCAGTGGCGTTGTCGAAGTCTCCTCGTGGAAGGTATCACTGCGACTGATGCATCGACTGTCTGTGGCGCTCCATTTATACCATGCGCAACGTGCGCTGATTGGCCCGGGGCGTCCAGAGGCGTGGTGGCTGGTGGAGGGGGTTCTATCTCTCTTATGCTGCTGGTCTCTTCTGATTGGTTTACCTTGCCATCCTGCTTCTTTTGATGTTCTATGACCGGATGCCAGTTGCTGTTTAATCTTAAGGCCTCCTCCTTCTTATTAAAGTTGTTAGGGTGCTTGTAAATTTCAATAGCCTCTCGCTGTAGTCGGGCATGGTAATGTATGGTAGATGCAAGGATGCACGTATCCTGGAACTTAATACTGTGCTCACCGACTGCATTAATGGCATGTTCAGCGGCCGCAGACTTAAACTAAACTGAGCTCAGTTTACATTGGAACTACTCAGCGCAGTGTTAAGACCAGACTCACGAAACACAAAAGAAGCTGCCGCCTGGGCCAAACTGATAAGTCTGCGGTCGCTGAACATGCCATTAATGCAGTCAGTGAACACAGTATTAAGTTCCAGGATACGCGCATCCTTGCATCTACCATACATTACCATGCCCGACTACAGCGAGAGGCTATTGAAATTTACAAGCACCCTAACAACTTTAATAAGAAGGAGGAGGCCTTAAGATTAAACAGCAACTGGCATCTGGTCATAGAACATCATAAGAAGCAGGATAGCAAGGTAAACCAATCAGAAGAGACCAGCAGCATAAGAGAGATAGAACCTCCTCCACCAGCCACCACGCCTCTGGACGCCCTGGGCCAATCAGCGCACGTTGTGCATGGTATAAATGGAGCGCCACAGACAGTCGACGCATCAGTCGCAGTGATACCTTCCACGAGGAGACTTCGACAACGCCACTGAGGATGTTTACCGCAGTTGTAAACGAAACGTCTGGAAGACAGATCTCCAGCAGACCACGGCATAATAGCCCGGAAGATACTTCATTCTATAAATGGTACATAGTTTTGAAGCTTAAACATTTTTCTATTTTTCCACACAATTGCCATTTGGACTGATGTATTTTTGTACATGCTGTGGCAGTTTTTGTGTGCCCATGTCATACCAGTCCACTGCCATGCTATTGAAGAAGCATTGGACCTCATCTTTCACTTTGACGCCACTGAAACATCTTCCAGCCAAGTGTTCTTTCAACTTGGGAAACAAGTGGTAGTCACTGGGTGCTACGTCCGGACTATAGGGTGGATGGGTTATGATATCCCATCCAAACTGTTGCAGAAGATCCACGGTTTGAGGGGCAGTGTGGGGACGAGCATTGTCATGGAGAAGCCTTTTACTCTTGCTCAACATTCCTCTTGTTTGGTTCTGAATTGCCTGTTTGAGTTTTTTTTTAATGTCTGACAGTATCTGTCGTCATTTATTGTTGTCCTAGGATCCATAAAGTCGATCAACAATATCCCCTTTCGATCCCGAAACATAATTGCCATGACTTTACTGGCAGACTGTTCTTTTGAATTTTCACGGCTTGGGTGAATCGGAGTGCCACAACTCATGTGATTGTCGTTTGATCTCAGGTGTGAAGTGGAAAGCCCAGGTTTCATCACCCATGACTATTAAATCCAAAGGGTTGTCCTTTTTATCTGCATAGCATTGAAGAAATTGGCAGGAAGTTTCAGCGTGTTGGTACGGTTTTTATAATATGTTTTACGTAGCAGCAGGAATATAGCAGCAGGGATAATGTTTTTACTGAAAGATGGAAAGTTTGATTGATATCTGACGCTACTCTTATCTACAGGGTCGATGGATACAGAATGGAATGCATGAATCAACGTTCCTTTTATCACAACATATTTATTCGTAAATTTACACTTTTAGCAATATGTTCATTAGTTAACAACTTTCAAAATTCGATAGAATCTACACTGGTTAAAAGTTTGGGTGTAATTTACATGTTCACACGCTATCAGAAAATATACATCCTTTCACCTTGAGCTCACAGACGCTAATGATAAAAGAGTCCCTAGCGTCTCTATGACGCAACACCGCCATTCTTATGTATTCATCCGCGCAACAGTTCTCATTGGTTGAACTCAAAGTGACGAGAAGACATTGGATCTTGAATATTAAAAAGAAATAAGTCCCTGATACACCCAAATTAAAAGAATTAGAAATTTACACACTCTTACAAAAATATTTACATGAACAATTTTCTATTGATCAATATTCTGTCTCATATGCCCCTTGTTTTGTTTTTCAAGTTGTCACCTTATTTACAATCTTGAAACACAATACAATACTTCTCCCTACTCCTATGATTCAATCACTTTGTACAATATTTTTTTTTTTTTTTTTTTTTTTTTTTCAGTCTTCTTCACTGTTTGTCTTTGTCCTTCGTTTTGACATGATACAGCATGTCTTTATAAGTTTTACATATTCGATTACCACACAATACATTCAGTTATTATACAATACATATCCAGTTATTGTACAACACATTTAGTTATTACACAATATGTCCAATTATTATACAATACATATTCAGTCATTGTACAATATATCCAGTTATCATATCACATATGTTGTTATTATACAATACACCTTCAGTCATTATACAATACATATTCAGTTATTGTACAACACATTTGATTACTATACAACATGTCCAATCATTACACAATACATATTCAGTTATTGTACAATATATCCTGCTATCATAACACATATGTGTTCTGTTATTATGTAATACATATTCAGTTTTTGCATAACGCATTTAGTTATTACTCAACATATTCAGTTATTACACAATATATCCAGTTATCATACAATACATATTCAGTTATTGTACAACACATATTCAGTTCTTATACAACACATACTCAGTTATTGTACATTTGACATTGACACAAATATAATTTAAGTGTTTCATGTGGTTTTTTGACTTGTATTCATTCCTATGAGGAGAGAAAAACAGGATACAAATTTTGAGCTAATGATTATGATCATGTTTATGGCAATATTTTATTCAGTTCTTTGCCTTCTTTGTCTTATAAGCTTATGTATAGGCAGGTCGTTGAGTCGGTTCTTAAACTCTGATGTTACTAATGGTACTAATTTTCTTAATTGGGTTATTATTCATTGTTGTTTGGTTCAACATTTCTTCGAGCTTAGCATTGGCTATATTCATCTTAATTCATGGGCATTGTTTTTCTGGTTATGGTTTTCCTCATTTCACTAATTGTCATTTCTTTGTCTCTTATTTTTATAAGAGAAAACTTCTATACTTACAATTATTCTGTAATTGTATTATTTTTCTTCTCAATTTACCCTCGACATCTTTGTGTCGAAATATTATATTTTTTTCATCATAAATGATTCATTTTTATTTTTGTCCCTGACATCCTTATGTCAAAAACATATTATCTTTCGTCGCTATGATTCATTTCTTTAATGACAATCAGTGTCCTCGTCTGTTTTTGTTGACAATGCTCTTTGTGGTCGATATAGCCAATGACTATGTTGATTTTCTTCCTTGTTGTAATTCCTAATCTGAACATAATTTTCTATAAGTAACCCATTAAAAATTGTTATCTTCTTTCATCTCTACTACTCCTGCCTTACACATTCGTTGGCAAAGACTATTTGGTCCTTTCTTTGTATGGCTTCAATTTATTTTTATGGTATCTTCCTACCAACTTGCCATTTGTATTCTGTAGCTCATACGTGTGGTCACCCAGCTGTTTTGTTATGACCAGTGGTCCATCTTTCTCTTCGTGTAGCCATCATGGTGTCGATGTCAATTGTAAGTTGCTGAGATTTTGTTGTTTGTCATCCAGCCAGTTGGGACGAACTTAGTTGTTGTGATTTCCCTGAGTGTTGGTGGTGGTTGTTTCTGTATTCTGTGCAATATCTGCCCTATTCGGCACACTTTCATCTACTTCCTGCTGTCTTGTGTTGTTAGTGTACCATTGGTCTCTGCTCCTTTGGCGTGAACCTCTGTCGTATGGCGGTCTGTGGTTGTTCAAGTGTTCCCTACTGAATCGTATGTGATTCACTTGATGGGTATGGTCTCCTGGTCTTCCACGATCATATGTATATGTTCTGTATCTCGATTCACCATTCGGTATTGTGTCGTGGTACCGCTGTCTTGTGTTCTCCATCCTCTCGCCATGATTATGTGGTTGTGGGAAATGGTGTGCCCCTCTCCCCCTTTCATGGGTACTCCTAGTATTTCTATGTTCTCCCTCACTCTGGTTGTTCGTAGTCGTGTTTCGGTTTAGGATGGGTGAGTTTGGGTGACCGTTCCTATGTCTATGCTCATTAGGCCGACCATTTTGTGTTTCGAAGGCTGTCAGCAATTCTATCATATCTGCAAAATCTACTGGCCTCGCAGCAATTAACCCTGTTCTCACTGTGTCTGGGAAATGTCTTGTTATGCTGGTAATTAGTTCTGCCTCCGACAAGTTGGGGTCTAATAGCTTTCCTTTGTTGGCTACTTTCATAAAATAATCGACTAATGACAACCCTTTGGTTGGATCGTATCTACCTGTCGCTAGCTCTACCCTAGTTTGGTTTTGTTTAGCTGGGCCCCAATACCTTGATAGGAATAGATTTCTGAATGAGCTATACGACTCATGACCAGCTAGTGTTAACCTGAGCCATTCTAATGCCTTGTTTTTTAAGCTTTTCTTAACTATCATCATCCTAAGCTCGTTTGGTATCCTTTTCACTTTAAAATATTCTTCCATCTCTTTAACAAAGAGTTTTGGATCGTCTCCCTTCTCCTCGTCAAATGTAGGTGGTGTGATTTCATGTAATATGCTGTTGGTGTAACATGTGTTATGTGTTGTGTCATTGTTTGGTTGTGAACCTCTTTCTCTGTATGGTGAGTCAACATTTTGTACATTATTCAAATAACTCTCATCTTGTACATTACTTACATCTAAATCATCTTGTCTTTGTAATGCCTTCACAACATCATTTACATTAGCCAAACTTTCTTTCCCTTTTTTCATTTCTTCACAAATTGATTTTAAATCATTCTTTATTTCTAAGTGGCTTTGTTTCATATCATTTATAGCATCCTGTTGTGAAAGCATCACATCATTCATTGTCTTAATTTTAGGAATTACAATTTGTTCTACAGTTTCATTAATAATGTCTTTCTTTACTACCTCAATCTCTTTCCTTAATTCCTCAGTTATTTCTGCTTTTACATTTGTTATCTTACAGTCTACACTTGTATTACATTCTGTTATTTCATCCCTACATCTAGCAATTTCTCCTTCTAACACAATTTTATTCTCTCTCATCTATGATTCTATCTTTCCCATCCTATCTCCTACAATTTCTATCCTAGCTTCTAAGGCTTCCTTTGTTTCATTTAAGTTTTTATGTACTAATTTTAAATTAGTTTCCATTACTTTCATATTTTCTTTACACTCCTGTCTTCCTAATTCTATTTTCTGTTCTAGGTTCTGTCTACCTAATTCCATTTGCTGTTCTAAGTTCTGTCTACCTAATTCCATTTGCTGTTCTAAGTTCTGTCTACCTAATTCCATTTTCTGTTCTAAGTCTTTTCTCACTTCCTCCATTTTCTGACCTATCTCTTTTTTATTATTTTCCAAGTCCTCTCTCACTCCCTCTATTTTTTCACCTAAATTTTGTTCTATATCCTGTTTTAATTCTGCCTTATTCTGTTCCATTTTTTGTTCTAGTCTTTCAAACATCATCATCATTAACCTTTGGTCTTTGCTTATTTCCGCCTGTTCCTCACCTTCTAATTCTATTTGATAACTAGGCCTATCTGCCCCTTCCCCCACTCCTGTTTCTATCTCTTTTCGCGACATTTTAATTCCTTTATCCAATTCACTTAATGTTGAAAGTCCCAATATTTTTCCACTTCTCAAAAACATGTACAATGGAAATAAAATGTATGTAAAAACAAAAAATTTTGATCCTACTTTCTTTTCTGTTGGTTCTTCGTCCAGTTATTTACGTCTCCTGGGTAGTTGGCTTCGCTAGATGATCTCCGGTGTTTTTCCCACGTTGATTCTCCGTGTATCGATGTTTTGTTGATATCAGTCGATGGTCTAATGGCGTCTTTCTCCTGTGCGATGGGATGGCGTCATTCGATGTTAACACTTCGTAATTTTGCATTCCATTCTAAATTCGCGCTCCACGTTGGGCAAGCCATTTTGGTACGGTTTTTATATGTTTTACGTAGCAGCAGGAATATAGCAGCAGGAATAATGTTTTTACTGAAAGATGGAAAGTTTGATTGATATCTGACGCTACTCTTATCTACAGGGTCGATGGATACAGAATGGAATGCATGAATCAACGTTCCTTTTATCACAACATATTTATTCGTAAATTTACACTTTTAGCAATATGTTCATTAGTTAACAACTTTCAAAATTCGATAGAATCTACACTGGTTAAAAGTTTGGGTGTAATTTACATGTTCACACGCTATCAGAAAATATACATCCTTTCACCTTGAGCTCACAGACGCTAATGATAAAAGAGTCCCTAGCGTCTCTATGACGCAACACCGCCATTCTTATGTATTCATCCGCGCAACAGTTCTCATTGGTTGAACTCAAAGTGACGAGAAGACATTGGATCTTGAATATTAAAAAGAAATAAGTCCCTGATACACCCAAATTAAAAGAATTAGAAATTTACACACTCTTACAAAAATATTTACATGAACAATTTTCTATTGATCAATATTCTGTCTCAGTGTTGCCCTTTGCAGTCTTCTGTGAGCACTCTTGGGACGCATGTTGTGCACATCTTCTGAAATTTTAATTCTTCAAAGTCCAGTGAATGGTGTATAGAGAAATCCCAGGAACAACAATGCAGAGCTCATTGAGAATAACTTGCTGATCGTGAAGCACGATTTGTTCAACCTGTGCATTTTTCTCGTCGGGAATTGACAGTCTGCCATTTCTTTCCTCATCATGAATTTCTGTACGGCCATCTGCAAACTCTCTACACCACTTGTGAGCATTTTTAACATCCGTACAAGACTCTCCATACATTTCCATCAGCTGTTGATGAATTTTGATTGGGTTAACCCCTTTTGCACTAAAAAACTGAATAACTGCACAAACTTTGCACCTGGCAGTAGTTGCTAACAGGAACTCCATTACAACTGGCTGCCAAGCCAAGACTGAGGGCTCCAGTGAATGTGCGGCGATTTCTGTAGAGAGTGGAGGGGGGAAGGAAAACAGTAGTATGGCCAACCACGCAAACAGTTTCCTTGCGGCCCCAGCACTTTGGAGACCTTACTTTTAATTGAAAGTTAGTTTTAATTGGAAGGAACTCAGGGGAGTAGTTTTCTGAGCTAGATACTTGAGTGAAAGCACTGTCAAACATGTTGGCCAGTTGAAATGAATCAACAACAACGCCTGTGGCTGTTTTCTGTCCCGCAATTGGTATATGGGTTGATCAACCAGCAACATGCCTTAACCTATCCCACACAACTGAGAAAGGTGTGTGTTGGTTAAATGAAGCTATAAATTTGCTCCATGATGACTTTTTGCTATCCTTAATGACTTGTCTGGACCTGGTGCACATTATGTTGTATTGGATTAGGTTATCCAAAGGAGGGTGGCGTTGGAAAACTAAGAGCATGCCTTCGAGCACGAATGGCATTCTGACATTCTTCCATCCACCAGGGGATGGGAAATCGACAGGGGTGTGAAGTCGACTGCGGAATTAATTGTTCAGCAGCAGAGAGAATCATCTCCGTGAGATGCTGTACCAAATCATTCACTGAGTCGTGCTTGTTGTACACAAAGACAGCCAACTGGGGTGATGGTAATGTGGTGGTAGTTATGGTGATAAAAATATAATACTCCATTCTTTAGATTCAACATAGTGGCAGTGGGCTGGTGGTGCTAGTAGTGGATGGAAACATTAATACTACTATAAACAATGTATAAAATAATGTGAATAAAATAAACTTAAGATATGTATAAAAAAGTAATAAATATACCTATTTGCTTTAGGAGGACAAATTATACTCCATATTGAGTTTAATGGATGCTTAATATACAAATGTACCTGAAAAGAGCAGTATATCAGTTCCTTCCTGCTTATTAACAAGATCAGATTCTCCTGTGAGAGAAGATTCATCCACTTGCAAATCATTACACTGAACAGCAATACCATCTGCAGGCAGCAAGTCACCATATTTTACCTGCAAAGGAGAACCAGTTTTAGCTGTCTCTCTCTCTCTTTAGCAAGTTTAAGTGTGCAATTTTTACATTCTCTTATTTAATGTGTCATTAGCATTTCTTTAGAAAATGAAAAACCACAATTTGGTACAGTATGGAGAGCCTGAGTTTTCATTTGAGCCTTTTGGTAGAGCCAGTGGAACCATCTCTCCATATTCGTTGATATCAGCTGATGCAGAGGAATTTGTTACACATGTTCTTTGTGGACATACACCCCAAATAGAAGATATTGCAGACTTTATACACAATTTTTTTTCTCTGAGAGCTACTGATAAAAGTAGAATACACTTATCTAAGGTAAGAACAAATTAGAAACTAAAAGCTTCACTTATCTTAGTAATATTGCAAGTTCTTTTGCTGCAAAGAACCTGCAATATTACTAAGATAAGAGAAGCTTTTAGTTTCTAGTTTGTTCTTACTTTAAATTCTTGTTGCTTCACTGTTGCTAGCTTCATTATTTCCTTAGCTAATAGAGTACACCTGTTCCTGCTCAAATTCCATGACTTACTGCATGTATTCCACTTGTTCTGAAGTCACTGTATCACTGTTTCCAAAATCACTGTGAATCACACTATATGAAGCTCTCCATATGTCATCTCTGGGACAATCCCCTTCATAAAAATTGCCCTAATGCCTATGTCTGTCACTTCTTGAGTACCACTAGGTCTATGTGCAAATCTACACAATGGCTTCAAAACTATCACTGGAGTTGATCACCTTTATTACTCTCCCTCCATTTCTGAATATGGTCATTATCGGTTACCTCCAGAAGATTCTAACTATAAAGCTGAAATTCTTGTGATTTGAGCTGCCATAAAATATGGAATATACTGAGGTTTCCCCAAAAGTTTAATTTAAACGGATACTAAAAGTATGCTGTAGAGGCTAGTGCAGGCCTTTCCAACTGAGGTGCTGCCAGGGCCCCAGCTGGCACCAGGAGTAGCACTGGTGCTAAGGTGGGACACCAGAGAGCTGGGGTAGGTGAGGTGGCAGAGGCAGCACCAACAAGGTATTATGGTAGCAGTGGGGCAAATGTTGCATTGACTGTTGAATGGGACAGGTCGTCAAGTCAACATGCAGCTTACCAAAACAATTATTAACGACAATTTTGTGAACATATAAACAGATTTATTCTCTACATATATTGTATGCATTTAACATTTAGATCAATTTTTGACACTGTTTTGCCGCAACTAATCTAGCAATATTTGGTACAATAAATATGGCAGTAGAAACTTGCAGTGCTGCCTCTTAAGGTAGCATCAGCATCCTGCTTTTACTTTAATTTAAATTCATGATTGAAAACATCTGTTCACATGCATAAATTGTACCGAACATGGACACAAATTTTGAGGCAAGTGTATGAATTTTGGGAAATCCCTTTTCATTAACACCTTTGAAAAATCTAATTAAATCACTGCTGCAGTGGCAGCACAAATGAGTTATCAGAGTCCAATAATGCTAAAACTGGTATTTTGCAAAAAATACCTTCAACAAGAGACTTACTCCAAAATGACAAATCTAAACAACAAATCCATGACCTCCTAAATGTCAGCCTCAATTTCACCATGGAGCCAATTTCTTTAGTATAGCATAAAAGTAAAGTTTCATAAATACAAAACTGCATCTATTCAAAGCCACAGTGCAGAAATCTGCTTTTCTTTTATGCAACTGGTTGTGCACTGAATAATCAAATGGTATAGTTTTAATGCGTTTACTGGTTCTAGAATCATTGAAGCTGAAATTCCATCAATGAAATTTTCCAATATTGAAGCTTTCAAGAGTGTTATATGGTTATCCCCCAAGTACTTACCATGCAAATATCGCCAACAACAATATCCGAAGTGGGTATTTCAAGAACATGTCCTCTTCGAACCACACTGTACTTTTGTGTCTGCACAAGCTGGCTTTGCAAATGGCGGAATTGTTTTTCTTTGCTGTAATCATTTATAGCTGTCACTAAGACCACAACTACAACAGAAACTAGGATTGCAGCTCCTTCTATCCAGCTGTACTTCTCACCAGGATCCTCTACATCTGTTGAAAAATAAAGTCCATCAATTACGAGGGTGGGTCAATAAGTAATGCCTCCTATTTTTTTTCCCTTAAATAAGTTAGTTATGTGAAAAATTTGAATTTGGCGCAATTCCTCAAACCTTCTTCTCCAATCCCCTGCAGTAGTAACTTCCTAAGTCAACAGGTGGCAGCACTGCATCCTCTTGCAAAATGGCTGACATCGACATTCGTATTAGACAGCGTTCTGTGTTTGAATTTTTGACTGCGGAAGGTGAAACGCCAATTTGCATTCACAAAAGGCTAAAAAATGTGTATGGTGATGCAACGGTGGATGTCAGCACTGTTAGACAATGGGTTCGTCGCTGTAACGAAGCTGAAGGGCAAACAGCATTGGCAGATGAAATGCGAAGAGGCAGGCCGGTGAGTGCAGTGACTCCATGCAACATTCAGCGAGTCGATGAGATCATTCGTGGTGATCGCTGGATAACAACAGGTGAATTGTGTTGCATTACCTCCCTTAGTAAAGGCAGTGTGATGACGAATGCGAATTGGTGTTTCACCTTCCGCAGTCAAAAATTCAATCACAGAACGCTGTCTAATATGAATGTCGATGTCAGCCATTTTGCAAGAGGATGCAGTGCTGCCACCTGTTGACTTAGGAAGATACTACTGCAGGGGATTGGAGAAGAAGGTTTGAGGAATTGCGCCAAATTCAAATTTTTCACATAAGTAACTTATTTAAGGAAAAAAAAAATAGGAGGCATTACTTATTGACCCACCCTCATATTTGTAAAATGACTGTTTAAGTAGTATAAGGTTTTAAAGTTAACTTTGTTACATAAACTGTCATCCCAGAACAAAACAGAAAATTTGCAAGCCTGTCAGTTCAAGATAGATAATGTAAGAGTAAATTTGAGCAGTGTGATAAGTACGGTCATGTGGGGGACTTAGGTGGCTAAGATATTTGTTTTAAAAATCTTCTAAGCCATGTTCATCATGAACAGCACTGATTTCCCTGTGCAACAATGACAATGTTTAAGGCTAAAAAATAGCTTATTCTTAAGTATTTTCATTTGCTGAATTAAAAACTAACCATGAAAATGACCAATTAACTCTTGCTTTGGAGATAGAATAACAGGTCATTTTTTATAATATACAGTTTCAATTTGGGAAAAATTTTATTTTTGCGAGTTGATATACCTGCAAACTGACAGAAAACTATTCTTTAACTTTTTGCAGATTATAAACATACATATTGTTGCTGTGACTGAGTTTCATGCTATTTTCTATTATAATTAATGCAAAATTTCTGGTGTTAGAGTCTTTTAAAGTGTAGACTTTATTAAAATGCCTGAAAATGTGTAAATTCAGTGAATACTTTTCATTAGATTTGAGATGAAGTAACACTTTCATCACAGAAATGCAATCTGACACCTCTTGCAAAGAATGCCTATCAGCACTATTTTGGTATGAAGGTAGGGGTCCAGGGTGTGATGGGCTCCACATGCATTTTGTAACTCCTCTTCTGTTATGCTACAAGAATGGCTGAAAAATAAACAATGATCTATGGCTTTTGCTGTGCCTATATTTTGGTTGGAGGCTACAAACCATACAGATGAATGCTATTTCTCTTCAACTCCACCTATAAAAACAGGATTGTCAATAAAAAAATAGAAAAGGAACAGTTCTTTAACAGTTTATATAAAGAATTGTAAATCGTCCCTCTTTTGATTTAATCTAGCCCCGCATTGAGGCTCCAAAAGTAGCAGTTTTCATAAAGAGATGTATTGCTGCTTGCACGTGTGAGTGATAGGATCTTTGTTAAAGGGTGGTATGTAGCAGATAACAGATAAAGTTCAACATTTCTCCACATTTCCTAGTCCACATTTCTCCAAAATTCACTTTATTTAAGTTTAAATAGAATTCTGTGACCTAAATAAGGAAATAATGAAACCTTTAACAGTGAAGCAACAGAATCTAAAATAAGAACAAATTAGAAACTAAAAGCTTCACTTATCTTAGTAATATTGCTATACCTTTGAGAATGAGTTGGAGTAAACTTGAACCGTGTTAGCTACAAAAGATCTTGCAATATTATTAAGATAAGTGAAGCTTTTACTTTCTAATTTGTTCTTATTTTAGATTCTGTGACCTATCAATTCACAATTTAACAAGCTGTTGAGGCTACCATCTGAAACTATTGAGATCATTCCCCACGGCAAAGATTTTTCAATTGCTTCTGGCCTGAAACCTAAATGCGTGCCACTTTCACTGGGAACTATACTTTCATTTTTTCTAATACCCATTTATATCCATCATAATCAATTACACTTTGTTTCTTCTATTTGCAATTACCAGCAAATTATTCATTCTTTTTACTTATTGGAAGGATTAGTTCTAGGATTATTTATGTGTTTTCTTTTTTTATTGTAATGGTCGCATCTAACATTGATTATGCACAATTTCCTGTCTTTCCTAAGCAACCCTAAGATCACAACTGCATCGGAAAAGGTTGACCATTTATTCTCATTGATTACAAAGCCTAACAATGATTGTTTTTCTTTTCTTTTTCTTGTTATTTATACACAAGGTCAATGTTGGCCATGCTCCCAAATTACCATACCAAACAATTTCAGGTGTAATATTATAATTAACAAAACAATATATAACACACATATATGTGTAACACAAATTGATACAATATTAGTGAACATAACATCTAACACTAAATACCATGACTCAGGGATCTCCGTCTAGAGGATATGTGAATAGCGACCACAAGGTACCCAAGCTGAGCAGAACATTACTTCCACTTACTGGTGTTTTGCTCCTCACTGTAACTTTTCTATCTAACCTTACCTTGGTCATCTCTTGTTCTCTTCCGACCCCGATGCTATTAGGGTTTCTGAGGGCTAGGGAGTCTTTATTTTTCCAACCTCTACATTTCTCTAATTTCTCTATAAAATCTTAACCCCTAACATGCCGACCTGTCATGGCATGTAATACGTCCTCTGATTGGTAACTAGAGGATATGGTCGGTGAATTTATTTTGATAATTCTCCCGGTCAGGTCGGTGAGACCCGTAAACCAATGACAGGTGTGGTCCTCCAGACATCCTGGGGGTTGTGAGAGAGCGATGTGACCGCCAAAACATAAAAATATGGTGCTCTCTAAAAATCGGTTACTATACTGCTGTTGCTCTATCAATATATTAAATATTGGAGAGCAAGAGGATTAACGACTTCATTGTCAGAAATCCAGCATTAGCTAACAACAACAACAACACTAAATACCAGCATGAATCAAGATCCAATTCCCTTTCTCCTGAATTAAGTGTTTTGGACTTACAATTTCCCCTACAGTTCAATACTTGAACCTTCCAATGCTATTCAATCTATTCTACATTCAGACAGTTTGCCAGTTTCTACTCCATCCCCAAATTACGAGGTGGTAGTAGAAGCTGTAGTCAGTTCAGAAAAAGAATAACCCAAAAGCCTCATGCATCCCTTTACTTTGATTTTGAGGAAGAGGACACCAAATGAGTCAATTGAAATTGAGTGAACTCATTCAAGATCTTAGTTTGTCAAAGGGGAAGGCAAAACCTTTTAGACTCAAGACTACAATAATGGAATCTTCTCCAACATCACATCACGATCTCTCATTACAGACATCAGAGAAAACTATTTCCTTGTTTTGAGAAGAAACGCAATCTTGTTGTTTGCGATATTAATGACTTGATGAAATATTTGAATATGAAATATGATACAAAAGAATGGAGGCTATTCATAGACTCCTCCAAGCTAGTTTGAAAGCTGTGTTACTTCACAATGGCAACCGTCTTCCTTCTATTGGTCACGCATTTCACATGAAGAAGATTTCTGCAAACATGAAAACCCTCCTCAGCACAATCAAATATGTTGAATACAAGTGGAAAGTCTGTAGTGATCTAAAAGTCACTGCTGTATTCTTAGGAATGCAACAGTAAACAGTTTTTACTTTCTCTACTATGTATAGTAAGATGGGGAAGTATTGTATTTGACCTAAAAACTCCATTTCAAGATTTCACCAGAAATATACATTTTGAGGCACCCTGAATAAAAATCAGTTTTAGAAAATCTGTGCCCAGCTGTGGCATTGAATTTTTCAGTGCCAATTCTACCTCTCAAACATTGCCTATACATGGCTTGTGTGTTCAAAAACACCAACAGTAAGAGGTAGAACCGGAACTTAAAAATTCAATGCCACAGCTGGGATTTGAACCACAGACCCTCCACTTACTAGGCGGGTGCTCTAACCATTAAGCTACTGTGACAACCTGCCAGAATGACATTGAATTCTCAAACCAGTTCGTATTTCTCCTGGTAAACCACAAAGGCAGTCTCACATCAGAGACAATTACCCCAATGGTGACTTACTATTGTAAGTACTTTGTCCCAGGATTAAATAACCTTCAGAATGGTAATTATTATTTATTTATGCCAACAAACTTACTGTTGGTGTTTTTAAACACCAAGCCGTGTGTGGGCAATGTTTGAGAGGCAGAACCGGAACTTAAAAATTCAATGCCACAGCTGGGATTTGAACCACAGACCCTCCGCTTACTAGGCGGGTGCTCTAACCATTAAGCCCACACACGGCTTGTGTGTTTAAAAACACCAACAGTAAGTTCTTGGTTATCTTTTATATTTTTTGTGCAGTCTGCTATAACCCTAGTAGTGTATCTTTTGACTTCAGCTGTCCTAAATGTGAATTCCAAAAAAGTTTGAATCTTTTAGCTGCTCCTCATGGAATATATTTTTTGGCTGTTTTCAATATTGTTTTACATACATATTTATTCATGTGATGAGGTTGTTCTGAGTAGACTACGTATTCAAGTAGATTATCTAAACTATGGAAAAATTGAAGCTTTGAAAATAAGTTAGATACAACTTGAAACATGTCAGTTGTGAAAGATCTTGCAATATTACTAAGATAAGTGAACTTTTTAGTTTCTAATTTGTTCTTATTTTAGATTATCTAATGTATTTCTGTACTTGTTCTAATCAGCCTTTTTGAAATTCCAGTATAATTTATGGTTTTGTTTGTTCTTTTGTATGTTTTCTAGTTTTACAAAGGGAATCATGCCTCTATGTCCTGATCCTTCATCTTCTATAACTTTTCATTTGATATTAGGAGCAATATCTGATGAAGCAAGTAAAAGGTCAGGGTTACTGCCTGCTCCTGAAAAATGTATAAATGTTGGAGGAACTTCCATTTTGTAAATTAATTTGAAGGTTGTGTTAAAAAGTTCTTCTATTTTCTTGCCTGCTGCATCTACATATCTTTTGGAATGACCATTAAAATTTCCAATTTATATGGTTTTGTTTTCCATATTAATAGGTGTATATATATATATATATATATATATATATATATATATATATATTTTTTTTTTTTTTTTTGGGGGGGGGGATTATAAATACTGTATAATTTCAAATATATTTTATGGATCCACAAGTTTATTTTGATTAGCTCAGATGTATCATTAATTTCCATTTCCTTTATAATTTCAAGGTCACTTTTTGTTCAAACTAAAATTACACTGCTTATTTGTCTCTTTTTTGGTAAGAAATTTAAAGTAATCCTGAAAAATTGTAATATTTTATTTGATCATTTGATAAGTTTGCCTCTTGAATAAAAAATATATCTATGTTGTTATCAGATATAATTTTATTAAGTTCTGTTCTTTAGGATTGGGAAAGGCTACTTGCATTCCATTGAAGAATCTTAATGTCTCTTCTTCTCATCAAACTTGGAGCAGTAGTCCCAGCCCAGAGATTAGAATAGGGGAGCTTTTTACGTCCAGAATTAAATTTTACTCCTCCAATGATTGACTCAAAACTGGAGTGCTAGATACAAGCAAAAATGTAACAGTTTTAAAAGGAGCACCATATTTTTATGTTTTGGCAGTTACTTTGCTCTTTCCCAACCCCCAAAATGCTTGGAGAGCCACACCTGCCATTAGTTAGCAGGTCTGTGTGACCTAGCCAGGAGGATTATCAAAATAAGTCCACTGACCTTTTCCCCTGTTTACCAGCTAGGGGACACTTACATACCTTGATGGTCAGCATATGTAGAGAGTGATAGGAAGGGTGAGAAAGGTGAAAAGATCCCCTAGGCCTTGAATACTCTAATGCCATTGGAGTCGATGAAAACAAGAGGTCAGTCAAGGGAGACTGGTAAGGAAAGGAAGAATACTAGGTTTGGTCATTAACTCACCATGCTGACAGTGCTAATTGATGAGTAGCCCCTCTCATTAGTTCATCACGTAATGACATGATTACTGACAGCTGCACCACGTCAAGGATTGAGATGGGACACTAGGTAATTGTCCAGGTTGGTTCCTTTAAGTTTTCAAAGAGAAAGTATTAAAGGCTCTCACCCCTGTTAGATAACAATTACCCTTGTTTTAAGTAAACTTTCTAAAACTACAATCGTGTTTTATTTTCTTTAAGATAGAAACTTCTTTAACAGCCTTTTGATATTTAAATTTCTTCATCTTTCTATGTATAAAATCTGGTATTACAACCATTAATTACCACAGTGTTGGTAATATGTTTATATGATGTGTTAAATTCTATCTTATTAAGGAGTACCTTTATTAACCTATAAATTAAACAATTAAAACAGCAAATTTGTCTCTTTTAGTTTCTAAATAATTGTTATATTTAAGATAACTACAACAACTGATTTGTAATAAAGCAAATGATTATAATCTTACCCTTAGTTTGCTTGGTATGAAATGTCAGTGCCAAGGAAATAATTGCAGACACCTCCAAAATGATCAATGTTGTGTCTTGCAGCGCATCCCAGACAAGCCTAAAGAATGATTTTGATCCTTTTGGTGGTGTAGTATTTGCACCAAATACTGATCTTCTATGTTTAAGGTCAGCCTCATTGCCAGACAAACCTGAAGGACAAATGTATGTTTTAGTGATTCATACCTCAAGTTCTCAATTTGCTTATTGCATAGATCTAAAGACAGCCTTTTAGAATATTAACATAATGACTACCGAGCTAGCAGCATTCACTCATTTGGAAGGTGGCAGGTTAAAATCTGGTATACAGTTGATTAACAAAACCCTCTTTCCCTCCCTCCTGTTGCCACATAAAAAGTATAAGATCAGTAAAGGCCAGAGGCGTGTGCGTTTTTCCATAGGTATACTGCACATGGACTCGACTGTTATCGCTCACGCATGTGAACAACTGCAGGTAGGTACAGCATGGCCATGAAAACTGCCTCACTACAGCACAACCTATAAGCATCATATGAACACTAAAGAACTCTATCACTCCATGTCTGCAGCTCACTGCAAGAAGAAACAAAACAGTCGCATTATACTACACCTTGGCCTTGCATCTGCATACACTTGCAAGGCAATGCTTCACCATTTGCAGAGTACTACATTATATTGTTTTCAATGCTTGCTTCTATAGTGGCAGTTGTTTGCACATTTGATGGCCTGCTGTACTTCTGACGTCATTCATACTCTACGTCCAGCTAACCTGTATCATATCCTCTGGCCTTTAAAGATCAGACATTTTAATCCTGAAGTTCCATTCATTATTCCATTTCATACAAATAAAGGAAATAAGGAAAAAGGAACAAGAAGGTGATTGCACCATTAAGCCAACGATCAATAACTTGCACAAGAAGATGAGAAGACATCACTATACTAAGGTAATTTACCTGTTATAGGCTTTGGTATATGTTAAATAAGCACATTAAAATGCATACTGTTCATATGAGGGTGATTGAGTTAGTTGATGCAGCCTGCTGATCTCAAGGTCACGTGTTCAAATCCGGCCCAAACTGATGGTTTTTAATCGTGTTTAAAAGCAACAGTCTCATATCAGTAGAGCATTTAAAGAACTCCTGTGGGATAAAATTCTGGCACATGAGCAGTGCTGATATGATCCTGGCAATTGATAGTGTTGTTAATAAAGAAAATGTTTATTTATTATTTGTCTATTTAACCTATGAATAACATTAAAACCATCTATTCAGGCAGTAACTGCTGCAGTAATCCTTTTTCTCAGATTCTTGCATTTCCACTTATTTAACTGCTAAGGTACATAGCAATTCTTATCCATCTGGTTTTGTACATGAATGAAATGTATTTAACATATGAAACATTACTGAATATTCTGATGCCTGAAAGTTTACAAGAGATAATCATGTTGATATTGGATGCCTTACATGAAAATGGATTAGTGTGAAAGTGGTGGAGATTGATTCTTCTTTGTAGGCTTTTCACTATAAAATGCACAGATAAACATAGTAGCCAGAATGTGTCATTTAAGGTTTGTACTTCTCTACCATTTAGTGCTGCGACATTGGCCACAATGCACAACAGACAGTCGGAGTGAAGCTACCTCACACCACTCATGCAGGCAAACACAACGATGAGCAAAGCACATCAAAGGAATTTTTGGGATCATTCGAGAAGTGTCCTGCGGCTGGCGTATTTATAAAGATTCCAGAAAAGTGAAGTTCAAAAAAGCTCCATGTTACATCATTCTTGCTATATAAGGAGGTGAAGCAACAAAAGTTTGGAGTCAGTCGCTTTTAGTTTTAGTGTGTGTGCCAGCTGCATGAGTACAGTCGCATCAAAAGGAAGATGCCAAGGCAGTTAATCAGTGTTGAGTGACTGTATCATCAAAGTTCGCTCTTTGAGAGACAGAGAAAGTGAAGAAAGACAGAAAGCACTAGGTCAAGATTATGATAAGAAAACAGTTGTGAGTTGTAATATCATGAATGACTCTGGTGCTGTTTTTATTGAAGAGTTGTTTCAAGTTTGAGCGATGTGGCTCTTATTTCCCTCAGGGCGTGGTAACGGATGGAATGAAAAATCACACGATATTTCTTCACCAAAATGTATTATTTTATTAACACTTTTTCTCTATTTTACATTTAAATAAATCCTCTTAGCACTATTTTAGATTATTTAAGTCTTTCCACTTTTTCAAAAAGTGGAACAAAAGCTTGATGAAAGTCTGGTAAATGTTCTACAAATGCTATATATAGCATATAGACGCTAGTCCTAATTCTTTTAGTTGCGAGTCTATCATTCCGACTGCCACGTGTACATCCGCGCATGCATTCATCAAATAGTTCCTGCATTGTTAGGGAAGCGATCTTTAGCTATCCTGATTTCGCTTTTAATATTGAACACATGTAATTCTTTTATTTATACATATATATTAAAATTAAATATGGAAATATTTATGACATCTTTAAACAAACTTTGTTCTAGTCTTTCAAACATGATCATTAATAACCTTTGGTCTTTTCCTATTGCTACCTGTTCCTCGCTTTCTGGTTCTATCTGATAACTAGGCCTATCTGCCCCTTCCCCTACTCCTGTTACTAGATCTCCCTCTTTTTGTGACATTTTAGTTTCTTTATTCAGTTCACTTTGGCTTAAAAGTCCTACTATTTTGCCACTTCGCAGTAACATAAAAATAAAATGAATATGAAAATATAAATTTTTGGTCCTACTGTTTTCTCATTGATTTATCCAGTTACGTGCGTCTCTTGGGTGGTTGGCTTCGCTAGACGATCTCTGGTGTTTTCCCGCGTTGATTATCTGTTCATTGGTGTTCCTGAAGTCGTAAATTTCAAACGATGTTCTAATGGCGTCTTCTTTCTTTTTGGCGCGAATTTCACTTAAGTTCATTTCTCGTAGATTTCCATTCCATCCAAAATTTGTGCTCTACGTTGGGCAAGCCATTTGGTGCTGAGAGAACAATGCTTGCAATTGATACATCAAACATCTTGGCAAGAAAGTCAGGAAGTTAATTTCCTCATGCGACCTATGTCAGAAGGCCAAGCCAATCAATGTAAGATACGATGTCGTTCCACAATCCATCTTGAGAAACGAGAAAAATGCATGCATCGATGAACATGGCGAGCTACCAAGGGGGAAAGATGGAAACAGATACATCTTCGTCATGTTTGAAGTTTTCACAAAATTTACTAAGATATACCCCATCAGGAACATTAAAAGTAGGACTTGCCTGAACAAAATCGTTAAGGACTATATTCCAAGATATGGGAATATAAAAGCGATTCTTTCGGGTAATGCAACAATGCATAGGAGTAAACTGTTTCAGGACACCTTAAGAACATTAGGAATAAAATTATACTATTCTTCAGTATATTATCCTCAAGGAAATCCGACAGAAAGGATGATGAGAAATATAAGTATATATTTCCGCCTACTTTGCCACAAAGACCATACTTCCTGGACGGAAAAATGCGGGTACATAGAGGAGGTGATTAACCATTCGGTGAACCCCACGACCAAGTTCGCCCCAATCAAATTGATGACCAACACAAAACCCAAGAGATTGACAATTGACATTGACACTACGATGGCTGCTCAAAGGGAATTGACAGAGAAGGAAAAATGTCAATTGGCATTCAGAAGGTTACAGCAAAAGGCAGAAAAAGGGAGAAACAAGATAAAAAGATTTATCAGGAAATGGTCCCCACAAATTGGAGAAAAGGTGCTCCTAAGAAGGCACAAAGCATCCAAGAAAAGATCTGGAAAGATGGAACTACTGTATACTGGACCGCTGGTCATAACAAAACAGCTGGGTGACCATACGTATGAGCTACAGAATACAAATGGCAAGTTGGTAGGAAGATACCATAAAAATAAATTAAAACCATACAAAGAAAGGACTGTCTTTGCCAACAAACATGTAAGGCAGGAATAGTAGAGATGATGGAAAATAATAATTTTTAATGGGTTACTTATAGAAGATTATGTTCAAATTGGAAAATACAACAAGAAAGAAAATCAACATAGTCATTGGCTATATTGACCACAAAGAGCATTGTCAACAAAGACAGATGAGGACACTGATTGTCATTAAAGAAGTGAATTATAGCGACGGAAAACAATGTGTTTTTGACATAAGGATGTCAGGGACAAAAAATAAAAAGGAATCAATTGTGATGTCAAAGAGAAAATATTTTTGACACAAGGGTGTCAAGGGTGAATTGAGAAGGAAAATAATACAATTGCAGAATAATTATAAGTATAGAAGTTTTCTCTTATAGAGATAAGAGATAAAGAGGTGACAGTTAGTGAAGTAAGAAAAACCATAGTCAGAAAAGCAATGCCCATGAATTAAGATGGATATAGCCAATGCTAAGCTTGAAGAAATATCGTGTGATTTTTCATTCCATCCATTACCACGCCCTGAGGGTTCAGTTTTATATTTGTTCCAATCTGCTTTTTTGATGGTCCAATACAGATTTGTGTGATTTGACTGTTATTTGTATTACCTAGTTTTATATCAGCAATTACTGCTCTGTGACCGGAACTTGGTTCTTCTATAACTTGTTTTTTAATTTTTGAAACAATATCTGTTGTAGCCAACAGGAGGTCTGGGTTACTGCTTGCTCCAGAGTAATGTATGAAGGTTTTAGGATCTTCTTTATCATAAATCAGTTCAAAGATTGTGGTATTCAAAAATTTTTCCACTATCTACCCTGTAGATAGGAATGGGCATTGAAATCCCCAATTATGATTGTTTTATTTAATTGTTCAATAAGTGAGAGATCTGGTTCATTCCTGGGAGGATTGTAAATACTGTATAAATGAAGATGTGTTTTGTTGTCCCAAAAATTTAGCTTTATTGATTCAGCTTTATCTGTGTTATCCATTTCTTTAACAATTTGAAAGGACAATTTAATATCATTTTTGACTCCAACTAATATTCCACTACTTATCTGTCTATTTTTGGGTAGTAGGTGTAGTAAAAATCCAGTAAAATTGAAGTATTTAAGTTGATAATTTGTTAGATTTGCTTCTTGTACGACAAATATAGCTATGTTATAGTCAAATACAATTTTATTCAGTTCTATTCTTTTTGTTTGTGTGAGACCACCTGTGCTCCATTGTAGAATTTTGATGTTAGATGTTCTATTAATATAATGTTTTGGTTCTTGAGAAGTAGTTCCCGCCTGGAGATCCGAATGGGGGACTATTTTTAACTCCAGAACATTTTACCCCTTGAGTCATATTTCATAAATATTGAAGAGACTTAGCAGTAATAGTAACTGCTTTTTAGAGAGCAGCATATTTTTATGTTTTGGCGGTTACATCACTCTCTCACAACCCCCAGAATGTCTGGAGGACCACACTTGTCGGTTTACGGGTCTCACCGACCTGACCGGGAGAATTATCAAAATAAATTCACTGACCACATCCTCTGCTCTGATTACCAATCAGAGGACTATTACATGCCATGACAGGTCAGCATGTTAGGGGTTAAGAGTTTATAGAGAAATTAGAGAAATGGAAAGGTTGGAAAAATAAAGACTACCTAACCCTCGGGAACCCTAATAGCATTGGGTTCAGAAAATAACAAGAGATGACCAAAGTAAGGTTAGATAGAAAAGCTACAGTGAGGAACAAAACACCAGTAAGTGGAAGTAATGTTCTGCTCAGCTTGGGTACCTTGTGGTCGCCATTCACATATCCCCTAGACAGGGACCCCTGAGGCAACAATAACATGTAAGCACATGGGTTCCTAAAGTACATATGTCTTATAGTTATTGTTTTTGAGGATAGGTTTGCAACCCTGCACTAACAAAAAATGCAAATCATAATATTCAAGTCCAATGGATATTTCTTTTTTGCTTTTCATTATTTTTAGGCGATTGTGGTTTTACTTCATTGGGCCATGATCAGATTGGGAGAATTACATCACTGCAGTTTGTACCACAGACTGTCTTTTTTGTCAGCCACAGTTTGTCTTTCCTCACATATACTGGCAAGGTACATACTTGCTATTGAACTTAGTTAAAATGTATTTTTTTATTTCCCTGCATTCCTTTACATATTGGAATGCAAGATATTAAAGGTAAGCATAATAACATTAGCTTCAGAAAGTTCCAGGAATTTGTTAATAACATTGAAATCAGTTATCATAATGCAATAAACACATTTCCCTTAAAACAATTCCAGTTACACTTCTGCTAGTGCATGTAAAGTGATTGGAATAATTTTGTGAAACAAGTTGTAGTGCTCTTGTTGCATGTACAATAACTTCATCTGCATTTGTGGATTTTCACCTTCAGATCGAATTTTCAGTTGCAGAAAGAGAAAGAAGGTGGTGACGCATCTAGAGTGATGTGACTGGCAAGGTAAATTTTTACCAATACTGAGTGATATGATTGTGTGTTGTCATGCAAAAGAAGCCAGTACTTTAGCCCATTTTTCTATAAATTTCCTTCTTACTGCCCCTGAGGGGTAAAGGATTTTTCCATACAGCTTCTTTGTTATAACATGATCTGGTACAATGTTGTAGAGATGATTAAAGAAGGTATTGAATTTTGTTGCTCGACAGTACACTGCTGGATCTTGTAGATAATCTTCTCGGGCTTGATTGAGCATTTGAGATCTTAATCTCAGGGTATGAGCAGGTTTTATGAAAGATAACGACAGATATACATTTGATATTTTAATGGCATATCACTTCTACACTTTGTGTGGAGATATGCCGACCACTAATCTTCTTACAGATGCTATAGATTTTAGCACACTTTGATGGTTACATCTATCTCTCAAGACAAGATAAGTAGTGAGTTTGTGTTCATCACTCACAACGGATGGACAGAGAGCATCTGACACTAAGTTTAAAATTGACGGTTGGTGTTCACTATTCTATTTCCAAGTATACCCCCTACTTCAATAATTTTGTTCCTATATTTACTTTATTAGCTTTAAATTATCATATGATTATATAATACTTTTATTTATTATTATCAGCTTTATTCCCTTTAATTTATAAAATTACCCTTTTTAAATTCAATATGACTACTGACATCAAATGAATCTCCATATACTACTGACATTCAAATAAATTTCAATATCAAACTTGTGTTGGATTTTGTTCATCTTGTAACACCCATAAAATTGACTGCTATTTAGGCTCCAGCTCATGTGTATAGATCCATGATTAGTCACCTTTTATGATTTTATATGTCTTTTGAAGCATTGTCATTGTATTTCTTAAGCATTTGTGTGCATCAATCAACATAAGCATCTTTTTGAGATTCTATCAAATTATGTGGGATCCAATGAGAGCAAACCTTTTTCACAGCTAAATGCTCACATAATATTTTATATATGCTGGTGGAACTAATGCCAAGGGTTGTCTGTATCTCACAGTATGTCACATGACGATCTTGCCTTATCATTTTTGTACAGCATCAATGAACTGATGTTGAACGACAGTTAAACTTGTTACACCATCATTTCACATTGGCAAAGAATGGAGCTTCATTGTCAAATGTTGAAATGGATTGATGCACTCGTGTCTTGATAATCCATGTCAAAAGTCGTAATAAATCATTGCATTAACATTTTCACAAGTTAATTCCATTTTTGGTAGAGAATTGCAGAGGGCTGTCAAAAGACAGAGGGACTAGGGCCCAAGTTCATGGGCAGCCCAACATGTATATGCTTTGATACTCAATAAATTCATATTCATACCTAAACTTAGCTCTGCAGTTATGCATTATTAACTTGAAACTGAAGAATTTAACAAAGGTTATTATAGTGAAATGTCATTTTTTGGATAAACTCAATTGAAAAGAGAGCTACTTTCTATTAGACAATACTTACAAAAATGTAGATCTTGCTAAAACATGTAATTTATGTCCGAATAAATTTTTTATAGAGTGAACCATTTTGGAGATATATTTATGTAAGTTTTGGAAAACAAAGTTTTGTCAGATGGAATATCGTGATCCAGTTTTTAAATCTTAGCCACCTAAAGAGAACGGAATCTCAAAGCTTTAAAAGATTTTACTATCGCTCAAAGCCTTCTGTGTTCCCATATTCCCTTTGTACCTGCAAGAAAATAAACTTCTTCTTTTCCTGATTACCCTCCCCTTATGTAGGACTTACACTCCCTAGGACTTACAAGCCAGTGCCTAGGGTCAGACGCCTGTTGGGGAGCACAGGAACCTATGGACTGGACAGAGTGAAGACCTGGAAGCAGGTGGTCAGCCAAGCACCAGGTGTGGTAGTGAGGAAGAAGATTAGATGAAATGAAGGCAAAATCGATTATTGGAAAGGTGATAATGGAGCAATTGGTGGAATGAGTGGCGGGGGAAACTGGAGAGCCTGGAGAAAATCTGCTTTGACGCCGTTTCGTCCACCCTGGGATCGAACTCGGACTGCCTAGGTGGTAGGCGAACATGCTAACCAAAATAAATAAGATAATTTCTGAAAGTGTTGATCTCAGCTAACATGAAGAGGATAAAGGAATAGCAGTTTGTAAGAACGGTTAGTACAGGAGTAGAGAAAGTGAGTGCAATACATCAAATTTTTTTACAAACAGGTCCATAATTGTTGTTGTTGTTAGCTAATGCTAGATTTCTGACATTGAAGTCATTAATCCTCTTGCTCTCCAAAATTTTTCACTGATGATATTAAAGAGAGCAATAGCAGCAATAGCTTTTTAGAGAGCACCATAATTGTGTCTGTATTGTATTAAGTGTCAGAACAGCAAAACTCAAATATAAAAAGTGAGATACATATCTAACTTGATATTTTAAATTCAGTACATTCTAAAGATGCCACCCAAAATTACCCTTTACATGGAAAACATTACATATTTTTAACTTTCTAAAAATAACTCTAAGGTTATAGGTTAAAATATCAAATGTTTAATAAACCTATATGAAAAATAAAATGTATATCTTGAATTTTCTGGTGATAGCTGTTGAAGAATCCTTCACTTTGGTGCTATTTTTATAATTTATACAGTGATGGTGATGAGCTTTTGACTCTTTTGTTATCTCGGGTCGTGGTACTGGATGGAATGAACATACACTCGGGGTTAACTTTAGTGAAATATTTTATTTGCACCTTCTTGTTCACAGTATTTAAATCGTATTACAGTAGTAAGTCTTTTATTTCAGTGGATCGACTTCCCTAGCATCACCGAGATTTAATGTCTGAAAATTTAGCGATATTTCGCTAAATGTGTTTTCTATCACTTTACACTTCGTCTATCTTACGTCCTTTTATTTAATCGCACACTTCGTATTAACTAACTGATTAAAATTAGCTAATGTTTCACTTATTTTACACAAATTAACGGCCTTTAAATACTTAGTAAATTTACTTTCACTATTTTGTGACGCGCACACATAAAAATGTGTCCATCTACACCAAAGACATAGACGCTAATCCCAAATTCTTTTAGTTGCGAGTCTAGCATTCCAACTGCCATGTGTACATCCGCATATGCGTTCATCAAATAGTTCCTGCATTGTTAGGGAAGCGATCTTTAGCTATTCTCCTTTCGCTTTTAATATTGAACACATACAATTATTTTATTTATACATATATATTAAAATTAAATATGGAAATATTTATGACGTCTTTAAACAAACTTAATTGTTTGTAACAATGAAAATTAGTAACACGTTTTCGTCATTTAACCAACTCATATCAACATCAAAAACAAATTACACTCTTAACAAATATTCACATAAACGATTTTCTTTTGGGGTCTTACAATATCCTGTCTCAACTTGGAAGGAATTTTGTACAATTTTGTTTATGTGGCAAAGCAGAGATAAACAAAGATACCAAAAGTGTGAATATTGTGCAGGAGGAAATTGTTAGTGTAGAATATTTTTGTTATTAATTTTATATACAATTTCACAAATGACAGAACATATGCTTTTTGGTTTAAAATATGAAATTCATTTTCCAGAATGCACACACCACGGGCAACGACTGATGGGATACTGTCTTTTAAAATAGCCTGCCTCTGTAGCATGGTGGTAGAGTGTGTGCCTCACATTCAAGAGGTCCCAAGTTTGAATCTTTGTTAGGGTGAGTTATCCGGATAAGGTTTTTCCCCAAGATTTTCCCTTATCCTGAAAAGACAAATGCATGGTAACTTTTCGCTCTATGGATCTCGGACTCATTTGAGCATCATTTCATCCATTTCATTCATCTCATACGACATTATGTTGGAGGATGTTAATACACTGCTTAAAATAATTAGAGGGACAAGATTTTCTTATAGCTTAGTGTTTTTCCAGTTTGTAATGAAGGTGTGCATACTGCATATTATTATTTGGGCATACTTAATTGAGATATGAAATCCACCATGACAACTTTTAAAGTCATGACCTGCTGACAATATTACAGTACATTGCATTATACTGAAAACTGAAGTGTGTTATGTATAGAATGTAATTATTCATGAATTGAAGTATCTTGTTTGTGTCATTAATGGAGTATTGCATCTTTCTACAACTTTTTACATCCAATAAGTTTAAAATGAGGTACCTATTCAAAGCTGAAGTTGTTTGAGTGGTCAAACTGATACAGGAAAGTGGGACAGTTTGCACAGTGACTAGAGATCAATGTGGCTTCATCTGTTGTTGGAAAGGGCTGGAAAAGATTTATTGAAACTGGCACCCATATTAGAAGACCAGGCCAAGGTCCAAAACAAAACATTAGTTAGAGATGACCAATATGTGCTTAATTGGGCTCTTCAGTGACACACTGCAACTGCTAGAGACCATCTAAATAACCTGAGGTAGGCAACCGGTGTTATTGTCAGTGATTAGGTAATACAAAACAGGCTCTGAGACGTAGGTATAAGGCCACAAAGACCTTGTAAGGTCCCTTGACTGGAATGTCATCACAAGCTAGATCAATTGAGGTTTGCTCAACAACATAGGAACTGCCAACTTTGTCACCGGTGCAATGTACTGTTCACAGATGAATCTTTCTTTCATTTGAGACAGAATATTAGAAGACCCCAAAAGAAAATTGTTTATGTGAATATTTGTTAAAAGTGTAATTTGTTTTTTGATGTTGGTATGATTTGATTAAATGGCGAAAACGTGTTGCAAATGCTCATTGTTACGAACAACTAAGTTAGTTTAAAGACGTCATAAATATTTCCATATTTGATTTCAATATATATGTATAAATATTAGAATTATATGTGTTCCATAGTAAAAGTAAAGGAGGATGGTTAGGGATCGCTTCCCTAACAAGAAAGAACTATTTGATGGACGCATACGCGGATGTATACGAAAAAGGCAGTGCCGCGTGAAGTGATGCCATAAACTGCCCATTCGCGTGTGTGTAATGGAGGTGAAAGGACATATTTAGGTAGTGTGAACATAGAATTTTCACCAGACTTTCATCAAGCATTAGTTCCACTAAATGAAAAAGTGGAAACATTTTAAATCATTTAAAATGGTGCTAAGAGGAATTATTTAATGTAAAATATTGATAAAGTTTTAATAAAATAATACATTGTGGTGAAGAAACATCATGTGATTTTTCATTCCATCCGTTACTACACCCTGAGATTACAAAGATCTCAATAGCTCAAAGACACAATGTCATTAAAAATTACAAAAACCGCACCAAATGGATTGCCCAACGTGGAACACGAATTTTGGATGGAATGGAAATTATGGGAAATGAACTTACGCGAAATACCAAGTGATGACATATCTTTGCGCCAAAAAGAAAGAAGACGCCATTAGACCATTGTTTGAAACCTAAATACATCAGAACACCGATGAACGGATAATCAACGCGGGAAAACACCGGAGATCGTCTAGCGAAGCCAACTGCCCAGGAGAGGCACGTAACTGGACAAGTCAACGAAAAAAAAGTAGGACCAAAAATTTTTATTTTTACATCCAGTTTATTTTTATTTTTATGTTACTGCGAAGCGGCAAAATAGTGGGACTTTTAAACCAAAGTGAACTGAATAAAGAAACTAAAATGTCGCGAAAAGAGCTATTAACAGGAGCAGAGGAAGGGGCAGATAGGCCTAGTTATCAAATAGAACCAGAAAGTGAGGAACAGGTAGCAATAGGAAAAGACCAAAGTTTAATGATGATCATGTTTGAAAGACTAGAACAGAATATGAAAGAATTAGGTCAGAAAATGGAACAGAATAAGGAAGAGATAGGTCAGAGTATAGGCCAGAAACTGGAATAGAATAAGGAAGAGATAGGTCAGAAAATGGAGGAAGTGAGAAAGGACTTAGAACAGAAAATGGAATTAGGAAGACAGAACTTAGAGCAGAAAATAGAATTAGGAAGACAGGAGTGTAAAGAAAATATGAAAGTAATGGAAACTAATTTAAAATTAGTACACAAAAACTTAAATGAGACAAAGGAAGCCTTAGAAGCTAGGATAGAAATCATAGGAGATAGGAAGGGAAAAACTGAATCGGAAATGAGAGAAAATAAGATTGTATTAGAAGAAGAAATTGCTAGATGTAGAGATGAAATAACAGAATGTAATGCAAGTGTAGACTATAAGATTACAAATGTAAAAGCAGAAATAACTGAGGAATTAAGGAACGAGATTGAGGTAGTAAAGAAAGACATTATTAATGAAACTGTAGAACAAATTGTAATTCCTAAAATTAAGGCTATGACTGATGTAGTACATTCGCAACAGGATGCTATAAATGATATGAAACAAAGTCACTTAGAAATAAAGAATGATTTAAAATCAATTTGTGAAGAAATGAAAAAAGGAAGAGAAAGTTTGGCTAATGTAAATGATGTTGTGAATGCACTACAAAGGCAAGATGATTTAGATATAAGTAATGTACAAGATGAGAGTTATTTGAATATTGTACAAAATGTTAACTCACCATACAGAGAAAGAGGTTCACAATCAAACAATGACACAACACACAACACATGCTACACCAACAGCATACTACATGAAATCACACCACCTTCATTTGACGAGGAGAAGGGAGACGATCCAAAACTCTTTGTTAAAGAGATGGAAGAGTATTTTTAAAGTGAAAAGGATACCAAATGAGCTTAGGATGATGATAGTCAAGAAAAGCTTACAAAACAAAGCATTAGAATGGCTAAGGTTAACACTAGCTGGTCATGAATCGTATAGCTCATTCAGAAATCTATTCCTATCAAGGTATTGGGGCCCAGCTAAGCAAAACCAAACTAGGGTAGAGCTAGCGACAGGTAGATATG
This sequence comes from Tenodera sinensis, assembly GCA_030765045.1. Taxonomy (NCBI): domain Eukaryota; kingdom Metazoa; phylum Arthropoda; class Insecta; order Mantodea; family Mantidae; genus Tenodera; species Tenodera sinensis. Next base: position 24,497,924 of record CM060966.1, on the reverse strand, counting down.
ATCCAACCAAAGGGTTATCGCTAGTCGATTATTTTATGAAAGTAGCCAACAAAGGAAAGCTATTAGACCCTAACCTGTCGGAAGCAGAGCTAATTACCAGTATAACAAGACATTTCCCAGACACAGTGAGAACAGGGTTAATTTTTGCGAGGCCAGTAGATTTTGCAGACATGATAGAATTACTGACAGCCTTCGAAACACAAAATGGTCAGCCTAATGAGCATAGACATAGGAACGGTCACCCAAACTCACCCGTCTTAAACTGGAGCATGGCTATGAACAACCAGAATGAGGGAGAAGATAGAAATATTAGGAGCACCCATAACAGGGGGAGAGGGGCACACCATTTCCCACCACCACACAATCATGGCGAAAGGATGGAGAACACAAGACGGCAGTACCACGACACGATACCAAGGGGTGAATCAAGATATCAAACATATACATATGATCGTGGAAGACCAGGAGACCGTACCCATCAAGTGAACCACATACAATTCTGTAGGGAATACTTCAACAACCAAAGACCATCATACAACAGGGGTTCACGCCAAAGGGGCAGAAACCAATGGTACTATGGCAACATAAGACAACAAGAACAGGAGGAAGATGTGCCAAATAGGGCAGATGCTGCACAGAATACAGAAACAACAACTGCCACCAACACTCAGGGAAATTACAACAACTAAGTTTGTCCCAATCGAGTAGATGACCAACACAAAATCTCAGCAATTTACAGTTGACATCGATACCATAATGGCTGCACGAAGAGAAGATGGAACTACTGTACACTGGACCACTGGTCATAACAAAACAGCTGGGTGATCATACGTATGAGCTACAGAATACAAATGGCAAGTTGGTAGGAAGATATCATAAAAATAAATTAAAACCATACAAAGAAAGGACCAAATAGTCTTTGCCAACAAACATGTAAGGCAGGAATAGTAGAGATGATGGAAAATAATAATTTTTAATGGTTTACTTATAGAAGATTATGTTCAGATTGGAAAATACAACAAGAAAGAAAATCAACATAGTCATTGGCTATATTGACCACAAAGAGCATTGTCAACAAAGACAGATGAGGACACTGATTGTCATTAAAGAAGTGAATAGCGATGGAAAATAATGTGTTTTTGACATAAGGATGTCAGGGACAAAACAATAAAAAGGAATCAATTGTGATGACAAAAATAAAATATTTATGACACAAAGGTATCGAGGGTGAATTGAGAAGAAAAGTAATACAATTTCAGAATCATTATAAGTATAGAAGTTTTCTCTTATAGGGTTAAGAGACAAAGAGGTGACAATTAGTGAAGTGAGGAAAACCATAATCAGAAAAGCAATGCCCATGAATTAAGATGGATATAGCCAATGCTAGGCTTGAAGAAATGTTAAACTAAACAACAATGAATAAGAACCCAGTTAAAAAAAAATGATACCATTAGACAAAGAAGGCAAAGAACTGAATAAAATATTGCCATAAATATGATCATAATCATTAGCTCAAGATTAGTATCCTGTTTTTCTCTCCTCATAACAAGGAACGTAAGTCAGAAGCCACACAATAAACATGATACACTTAAATTATATTTATGTCAATGTCAAATGTAAAATCTTAGGAATAGGTGTTGTATAAGAACTGGATATGTTGTATAATAACTGAATGTGTTTTACAATAACTGAATATGTATTGTATAATAACTGAATATGTGATGTATAATAACTGAACATGTATTGTGTAGTAACTGAATATGTGAAATTTATAAAGACATGCTGTGTCATGCCAAAACAAAAGACAAAAATAAACAGCGAGGAAGACCATAAAAGAAAAAAAAAAAAATATTGTACAAAGTGATTGTATAAGAGGAGTAGGGAGAAGTATTGTATTGTGTTTCAAGATTGTAAATATAGGTGACAACTTGAAAAACAAAGCAAGGGGCATGTGAGACAGAACATTAGAAGACCCCAAAAGAAAATCATTCATGTGAATGTTTGTTAAAAGTGTAATTTGTTTTTTGATGTTGGTATGAACTGATCAAATGACGAAAACGTGTTGCAAATGTTCATTGTTATAAACAACTAAGTTAGTTTAAAGACGTCATAAATATTTCCATATTTGATTTTAATATATATGTATAAATATTAAAATTATATGTGTTCCATAATAAAAGTAAAGGAGGATGGTTAGGGATGGCTTCCCTAACAAGAAAGAACTATTTGATGGACGCATACGCGGATGTATACGAAAAAGGCGGTGTCGTGTGAAGTGACGCCATAAACTGCCCATTCGCGTGTGTGTAATGGAGGTGAAAGGACATATTTAGGTAGTGTGAACATAGAATTTTCACCAGACTGTCATCAAGCATTAGTTCCACTAAATGAAAAAGTGGAAACATTTTAAATCATTTAGAATGATGCTAAGAAGAATTATTTAATGTAAAATATCGATAAAGTGTTAATAAAATAATACATTGTGGTGAAGAAACATCGTGTGATTTTTCATTCCATCCGTTACCACACCCTGAGATTACAAAGATCTCAATAGCTCAAAGACACAACTTTTATAATAATAAGTACAAAAACTGCACCACATTTAACACAGTGTGATGGATGCCTGTGTGTGTATGGTCATTGTGGTGAGCATTATGATGAAGCTAAAGTTCAAGAAATTTACAGATTTGGCGCTGGGTCAGTCATGGTGTGAGGTAGCATCAGTATTGATGGTAAACCTGATCCCGTGGTAGTCAAAGGGCGACAAATCTGCCAGGTACATTGCCGATATTGTACTGGATCCTGTTAAGCTTATCACAGCTGGGATGAGGCCCTTGAAGCAAAACAATGCTAGAATTCATACAGCTGGTGCCACTATGGCCACCTTACAGAATCTCCAGATACAGACACTGAACTGGCCTACTATGAGCACAAAACTCAATCCCATTGAGCATTTGTGGGATATGCTAGAACACAATGTCCAGAAGTGTCCTATACCTCCTCAGACTCAATTTGCAGATGTCCTCACTCAGGAATGGGGCAGCATTCCACAAAGAGACATGCGAAGGTTAATCAGAAGCATGCCTAGAAGGTGTGCAGCAATAATGCTCAAGGGGATCATACAAGATACTGAAATGATTTCTTTTGTTGTCTTGATTCAGTGGAAGGATTGTCGATTGTTGTTCTCTACACTCTGCTTAATTTCTGCTTATAGTAGCCAAGTTTGTTATGAAAAGTAAACGTGGTTTGTGTTATTGTCAAATAATACTGTTAAGTTGTAATACAACATTTGAATGGGCCAAGATACCTGATCTTCTTGGAACAAGTTCTTCTGGAGTTGTTAGAAAATGTACCACTTGCTGTATGTTAGCAGGCATGGATGCAACTGGCTGGAGCGCCACCACATTTTGATGTCAGCTTCGGCACTTCCCAGATCGCAAATATCCTGAATGTTGGATTGGAAGAGGACCACTTGCATGGTCACTCCATTCCCTGGACTTAATGCCACTTGATTATTTCTTTTGGGGGCATATCAAAACCGTGGTGTATCAGACACCAGTGGACGAACCAGAAACACTAATAGCCAGAATAGCTGTGGCATCTGCGAACTTTTGCACATGCCTGGGGTATTCGAGTGAGTCCACCAAGGCTTTATTTGATGGTGCACTGCCTATATTCAGTGTGGTGGTGGTGTGTTTGAACATCTTTTGTAACCTATTATGTTGAAACCTGTGCATAATAAAGTGTATTACGGCTTAACAGAACATCATTGGTACTGACTCGGGATTACATTTGGGAACGTGGGTTTCTAGTCAAAAGCTACTCTATTTTGTCTACTGTTCTGTTACTTAAGTTTTTCAGTAACCTTTTGAAGCACAATGTACATATAACAAACTTGACTTACTAATGCTCTGGCAATGACAGATTACTAAGGTACCGTGGGATGTATAATTGAATACCCTGAGATTTTGAATTCATGGTTGCAATTGGGACTTTATTAGTGTACAAGATGTCTCTGCCTCAGCAGTCCATCTTCCAGGTTACTGTACTGCTCTTTATTAATCTGTATTACTTGAGGCTTTCATAATTACTAAGGAAAATTCTTGTGAGTGAACACAGAAATGATTTATTCAAGTTATGTTGGGTTAAGCCATCCATAGCATGATCATGTCCATAGAATTCTTTGAACCCACGTTGAGTTAGGATATCTCCCACCCCTGAATATTCCCAGCCATGGGTTAGTCACCCCAAGTTTCCCATCTATTTCCTGAGTTACGCCTCCTAGAGTGCAGGCAAACCTTATCTAGAATCGGTCTGGGTGGCTCAGTTGGTTAGATGCTGGCCTACTGATCCCAAGATTCAGCCCAGACCGATTGTTGTTAAGTATGCATAAAAATGACAGCTCCATGTCAGTAGATTTACTGGCATGTGAGAGAAATCCTGCAGGATAAAATTCCGGCAACCCGGCGATGCTGATATGATCCTGGTAATTGACAGCTTCATTAAACAACAAAATAATCCTTATCTAGGTGTGTCTACAACAATATCTTTAAGACAATATTTTATTTCAAACAGCTCTTTTATGGTATCAGCCATTTCTGAGATATTGACCGTTATTGTTGGTGCTGTTTTTTTAATTATATGTTGAATGAGCTGAGCTTTGGGACTCTTTTACTATCTCGGGTCGTGGTACAGGGTGAAATAATGCAGGACACAGGATATAACTTTTCTATAACACTTTTATTTTCACCTTTCTCACTGAATATTACACGCGTAACACATTAATTAACTTTCGTTGCACATGAATCTACTTCCTTAATAGTTTCTTCTCATTACACTGGTCGACAAGATTTTTTTCACAAGAAATCTGAATAGTGAATCTAGTGCATTTTTTCATCCTGAATTCAGATATGTAGTCAATGCTAAATTGAAAGGAGTTTTTATAGGACCACAAATCCGATCATTAATGGCTGATGAACATTTCGAGGGACTGTTAAATTCACTGGAGAGAGCAGCCTGGCAGTCTTTCAAAAGTTTATGTTGCAATTTTCTTGGAAACCATAAAGCAGAAAACTATCGTGACATAGTGGCTGATCTTCTGCATTCTTATAAAGCTATGGGATGCAACATGTCTTTAAAAATTCACTTCTTGGACTCTCACTAGGACTTCTTCCCCGAAAACCTTGGAGCTGTCAGCGATGAACACGGTGAGCGTTTTCATCAGCAAATTTCTACGATAGAGAAGAGGTACCAAGGCAAGTGGAGTTCCAATATGCTGGCTGACTACTGTTGGACTAAAATGAGAGACGTTCCAGATGCAAAATATACCCGAAAATCACTATCTACCACTTTCTAGGTAAGTCAGAATTAGTAGTTATAATTTTGTGTTAGATAGCTAGTTACGGATTTTTTAGAATATTATAAAAATTCAAATGAATATCACACAAAACTCCTGCCCGATGCGGACAAACTGTAATTATATTTGAATTCAGCACGAAAAATACTTTTAGAATCTGTTATTTTAATTCTTGTAAAAGAGAAAAGGTTCATTTTTGTAGACCAGTGAATTATTAGTTGTTTTAAATCACTTTTAGCGTCCACATCTGCACGTGTCACAAAACATGTCTTCTCTCTCTGGACGCTACAACGCTAAGGAAAATCAGCGTCTGCTTTCACTATGCGTTTGTATTCATACGCATATATGTCCATTTCCCGCTGCGTATCCCATGAAATCATTCTACACGCTAAATAGTTCCTGTAATGTTAGGGAAGCAATCTCTATCTATCCTCCCTACATTTAACATTAAATATAATATGATTCTTATAATTATACATATTAAATTTGAACATGTTATTTAACATTAATGACGTTATTGAACAAATATATCTCTTAATAGTACAACAATGGTAATACACTCTTAGTGCTTAACAAATCCTTACCAACATGAAAAATAAACTATATTTACGATAAATATTTACATAAATGCTTTCTTTTCAGGGTCTGACTACATATTCTGTCTCATTGCTTTGAAATTTGCAACGCTTATAATTTTTTTAAATGGTTTTGCTACTCTGCTAATTCTTGCAATTCATAAGAAGAACATTTAGGGACTAATGTTGAATGTCTGACTTCATTCAGTTTCCCTGATTACCTTCCCTTATATAGGACTTACACACCCTAGGACTTACAAAAAATAAAAATAGAAATAAAATCTGCATATCTATAGTCCTGGCATCTAGAGTCTGTTGGGGGGCAGAGGAACCTATGGACCAGATAGAGTGAAGACCTGGAAGCGGGTGGTCAGCCAAGCACCAGCTATGACAGTGAGGAAGATGATATGAAATGCAGGTGAAATCGATAAATCAAAAGGTGATGGAGCAATTGGTGGAGTGAGTGGCGGGGGAAACTGGAGAACCCAGAGAAAACCTGCCCAAATGCTACATCATTCACCATGAATACCACATGCCCCTGGTATCAAACCCGGGCTATGTAGGTGGTAGGCAAACAATCTAACCAATCTATGCCCTATTACCTACAACAAAATATTTATAAAACTATTTCCTCAAAGACATATCTTGATTTACATGAAATAGATAGAAAAATAGGCTTTCGTAAGAGTAGTTTGTAGAAGTTAATTACAAATAAATGAAACTAAATAGAGAAAGTCATATGAATGTACAAATACTTTTTACCAAATCTTTCAATGTAGCATATTTCTGCATTGTACTGAAACAAGCAGTTTTAAAATTACAAAATTCAGTATGTCTAGTATGGAAATGAGAACTAAGATAAAGTAAAATATATTCTTGAGTATATTTCACCTTGTCCTACTGACTCTGTTTTATTGAATATTATACCACCACAACGCTAGTATCTTTTGGTTTGGAGGAAGTAAATGTTTGTGGTAGTTTTTACATAGACATTGGGTTTCCCCTATATAAAACACCTGATATAATGCTGTCATGTACAAAATCTGCAACACATACCATCAGTTGGAGATGTCTGGAGCTTTTTACATATTTGCTCAACTCCACCAAGTTCGTCTATCTTCTTGAGACCCTCAGTACCTTTAAACTGCATTAACTCCTCAAGTTGATGTACAGTAACAGAAAATCCACCCATTGTAGATCTCTAAGTATTCCCCACCTAGAATGCATTAAACATTTTTAGCACTGGATTTATAATACAAAAGTAAAAGCTAAACATGTAAGAGAAGTTAAAAGCATGAGGCTTTCAAATTTCTCTTTGATGTGCAGCAGTATTTTCCTTGATAATTTGAAGACCTACACTGTCAACCATTAAAATCAACAAGATCATCAGAAACGTTACTTACTCATGGACATTATTCATGAATTTTCTAGTGTTAGTTGAGATAAACATTTGCAGAAATTATCTTATTGTTTATTTTCTTGTAGGGAACACAGTAGGCTTTGAGTGATAGCCAAATCTTTTAAAGCTTTCAAATTCTGTTCTCTTTGTATGGTTAACATAAAAACATGAATAACGATGTTCCATTTGACAGAAGTACAAGTTCCCCAAAACTCTCACACATAACAAGGAATATCTCTGAAATGGTTCATTTTGTAAAACAAATTTACTTAGATATAAATTGTGTATTTTAGCAAGATCTACATTTTTTTGTATAGTAAGGTTTGGCCTACCTCTTACAGTTTACCAGTTGTGCAAAAGTCTCCCAGAATAAATACGACATGGGCTATAGCCAGAAAATTCAAGATATACATTTCATTTGTCATAAGAATATGCCATAGGGCATTTTAATCAAAATCATTAGAGCCATTTTCAAGAAAATCAAAATTTTTTAAACATTTTCCATGTAAAGGGTAGTTTAGGGTGGAGCAATTTTCTTCAAAATCTTTGTGTCACATCCTTGAAACACATTAAACTTAAACACCAATTTTGGTTTTTAACAGACTTTTTGTTTTTGAGTTACGCTGTCCACAGACTAACAGGCATACATACACACATGGAGCTTTTTCTAAAAATGCCTCTTTTTAGATTTAGGAGGCCTCAAAACATATATTTCTGATAAAATCTCAACATCAAATTTTTGGGTGGAATACAATACTTCCTCTGCTATATGTAGTAGAGAAAGTAAAAAGCATAAGATATCAACTCTATATTGTTGCAGCTGTGTGTATATATCATGTGCCGGTTGGTGAGTCATTTACCTGGCTTGTGCTGCCAAGCCACTAAACATATTTAAGCTTTATATAGTAGTTTTTGTAGTGCTAACTAAATTAAATATTCGTGAATAATATATTTTTGGGGAGGTTCTTTCCTCTTGTAATATTAATAAATGGCTGATGTTAAGGAAGATAAACATGGAAAGTAGTCTTTTAGCCCCAGAAATCTTTTAGCAGATCCCCAACTGTAGAACAATCTGAAGCACTAAGACATGAAGGAAATAGAGAACCAAGTTCTAGTAAAAGTTGTGCGGAGATGGATTTAAAAGCTGAGATAGATTTTAAAAATGATAAGGAAATGATGAAAGCATTATTCGAAATAAATGCAATTATTGGAATGGAAACAAGAGTGTCTACTGAGAGTAATAAGCAGCTGTATAGTTTGATAGTGGAAGTTCAATTAATATAGAAAACTTGAAAGTAGAAAATGAAAAGCTTAAGATACAAATAAAGGTTATAAACAAGTTGCATGAGCAGAAAACAAAAGCTGTGCAAATTCTGAGTTATGCTATGGTGACTTGAGTCTTTTTACTTTCTCTACTACATATAATAAGTAGGGGAAGTATTGTATTTGAACCAAAATTTTGATGTCAAAATTTCACTACAAATATGTGTTTTGAGACCCCATGAATAAAAAAAAAAAAACATATTTAGGAAAAGGTCTGTGTATCTGTGTGTCTGTGAACAGTGTAACTCAAAAACAAAAAGTAAGTTAAAAACCAAAGTTGGTATTTAAGTTTAACATTTTTTAAGGATGGGACACAAAGATTTTGCAGAAAATTTCTACACCCTAAACTACCATTTAGATAGAAAATATTTTGAAAATGCTGATTTTCTCTAAAATTACTTAATGATTATACCAGCTCTTGCATATTTTTGGGAGATGGGTTTACAATTCGATTTTCTGTTGATAACCAAAGCGCATAATGCAACTACTAGTTTTTCTCAAGAAAAGCCACTAACAATGGATTCCTTGATACATGGCAATTTTTGTGAAGTTGACTTACCAATAGCAAGCTGAGAATGTGTTGATATCTACATATAATAAATCCGCTATGTACCTAGGTACTTCTTTCCAATTGTATTTCCGTTCTACGAGATTTACTTATGACTAATGAACAGTTACTTTCACTTTATAATTGCATTATACTTGAAGAAACCCTGCTAAAACCCGTGAATATTTCACTTCTTCCAACGTAAAACTGTTCAACAATGTATCTAGAGAAACATGCTGACCACCTTTAACATTGATACCGGAAGTAATCTGCACAGCACATATAAACCATTGAGTGAACAGAGAGAGAGAGAGAGAGAGAGAGACAAAGAGAGATAGTCACGGAAAAATATACGGCGCCCCTGATCCAAGAGTAAATTTATAAGTTTATGGAAATTCCACGATCCGCTGAACTGTGACATCTGAAGACAAGCATATCGCATCACCTAGCGTATGAGTCTGTACATTTCCAGGGGAATTTAAATCGATTTGAATCCAATCCCATTATTATTACGATCCAAGTTTCCATGTTGCATTCAATCCGAATTAAGATCATTTGGGATATGCAAGGCTCAAGCATAAATAATTCAAGCTTTTATGTTGATCACGGTACCGACGTGGCGATTTTCTCCCGATGGGAGACCGGGGTGCACTCAGCCTCGTTACGTTCCTAAGGGGCCAATTGAGGAGCTACTTGATTGAAAAGTACCGGCCACTAGTCGAGAAGACCGCATAACCGGTCGGGAGGGACCGGGGTACTGACCACGTCCCACCTCCGGTACTACTCCCCACTCATGACGTCTGTGCTGAGCAGAGGTGGGGGACGCAGCAGTCGGGAGGTAGGTCTTGGCCCTTTTGGGTTATTGTACCATGGGTTACTTGATTTATGTTGGCGAAATGTAAAAGAAACTTAGTTTTTACGTATTTTCAGTAGGTTTCATATTTGCCAACCCGTACGATAATTATGGGGACATACGATAATTTGAATGTATGATAGTTTGATATCGTTTTCACTGGTTTGTCACACCAGTGACAATTAATTATAAATTAATTATAAATAGCGAAAACACTAGCCTGTCTCCACCCCTCTAAGGCAACCATTTCATATCATACTAATCCGTCTACCCTTTATCCTCCTATAGCCAGTGTGTCCAGAACTGGTAATCTCAATGAAGAGGGCACTGTTCAGAAAATTATCAATGGAGAAAACTCGGAATAAGTGATATTCGTGTGAAATAAAGAACATGCCTGAACCTGACAGTTTCTGGAGTGCTGTTAAACACATGTTACCTAGGTGGGAGTACTTGATTTCAAAGAACTGGCGGAGGTTGTTCTACCAGTGATATCGTTGCCCCACAGAAACACTTCTTGTGAAAGAGTTTATTCCAAACTGGGTTTAATAAAAATCAAAACTAGAAACAGATTGGCGCTAGATACGCGAATGGACTGATTCTGTCGTCTCAGCTTATGAAAGAATATGGTGGGTCTGAAAACCTGCAAGCCACCGAGATGTTAAAGTTTATCTCAACAACAAATTTGTATAATGCTGCAAAGCTGAGATGATGGACTTTCAAACGAATAGTGCGAGAAACATACGTCCTATGTAAGTGGGTATCATAAACATCAATACTATTACATTTTCTAAGTGTTGTGCTGATATATTTATTGTCGTAGCATTTGGTTTATGATGTACGATAATTTTGAATCCAAATCTATAATTTTGAGTGGCCGGTACGATGATTTTACTTTTAAATGTTGGCAACCGTGGTAGGTTTTGAGGTTAGTGAAGGCGGCTTTGTTGTTGTGTTTTAGTACATTTTACTAAGAAAACAAAATGACGAACGTGAGTTTTGAATAAGTGTTCTGTAATGGTCGTAAATAGACAAAAGTCATTTAAATAACGATCCAAGAACACAATTAGAATGTTTTAGAACATATTTTACCTGATTGAGAATTGAAAAGTTGTATAAATATACTAAAAATTGTAGAAATAAATTTTGTGACGATGGCTCCGTAATGCTTGGTAGGATTCCTAAATCCATGATAGTGGTATCCTAATTTATCCTAATTCTCTGGTATAAAAAATAATGACGATTGACGACGTTCGTGCATTGCTTCTCTTGACCTTCATCTACATTACAAAATACAAACTATTATTAACATTGCCTTTATATTTACTGTCAGTTAAGTGTTTGAAATTAATTTACATTTTTTTTTTTTTTTTCGGCAGGGAGTTCAATGCTCACAAAATCTCGATCATTTCACCAGATTCATTGAAAAACATATTTCACAGTCATTTTCTTTCTCAGCATTTTCCAGCAACTGCTGAGAAAGGAAAGTAGAACAGTTCACTATCTGTTGGATACTTCAGAATTACTAACTATTGCAGAATAAAACCATGGCAGGAAACTGAACTTTGTATCACAGAATTAGGCATCCTTGGCGGAATGAAATCGATTTGAATCCTGTGTTTCTGTGCAATAAAATTTCAACCCTATCCCGCCTCTAAGAGCATCGGATCCAATGATTCAGTTCGATCTGAATCCGCGTTTCCATACAGCATTCTATCGGGAATGAGAACTCAAATCGATTTCAATTCCCCGTGGAAACGTAATGAGTGTCAGCAAAGTGTTTTTGGTTTCAGTCAATACATATTGCACAGACTCATAGATACTTTCGTCACAGAGTAGATATATGCCTATAAGAAACATCCTGCTCTATAAAAAGTAAAATGGAAAGATTGCTTGAACAAGAATTTAAAACGTACATTTTCTAATGATTTGATAAAGATCTGCCAGGATCTTTGCAGATAGTGCAGCAGCAAGAAAAATAGAAGATGTGCTGCACTCACATGACTTTGCTCTTGTGCACGCTATTCTTACAAATGCTTACTCCTTATCTAAATAATGTTAATCGACATAAACATTTGCAGAAATTGTTTTCTTGCTAATTTTCTTGTACTCGTAGGTGCAAGGGGAATACAAGATCACTGGACTTTAAGTGATAGACAAATGTTCAAAAAACTAGTCCCTATGCGATGGCTTTTAAAATGCCGCTCCCTTTGGATGGCTAAGAGATAAAAAGAAACGAATTACGACTTCCTATTTCAGAAAAGAATACACGGGCATTGGAAAATTCAAAGACATAACAAGAAATGCCTTGGAAATGGTTTAATTCGAAAGAAAGGAACAAAGAAGGAAAAAAAAGAAAGAAAGAGAGAAAGAAAGAAACAGAGAAAAAAAGATAGAAAGATAGAAAGAAAGAAAGAAAGAAAGAAAGAGAGAGAAAGAAAGAAAGAAAGAAAGAAAGAGAGAGAGAGAAAGAAAGAAAAGAGAGAGAGAAAGAAAGAAAGAGAGAGAAAGAAAGAAAGAAAGAGAGAGAAAGAAAGAAGAGAAGAAGAAAGAAAGAGAGAGAGAGAGAAAGAAAGAAAGAAAGAAAGAGAGAAGAAAAGAAAGAAGAGAGAGAGAAAGAAAGAAAGAGAGAGGAGAGAAAGAAAGAGAGAGAAAGAAGAAAGAGAAGAGAGAAGAGAAAGAAAGAAGAAGAGAGAGAGAAAGAAGAAAGAAAGAAAGAGAGAGAAAGAGAGAAAGAAAGAGAGAAAGAAAGAAACAGAGAGAGAAAGAAAGAAAGGAGAGATAGAAAGAAAGAAGAGAGAGAGAAGAGAAAGAAAGAGAGAGAGAAGAAAGAAAGAAAGAGAGAGAGAAAGAAAGAAGAAAGAGAGAGGGAAAAAAAGAGAGTGAGAGAAAGAAAGAAAGAGAGAGAGGAAAGAAAGAGAGAGAGAGAGAAAGAAGAGAGAGAGAAAGAAAGAGAAAGAGAGAAAGAAAGAAAGAGAGAAAGAAAGAAGAAAGAAAGAGAGAGAGAAAGAAAGAAGAAAGAGAGAGAGAAAGAAAGAAAGAGAGAGAGAAAGAAAGAAAGAGAGAGAGAAAGAAGAGAGAGAGAAGAAGAAAGAAAGAGAGAGAAGAGAGAAAGAAAAAGAGAAAGAAAGAAAGAGAGAGAGAAAGAAAGAAAGAGAGAGAGAAAGAAAGAGAGAAAGAAAGAGAGAAAGAAAGAAAGAAAGAGAGAGAGAGAGAGAAAGAGAGAAAGAAAGAAAGAAAGAAAGAGAGAGAGAAAGAAAGAGAGAGAGAAAGAAAGAAGAGAGAGAGAAAGAAAGAAGAAAGAATGAAAGAGAGAAAGAAAGAGAGAAAGAAAGAAAGAGAGAAAGAGCGAAAGGGAGGAAGGAAGGAAGGAAGGAAGGAAGGAAGGAAGGAAGAAAGAAAGAAGGAAAGAAGAAAGAAAGAAAGAAAGAAAGAGACTGAGAGAGAAAGAAAGAGAGAAAGACAGAAAGAAAAAAGAAGGAAAGAGAGAAGAAAGAAAAAGAGAAAGAAAGAAAGAAGAAAGAGATAAAGAAAGAAGGGAGGGAGGAAGGAATGAATGAAAGAAGAAAGAGAAAGAAGCAAAGAAAGAGAAGAAGGAAAGAAAAAGAAAGTAGAAAGAAAAACAATAACGAGAGAATTATTGGAAGTTTGGACATGTTTATTCACTTGTTTTATAGGTACATTGCAACCTGACCTCAACCTCTGAATGAGAGAAAGTTAACCTACGAACACAGGGTGCAGGCAGACAGAGAGAGAAGTGAATGTTTGCTCCTCGAGTATTGCACACTTATTGAAAATGCTTTCTCTTTTACATCGCAGAGGCATGACACAGTATATTAATTGTTCTACAGCTTACCAATAGTAAGTATAGGAAGTATTGTACACCAGAACAAACAAAAATCTATATCGTGATTTCGCAGGAGGTATACATTTTGAAGTCCTTTGAGTAAAATAAGAAACAACTGATCCGTTGCACTTACATCCCTTTTCCTACTCTTGTACAACGTATTCTTACAAACACTTATTCCTCTATCTACTTTATGTTAATCGAGATAAACATTTGTAGAAATTATCTTATTGCTAATTTTCTTGTAGTTGCAAGGAGAATATAGTAGGCTTTAACCGATAGTCCATGTTTTAAGGGTGGTCGCCATGTGATGACTTTGAAATTCCGTTCTCTTTGCATGACCAAGAGATAAAAAGATAAATAACGACCTACCATTTGGGAACGTTTACTAGTGTTGCAAAATTCTGACAAATAACGAGGAATATCTTCGAAATGGTTCACTTCACAAAAAGATAATTTAACGTAAATTGTATTTTAACGAGATCTACATTTCTGTATATAGTAAGATTTGGTCTGTCTCTTACGGTTTACCAGTTATATAAAAGTCATCCAGAGTAAACAGAACTACATGGCCATAGTCAGAACATTCAAAATATACATTTCATTTGTCATAAAAATATCTCAAACACGTGTCATTTTAATCAAAATCATTAGAGCCATTTTCGAGAAAATCAACATTTTGGAAAAATTTTCGATGTAAAGGGTAGTTTAGGATGGAGCAATTTTCTCCAAGATCTTCGTGTCGCATCCTTGAAAGACATTAAACTTAAATAGCAACTTTGGTTTTTAACCGATGTTTTGTTTTTGAATTATGCTGTCCACAGACTGACACACGCGCGCGCGGACCTTTTTCTAAAAATGCCTTTTTTTGGATTCAGGGGAGCCTCAAAACATACGAAATCTTGATATCGAATTTTTGGATGAAATACAATATTTCCCCTACTTACTATAGGTAGTAGAGAAAGTAAAAATGGAGTATTTGGAAGGCATCGTCGAATTTTTGTTCGTCGACTTCGTGCAGAACAAAGAATACGTCGAAATTGTGCAGAGAATATATCAATAGAAAACAGAAATATAGGGAGCTGAAGAATATGATTTGGCCAAGTCAGTCACCTGATTAAATCTCACTGAACTCTTACAGGATAATCTTCATAGGGAGGTTTGAAAACTGAGGTCTCTAATGTTGAAAAACTATGGAATAATTTATAGATGTATTGGACTGAAATATCTGCAAAAACACTACAAAATCTTATCCCTAGAATGCCAAGAGTTTGCGCAGCTATTTTGCGGGCAAAGGGTGGATACTTGGAAGTGGCTAAAATCCCAAGCATCTTGTATTTACTTAGTAATAGACAAGTAAAATATTTATTTTGTTGGTCTATTTAGTTTTTACGATGTGTGTTGTGCATTAAAATAAAGTACCATCTTTCACAAAAGTAAATACCCACCTTCAGCTAAACCTGCACGAAGGGTCACCTAAACCTCAGGCGCGCTTGCAGAGATGGTATGAGAATTAAATTAGTCATGTGCTTCCTTGCTGTTCAAAGGACGTGGCAGCCATGTTCTCCTCTCAGCTCACTCACCTCGCAGTTTTAAAAAGCAATATTTCAACAAACCTTCTACATTAACGGGCAAACATTGCAAATTTTACTTCAGTGCATCTGCAGAAAGGGTGTTCTTATGGTGTTTTATTAAATTGTGGACTAGAACTAAAGTAATTCCAGTATTGGGTGCTAGACTTTAGAGACGTGAGTTTAATCAGCGAGAGGAAGTTCGTGTGTCCCCTATAGCACAACTGGCTAAAGCGTATTTGCTCAGATCTGAAGTGGCGCGCTGATATTATTTCGAATCCCACTCATCAATCTTTTTATTTCCATTTTCCTTGTTTCTTTCTTAACGGGAACATCATTATTTGTATAACCCATGTGAAATATGACATTGTACAAACTAATGAAATCTATTTCTTTACATATTTTTATTCCGCATAGCGTTGTAACTTTCCCGCCTTCCTATGAATGCTGCAGTACGATTGTCATTTTAAAACTGAATACTATATTAGATATTAATTGCAAATGTTGAAAATAAAGCAGGGAAGACGCCTACCTCAACTGTCAATCATGCCTCCCGAAATTAATATTTCCCTTTAAATATTCACATTTCAAGGTATCTCTATAAATGTCGTAGACTATCACCATATTTAAGTATACAAACGCGTAATAGTGTAAAATATGGTTTTAATGGTGATAAAATGCATTGTTACAAGATCTCGATGCAGGTGAATAATGTAATTAATGATACATTTAACAGTTGAAGATTACTTAGGCGTGAAGCAACCTTTGCACCTAGCAAGGTTGCCATGTTGTTTATTTCCAAGCAGACACAACGTTGCCATGTCCCCATCAACTAAACTCAATTTGTAGCAGTGTGCCTTCATCCGATTCTCCATTCCTGAAAAAAACTGTAGAGAATTAAACAAGTTTGTTAATTTTGTATTTCAGAAAATAAACATGAGAAAGGCTGGGATCGAAGCCCCGGTAGCTAGAATTTCTTACTTCCACGGTCCACTAGACCTCTCGGCTATTCTTCACTGATGTATTCGTGCTGTATCATATGATATTAACGTTGTTGCCACTAGCTTGGCAGCTAATTTCAGTGCAAGGCGGAAGGTTCGTTAGCATCTTTAGAAATGGTTTAAACATTTGTTGCTTTTTTTTCTAGGTGTTCCCTTACATTTATTTAGAGGAATAAGAAAAGAGAATAATTCTATAAAAACACGAATATCGTAGTGCTCAGTGTATAGTTTATGTCCGTTTGGTTTATTTTTATTAATGACAGACAAAAGATAATGGAATAGCTAATATCAATAATTAATTTATGTTTATTACCTACACAGAATATACGCATATCTTCAAAAAACAGAAACGTTTTTAAGACGTTACCTATCTTCAAGAAGGCTTTTAAAAAGGATCACTTAGTAAACATTTATTTTATTGAATAATTCTAGCACTAAAAGGTGCTTTTAATGTAAGAGTCTCGTTTGGTTTTGGTCTTCTATGCAAATAAAGTGATTATCACTGCACAAAGTTTTATTCTTTGACGTCCTGTAAAATGGAGCACCAATAATCGCTTTGAAAACACACAGAAAATGTTTAAGTGCTTTATATTTTCAGTTAAGGTTTTTAAATCATCATGCTCCGAAAGATTATTTTCATTACATTTCCTAAAAATGTTAGAAGCCGCTGCCTTAACAGAGGTGTTCTGCTATTTTTCACACGGGCCTTAAAGTTTGGGCCAGACTAAATATTGTAACTTTGGTGGTTGTGAAGTAAAGTAGACAGATGTAGTCGAGATAAAGAAACACTTTTATTTCCGTAAACAGTAACCTTGTACACTCGTTGCAACAGCAAGAAAGTGTTTTCCGATTCTCCAACAGCACGGCTCCGAATTCGTAACACAAAAACTGTCCCTTCTCCGTCGGCACGACTCCTCGACGCTTCGCATACGTCTGTCCTCTCCGTCGGCACGACTCCTCAACGCTTCGCATACGTCTGTCCTCTCCGTCGGCACGACTCCTCAACCTTCACATACGTCTGTCCTCTCCGTCGGCACGACTCCTCAACCTTCACATACGTCTGTCCTCTCCGTCGGCACGACTACTCAACCTTCACATACGTCTGTCCTCTCCGTCGGCACGACTCCTCAACCTTCACATACGTCTGTCCTCTCCGTCGGCACGACTCCTCAACCTTCACATACGTCTGTCCTCTCCGTCGGCACGACTCCTCAACCTTCACATACGTCTGTCCTCTCCGTCGGCACGACTACTCAACCTTCACATACGTCTGTCCTCTCCGTCGGCACGACTCCTCAACCTTCACATACGTCTGTCCTCTCCGTCGGCACGACTCCTCAACCTTCACATACGTCTGTCCTCTCCGTCGGCACGACTCCTCAACCTTCACATACGTCTGTCCTCTCCGTCGGCACGACTCCTCAACCTTCACATACGTCTGTCCTCTCCGTCGGCACGACTCCTCAACCTTCACATACGTCTGTCCTCTCCGTCGGCACGACTCCTCAACCTTCACATACGTCTGTCCTCTCCGTCGGCACGACTCCTCAACCTTCACATACGTCTGTCCTCTCCGTCGGCACGACTCCTCAACCTTCACATACGTCTGTCCTCTCCGTCGGCACGACTACTCAACCTTCACATACGTCTGTCCTCTCCGTCGGCACGACTCCTCAACCTTCACATACGTCTGTCCTCTCCGTCGGCACGACTCCTCAACCTTCACATACGTCTGTCCTCTCCGTCGGCACGACTCCTCAACCTTCACATACGTCTGTCCTCTCCGTCGGCACGACTCCTCAACCTTCACATACGTCTGTCCTCTCCGTCGGCACGACTACTCAACCTTCACATACGTCTGTCCTCTCCGTCGGCACGACTACTCAACCTTCACATACGTCTGTCCTCTCCGTCGGCACGACTACTCAACCTTCACATACGTCTGTCCTCTCCGTCGGCACGACTCCTCAACCTTCACATACGTCTGTCCTCTCCGTCGGCACGACTCCTCAACCTTCGCATACGTCTGTCCTCTCCGTCGGCACGACTCCTCAACCTTCACATACGTCTGTCCTCTCCGTCGGCACGACTCCTCAACCTTCACATACGTCTGTCCTCTCCGTCGGCACGACTCCTCAACCTTCGCATACGTCTGTCCTCTCCGTCGGCACGACTACTCAACCTTCACATACGTCTGTCCTCTCCGTCGGCACGACTACTCAACCTTCACATACGTCTGTCCTCTCCGTCGGCACGACTCCTCAACCTTCACATACGTCTGTCCTCTCCGTCGGCACGACTACTCAACCTTCACATACGTCTGTCCTCTCCGTCGGCACGACTCCTCAACCTTCACATACGTCTGTCCTCTCCGTCGGCACGACTCCTCAACCTTCACATACGTCTGTCCTCTCCGTCGGCACGACTCCTCAACCTTCGCATACGTCTGTCCTCTCCGTCGGCACGACTCCTCAACCTTCACATACGTCTGTCCTCTCCGTCGGCACGACTCCTCGACGCTTCGCATACGTCTGTCCTCTCCGTCGGCACGACTCCTCAACCTTCACATACGTCTGTCCTCTCCGTCGGCACGACTCCTCAACCTTCGCATACGTCTGTCCTCTCCGTCGGCACGACTCCTCAACCTTCACATACGTCTGTCCTCTCCGTCGGCACGACTCCTCGACGCTTCGCATACGTCTGTCCTCTCCGTCGGCACGACTCCTCAACCTTCACATACGTCTGTCCTCTCCGTCGGCACGACTCCTCAACCTTCACATACGTCTGTCCTCTCCGTCGGCACGACTCCTCAACCTTCACATACGTCTGTCCTCTCCGTCGGCACGACTCCTCAACCTTCGCATACGTCTGTCCTCTCCGTCGGCACGACTCCTCAACCTTCACATACGTCTGTCCTCTCCGTCGGCACGACTCCTCAACCTTCACATACGTCTGTCCTCTCCGTCGGCACGACTCCTCAACCTTCGCATACGTCTGTCCTCTCCGTCGGCACGACTCCTCAACCTTCACATACGTCTGTCCTCTCCGTCGGCACGACTCCTCAACCTTCACATACGTCTGTCCTCTCCGTCGGCACGACTCCTCAACCTTCACATACGTCTGTCCTCTCCGTCGGCACGACTCCTCAACCTTCACATACGTCTGTCCTCTCCGTCGGCACGACTCCTCAACCTTCACATACGTCTGTCCTCTCCGTCGGCACGACTACTCAACCTTCACATACGTCTGTCCTCTCCGTCGGCACGACTACTCAACCTTCACATACGTCTGTCCTCTCCGTCGGCACGACTCCTCAACCTTCACATACGTCTGTCCTCTCCGTCGGCACGACTACTCAACCTTCACATACGTCTGTCCTCTCCGTCGGCACGACTCCTCGACGCTTCGCATACGTCTGTCCTCTCCGTCGGCACGACTCCTCAACCTTCACATACGTCTGTCCTCTCCGTCGGCACGACTACTCAACCTTCACATACGTCTGTCCTCTCCGTCGGCACGACTCCTCAACCTTCACATACGTCTGTCCTCTCCGTCGGCACGACTCCTCAACCTTCACATACGTCTGTCCTCTCCGTCGGCACGACTCCTCAACCTTCACATACGTCTGTCCTCTCCGTCGGCACGACTCCTCGACGCTTCGCATACGTCTGTCCTCTCCGTCGGCACGACTCCTCAACCTTCACATACGTCTGTCCTCTCCGTCGGCACGACTACTCAACCTTCACATACGTCTGTCCTCTCCGTCGGCACGACTCCTCAACCTTCACATACGTCTGTCCTCTCCGTCGGCACGACTACTCAACCTTCACATACGTCTGTCCTCTCCGTCGGCACGACTCCTCAACCTTCACATACGTCTGTCCTCTCCGTCGGCACGACTACTCAACCTTCACATACGTCTGTCCTCTCCGTCGGCACGACTCCTCAACCTTCACATACGTCTGTCCTCTCCGTCGGCACGACTCCTCGACGCTTCGCATACGTCTGTCCTCTCCGTCGGCACGACTCCTCAACCTTCACATACGTCTGTCCTCTCCGTCGGCACGACTCCTCAACCTTCACATACGTCTGTCCTCTCCGTCGGCACGACTACTCAACCTTCACATACGTCTGTCCTCTCCGTCGGCACGACTCCTCAACCTTCACATACGTCTGTCCTCTCCGTCGGCACGACTCCTCAACCTTCACATACGTCTGTCCTCTCCGTCGGCACGACTACTCAACCTTCACATACGTCTGTCCTCTCCGTCGGCACGACTACTCAACCTTCACATACGTCTGTCCTCTCCGTCGGCACGACTCCTCAACCTTCACATACGTCTGTCCTCTCCGTCGGCACGACTACTCAACCTTCACATACGTCTGTCCTCTCCGTCGGCACGACTCCTCAACCTTCACATACGTCTGTCCTCTCCGTCGGCACGACTCCTCAACCTTCACATACGTCTGTCCTCTCCGTCGGCACGACTCCTCAACCTTCACATACGTCTGTCCTCTCCGTCGGCACGACTCCTCAACCTTCACATACGTCTGTCCTCTCCGTCGGCACGACTACTCAACCTTCACATACGTCTGTCCTCTCCGTCGGCACGACTCCTCAACCTTCACATACGTCTGTCCTCTCCGTCGGCACGACTCCTCAACCTTCACATACGTCTGTCCTCTCCGTCGGCACGACTACTCAACCTTCACATACGTCTGTCCTCTCCGTCGGCACGACTACTCAACCTTCACATACGTCTGTCCTCTCCGTCGGCACGACTCCTCAACCTTCACATACGTCTGTCCTCTCCGTCGGCACGACTACTCAACCTTCACATACGTCTGTCCTCTCCGTCGGCACGACTCCTCAACCTTCACATACGTCTGTCCTCTCCGTCGGCACGACTCCTCAACCTTCACATACGTCTGTCCTCTCCGTCGGCACGACTACTCAACCTTCACATACGTCTGTCCTCTCCGTCGGCACGACTCCTCAACCTTCACATACGTCTGTCCTCTCCGTCGGCACGACTACTCAACCTTCACATACGTCTGTCCTCTCCGTCGGCACGACTACTCAACCTTCACATACGTCTGTCCTCTCCGTCGGCACGACTCCTCAACCTTCACATACGTCTGTCCTCTCCGTCGGCACGACTCCTCAACCTTCACATACGTCTGTCCTCTCCGTCGGCACGACTCCTCAACCTTCACATACGTCTGTCCTCTCCGTCGGCACGACTACTCAACCTTCACATACGTCTGTCCTCTCCGTCGGCACGACTCCTCAACCTTCACATACGTCTGTCCTCTCCGTCGGCACGACTACTCAACCTTCACATACGTCTGTCCTCTCCGTCGGCACGACTCCTCAACCTTCACATACGTCTGTCCTCTCCGTCGGCACGACTACTCAACCTTCACATACGTCTGTCCTCTCCGTCGGCACGACTACTCAACCTTCACATACGTCTGTCCTCTCCGTCGGCACGACTCCTCAACCTTCACATACGTCTGTCCTCTCCGTCGGCACGACAACTCAACCTTCACATACGTCTGTCCTCTCCGTCGGCACGACTCCTCAACCTTCACATACGTCTGTCCTCTCCGTCGGCACGACTACTCAACCTTCACATACATCTGACTCCCTTATGTCGCACTTTATCGCTATTTATATCTCCCAGGCACTATTCTGGAAAGTTCAGTTATTGCGGTGAAATACAAAGCAGAGAAGATTCTCGAAGTCTCTATCCTTTTCTCTCTTTCGGCAAGCGCCCCAACAATGCGGCCAGGCTCTGTCTCTTTCCTTCGGCTCCTTTGCGGTAGTGCCCACAATAATGCGATGGGTGACACTGTTGTTGTCGGCAATTACATGCGGCGGGTGCGGTGACACTGCTCCCTCCTCAGAGTTGGTCGTCCCGACCGGCACTATCACTGCGGCATCTCCCTTGCGCCCCGGTGGACTAACCCATCGAACCTCTTCTCCAGGAGGCACGATCCTAGGTATCGCTGTTGGATAGTGTCCCTTGGTCCGGGTAGGACGATGTATGCCATCCTGCTTCGAAATTCTGCAACAGTACCGCCGGTCTTGACGGTCCCTCGTCCAGTTGCCCTTCTTCCTGGTGTGTTGACGGGCCATCCTGCGCACTTGGAAACGGCTCAATGGGTACCATGTCCGCCGACCTCTCTGGCGCACTTTCGCAGCCACCTTGCTTCCGATGGGTCCGGCAACAAACCCCACCACATCCGCGCGAGTCGCGTCCACCGCTGCACTCGTGTTCATTCGTGCTCGGCACGGCCTCTCCTGTATCCTGCCGCCCAAGATGATGTCCACCATTCTTCCGTTCACGGCACTATGTGTCAGGTGATTGGATGGCTCCGACGGTCCCCCCATGTCACACGCCAAGTCGGTTCTCGCGTGTTGCTCGTTTGCTTGTGCGCTTCCCTGCTGATCATCCTCCACGTCATATCCTGGTTGGTTACATACCCGACACACTCCTCCAGAGGATCCTCGACGACGTCCCTGAACTGCCCCTTTGTCTTCCCCGAGACGTACACTTTCGTTATCTGAAACGGGCGCAACTGTCGCCTCGGCCACTAGGTGCTCCCTCCCCGGGTCCGCGCTATCCCGTCTGCCCCTGGCATCCAGTACTTTGACGCTCTCGTCAACTCTTACTACCAGGGCGCCAAGACGTTCCCCGTCGTCCTCCACGACGTCCACAAGCTGGAAGAGGTCTTCCACCTTTTCGCCGAGTTCTTCCACGTCTTCCGTCACGCCAATCAGTTCGCCGAGTTGTTCCACGTCTTCCGTCATGCCAATCAGTTCGCCGAGTTGTTCCACGTCTTCCGTCACGCCAATCAGTTCGCCGAGTTGTTCCACGTCTTCCCTCACGCCTATCAGTTCGCCGAGTTGTTCCACGTCTTCCCTCATATCATCTGAAACGGGCGCAACTGTCGCCTCGGCCACTAGGTGCTCCCTGCCCGGCTCCGCGCTATTCCGTCTGCCCCTGGCATCCAGTACTTTGACGCTCTCGTCAACTCTTACTACCAGGGCGCCAAGACGTTCCCCGTCGTCCTCCACGACGTCCACGTGCTGGCAGAGGTCTTCCACCTTTTCGCCGAGTTCTTCTACGTCTTCTGTCACGCCAATCAGTTCGCCGTCAATTTTCACCGATAGCTCCGTCTTCATCTCTTTCAGCTCGGCAGCGAGGTTGTCGTTTCTCGTCTTCATTTTGGCAACGAGGTTGTCGTTTGCCGTCATCTCTTTCAGCTCGGCAACGAGGTTGTTTCTCCTCTTCATTTCGGCGAATAATTCTTTCATCATTGCCATCATCCTGGTTTCCGAATCTCCCTTCATCTTGGTTCTAACGTTGCAACTTCTAACGACGATGTAACGAAACTAGAAGCAATTCGACGGATCCCACTTCTGACACCAGTGTAACTTTGGTGGTTGTGAAGTAAAGTAGACAGATGTAGTCGAGATAAAGAAACACTTTTATTTCCGTAAACAGTAACCTTGTACACTCGTTGCAACAGCAAGAAAGTCTTTTTCGATTCTCCAACAGCACGGCTCCGAACTCGTAACACAAAGAACTGTCCCTTCTCCGTCGGCACGACTCCTCAACCTTCACATACGTCTGACTCCCTTATGTCGCACTTTACCGCTATTTATATCTCCCAGGCACTATTCTGGAAAGTTCAGTTATTGCGGTGAAATACAAAGCAGAGAAGATTCTCGAAGTCTCTATCCTTTTCTCTCTTTCGGCAAGCGCCCCAACAATGCGGCCAGGCTCTGTCTCTTTCCTTCGGCTCCTTTGCGGTAGTGCCGACAATAATGCGATGGGTGACACTGTTGTTGTCGGCAATTAGATGCGGCGGGCGCGGTGACAATATTAACAGCTAAAGAAATAACCTTCATCTCATTGGTGTATAATAATCATGATTCATCACTCTCATTTACAAAACACGTGTTCGAAGCTAATATATACTCTTAACTTTTTGCCTTAACTCATCCATTAGATATAATAATACTAATGATTTTCGGTTTTAATAAGCACTTATACCAAATAAGAACACATATCTAAAGATGAATGACTCATTATGTGTGTTAGAATTAAATAAATTCAGACATGATTGAAACCCTGAAAGGAAGATAAAGTTACCAGTTCCTTGCAAACAAAATTTGATTTTAATCTCCAATTTACAAAGCAGATATCTACTCCTACGCAGCGTGGAGGGTTTGCCTACTAAGTTAGTTTTAAAGAACTATAATACCCATCGGATAATATCACCTCTTCTGTTTAGATATCACTGGCATTGTAAATCATCACAAGTGCTAAGAACTTTCCGCTTTGCACTAAAATTAGCTGCAAAGCTAGCGGCAACAACGTTAATATCATATGATACAGCACGAATGCCTAAGTGAAGAATGGCCGAGAGGTCTAGCCGCTGACCGTGGAAGTAAGAAATTCTAGCTACAGTGGGTTCGATCCCAGCCTTTCTCCTGTTTATTTTCTGAAATACAAAATTAACAAACTTGTTTAATTCTCTACAGCTTTTTTTCAGGAATGGAGAATCGGATGAAGGCACACTGCTACAAATTGAGTTTAGTTGATGGGGACATGGCAACGTTGTGTCTGCTTGGAAATAAACAACATGGCAACCTTGCTAGATGCAAAGGTTGCTTCATGCTCAAGTAATCTTCAACTGTTAAATGTATCATTAATTACATTATTCACCTGCATCGAGATCTTGTAACAATGCATTTTATCACCATTAAAACCATATTTTACACTATTACGCGTTTGTATACTTAAATATGGTGATAGTCTACGACATTTATAGAGATACCTTGAAATGTGAATATTTAAAGGGAAATATTAATTTCGGGAGGCATGATTGACAGTTGAGGTAGGTGTCTTCCCTGCTTTATTTTAAACATTTGGAATTAATATCTTATATAGTATTCAGTTTTAAAATGGCAATCATACATCAGCATTCATAGGAAGGCGGGAAAGTTACAACGCTATGCGGAATAAAAATATATAAAGAAATAGATTTCATTAGTTTGTATAATGTTATATGTCACACGGGTTATACAAATAATGATGTTCCCATTAAGAAAGAAACAAGGAAAAGGGAAATAAAAGATAAAAAGAATGATGAGTGGGATTCGAAATGATGTTAGTGCGCCATTTTGGATTTGAGCGAACACGCCCTAGCCAGTTGTGCTATAGGCAACACACGAACTTAGTCTCGCTGATTAAACTCACGTCTGTAAAGTGTAGCACCCAATACTAGAATCATTTTAGTTCTTGTCCACAATTTAATAAAACACCATAAGAACACCTTTTCTGCAGGTGCACTGAAGTTAAATTTGCAATGTTTGCCCGTTAATGTACAAGGATTGCTGAAATATTGCTTTTTAAAACTGTGAGGTGAGTGAGCTGAGAGGAGACTTGGCTGCCACGTCCTTTGGACAGCAAGGGAAGCACATGACTAATTTAATTCTCATACCATCTCTGCAAACGCGCCTGAGGTTTAGGTGACCCTTCGCGCAGGTTTAGCTGAAGGCGGGTATTTACTTTTGTGAAATAGGTGTACATACCTATACCAGGTGAGTCAGCCGCGCCTTTTTTTTTTTTTTTTTTTTTTTTTTGGAAGGTAGGCCACCATCTAACGGCATGTACGCCTTAGTCCAGTTTTGCGCTTACTAAAATGTATTGCTTGACGTTCTTAAAGAGAGAACTGCGCAAAATTGAGAGCAACAGCGGTTTAAGAGACAGAACGTACTCCTCGCTAAAGTACACCTCAAAAACATACGACTCGTTTATTGAGAGCGAATTCCGGTTTCCGGCCGATTTTACAAACCTTTTATTAGAGTAGGTATACATAGCAACGTAATTCAGTAAACGCCCCGCAAAAAATGGACCTATCATATGAGTACACTAACAACGTCAGCTAAAAAGAAAATGGTGGATTCTTGTACTTAGAGCAGGGATTGGCTGCCAAAAATTAGGAAAAATTAGGGACACGCCTCATCCATCATGGACCCGTACAGTCAAAACGACATATTAAACTACAGTTTATTTACATTTTTGCATGAACTACGCCTCGTGCATCTCAATTAATATGCATAACAGCTTTTGCCATTTAAGTAATAATATTAAAACGCCCAGTAAATGATTAAAATTGTCTTAAAAGGCTAAATCAAGCACGCAAACTTGCGAGGTGGCAATGGCATAGCGCCAGGCATACAAGTCCTACTATTGCACGCGGTACGTGGTTTTAGTCAAGTCTCGAAATAGCTAAATAGGATTGTGAGGTGTACTCTCCGCTGACCACCAATGATACAGGTTCGAGTCTCAGCACTGTAAATATTTTTTTTCATGTTCATCAAAACTTGGAAACCGAGTTCACAATAATCTACTTATAAAGTCCCTGAAGGTTTAGGAAATAATTTAAATCGTTTTTGGTTGTCTGCTTTTTGTAATTGATCAGTTATAATGACTTATGGCCCATTGGACTGGCATGATGTAGTGTGTTGCAAATGCCAATCCCTGCGTTCTCCACACGTGTGCTGTCGCACGATATTTTGTGCCAGTCTTTCATTGTGTATTCGACAGACGAGCACGTAGATATGCTTTTGATCTACGGAGAAGCAAGAACAAATACACCAGTGGCTCAGCATCTATAACGGGAGAGATATCCGAATAGACGACAACCAACAGGAAATACCTTCCGGAATGTTGAAAGGCATCTGCGTGTAACAGCGTCACTTGCAAGAATGTCTCCTCATAGACACGTACCAGCAATATCGGGTGTTAATGCAGAAGCAGTTTTGAACGCCACGCAGAACAATCCGCAACGGTCAGTTGCTCAGGAGGTGAATATCAGCCAATCTTCTGTAGTGCGAATATTGAACACTAATAAGTTCCATCCTTATTGTTTGCACCTACACCAAGCACAATAATTCATTGTCTGCAAAATTGAGTTTAACTTCCATGTTAAACTCTGACAATGTAATTTCGTTGCTTTCTGTGTTCAAATGTGTATAAATGACCCTTATTTCAATTGCACCTATCTATGGGTGTGTTTAAACAACTACCTAATTGTAGTTTACCAATAAAGAAACATCAAAGAATGCCATAAAACATAGATAAAACAATAAAAATGAATATAACAGTTTTCAGAATAATAGTTTGTAAATTGTGAGGATTGCACGGTAAAAAAAGATTAGTACATGCAGATGATTCGAACCACCTTCACAGCAGACAGATTTCTTCGGAGTCTTGCGCCCGTTCCAACTGAGCTACCTAGTAACGTGTGAGCTAAACATTCCGTTTAAGATGTAATACTCGCTGGTTCCAGTGAACATTTGCAGATGTGCAAACGTCAGCTGTCTAATTACGAATATATTAAAAAGCGATGTGATAACATCTATATTAGCACTAATTTCATCGAGTGTTTAACATCCATGTTAAATACGCGGGTAGAACCTAGTAATGGGGTCGATGTTTTCATGTTGGAGTATAAAATGGGAATTGCATAAAACTCGAGAATAAGGGGCAGCTGACTCACCTGGTATAGTGTTTTTCATAGGTGATCGAGTGGAGATGTTAATGGTAGAAATGAGTCAAATGCTGATATAGTAGATAATATTATTACCATTTAGAGCAAGTTTAGGAAGCATCTGAAATGGGTAATTAAGCAAAGTAAACTAACATGATCACTAATTTGGATAAAAAAGAAAATATTTGTTCAGCTTTCTTCAAATGTGCAATTCATCGCAGTGTTCCGCAACACGGTAAGTTTACTGTAATTGGAATTGCCGAATAATCTTACATTGTAGCATTGGTTAAACAGATTCTTTTAATTTCGCGCTTAATTCAAGGTCTTTGTCCTTAACTGAAGGTGTAACTTCACACTTTTCTGCTTCGTTAATAAGTCCAATCTTGTCAGTAACGCTATTTGATTCTGACACACGTTTTCTTTCTTTGTGTTGTGCCTAATAAAACAGTGGGACCAGGGTCGTAGGTTTATGTTAGCAGTATTAGGCCAAAAGCAGAGAAAAATATAGGTATTGTTTACAACTACATATTGTAATATGTAAAACCATAAAAGTCTTACAATTGCCTTTTCTTAACGTTTCTTGTCCAAATTGCAGCTTCCAGTTAGGAATGCCGTGTTGCCATCCAGCTTCACCGAGTACATAATTTGTACTACTTTTTTACTTTCTCTACTGGTAAGCACAGGAAATATTGTATTCCACCCAAAAATTCGATGTCGAGATTTCACCGGAAATATATGTTTTGAGGCCCCCGAATCCAAAAAAAGCATTTTTAGAAAAAGGTCCGTGTGTGTGTCTGTGTGTCAGTCTGTCAGTCTGTGGACAGCATAACTCAAAAAGGAAAAGTCGGTTAAAAACCAAAGTTGCTATTTAAGTTTGTCTTTCAAGGATGCGACACGAAGATTTTGAAGAAAATAGCCTCACCCTAAAATACCCTTTACATGGAAAATTTTTCGAAAATTTTGATTTTCTTGAAAATGGCTCTAACGATTTTGATTAAAATATCATATGTTTGAGATATTTTTATGACAAATGAAATGTATATCTTGAATTTTCTGGCTATAGCCCCTGTAATCGTATTTACTCTGGACGACTTTTGCATAACTGGTAAACCGTTAGAGATAGACCAAATCATACTATACAAAAATGTAGATCTTGCTAAAATACACAATTTATGTCTAAACAAATTGTCTTGTAGAGTGATCCATTTCGGAGATATTCCTTATGTGTGTGAGTTTCGGAAAACTTAGAACTTTCGTGAAATGGATCATCGTTGTTCATTTTTTTATATGTTAAGTGAGAAAAGACAACAGAATCTCAAAGCTTTAAAACATTTGAGTATCCCACAAAGCCTACTGTATTCTAATATTCCCCTTGCACCTACAAGGAAATAAGCAATAAGATAAGTTGTACAAATGTTTATCTTAGCTAACACGAAGAAGATATAGGAATAAGAATGGTTAGTACAAGAGCAGAGAAAGTCATGTGAGTGCAACACATTAGATTTTTTATTACATATTAATGCTCTTCAGCAGACAATAATATGCAGAGGTATACGCACGTCCGAACCATATACAAATAAATATAATTCTACTGCTCAAAGTACGATGTGTTTCTCCGATTACGTTATTTTTCCAAAAGAAATATATTATGCTGAACGTGTGGCATGTATCACTTTCTGATTTATTAGTCTCATAATGGAGCATATGTTGGTTATAACATCTCATATATATACAACCCTTGACTACGTCATTGTGCAAATGTGCACACTCTTCTGTTCGCTCTAGCGTTTTCGAGTGAAAACTGTGTGGAAACAAATTATACTGGATTACAAACAATTACAGAATTCTTCGCAGTCACCACGTTTGTTTTAAAATGAATAACAACCATAATAATAATAACAACCATAATAATAATAATAATAATAATAATAATAATAATAATAATAATAATAATAATAATAATAATAATAATAATAATAATAATAATAATAATAATAATAATAATAATAATAATAATAATAATAATAATAATAATAATAATAATAATAATAATAATAATAATAATAATAAATAAATAATAATAATACAATTAAAAATTGGTAACAGAATCCAAACCTCACGCAATGTCACAGAATGGGACTAATTAAAATCATTGTACGAGTAAAGTGCCATTAATGTAGAAATTTATGGAGGCATGCTCATTTCTTTAGAATTCATGCAGCAAAGAATTACTTTACAATTATACCTAACAGAATTAAAATCATCCATTGGTTACTTTAAAATATTCTGATAACTCTTGCTGCGGAGTTTGCGGGCTTATAAAGTAATGCAAGTACGAAAAATAACAAAATTAACTTAAATAAGAAGCCTTGGATTTAAGAATTAATAAAGAGCGGTCATTTTATGGTCCGGCCCGGATCGCGTTTATACGTGCTGTCTACTAGAACGGGGGATTTTTCCGTTCTAAAACTTCCGCATTAAATACTCATGAATAGCAGTAATATGCATCTTAATGAGTACCAACCTTGTAAATGGTGTTCATCTGTATTGAGACATTACTCATCCTCACGAAATACTTAGTAACTCCATGAACAATAGTCCATAGACGCTCTGTAGAGTTTCAGCTTTAAAAGTTTAGCATCTGTACAAACAGAAGATGCCCACTTGCTGCGCAACACGTCTTAGAGGCTTCTCTGGGAAGCGTACGAAACTTTCACGAAGTTCAACTTTTTCCTCCGTTAGAACATGTTTCTTTAGGTGATTTTTGTTCCCACTTCTCAGGTTTAACATTTAGCGTTCTTGTTGTCCTGGTCATTTAACAGTATATCTATTTGGTACTGGAATATCGAAAAATGTCCTCTGAAAGTGTCTACACATCTGTCTAAATGATTCGGTTTTTACGTACAATATGTTGTACAGCTATTCTTTATTCAGACGTGAACAAAGCGGATTAAAAACAAGACCAAAACAGCAACAATAATAGGAATACTCTAAACCAATTCGCATACAACACAGATATTTGAATAAACTTTCACTTTTGAGGTGCACAATGAACGAACTTTAGTCCTTACAGCAGAAGCAGAAGGGAGTGACTGACATTTGACATTCACAGCCAATAAACGCAGCCCTAAACGAGTCATTAACTGCTGGTCAGCTAGCAAAACAATACTGCTGCAATAAACGAATCGCGAAAACATAATACACGAATTACTGAAGAGCAAAGGAATCACTTATGTATGCGATCGCGCCGAGCTATAAAATGACTGCTCTATAATGTTCACTGTCAGGCAAAAAAGGAAATATTTCAAGTTCTCCTTTTATACAATATAATGACCAAAGAATGAACGGCAACTATTTTACAGAAAACAGAATCTGATTATGCCTCAGAATACCTTAGATACAAATATAAAAGTTGGGTTCTCCGTGAATATAATATTTTCTACAATAGTTCTGTGAGTTGTGTTTAGCTTCCACTTCAAACTGAGTGCTCCTAGCAACTCGGTGACAAGCTGATCAACTAAGCTTACTCTTTCACAGGGCAAGATAGCACGGATATTTTTTTTTTTTTTCAAGTTATTTATTAGAAAAGTGTTGGCCTGGTGCCGGTACAATGGGCCCGGCTTACAGGCTATATTTAACATTTTTTTACATTTGGCTTTGTTTATATATACACTTTTTTCGGTGTCTACAAAAACCCCATACGGTGACCATCTGTAGGTCACCGAGAATAGTTTTCTTTTGTCTTTTTAAGTTCTATTTCGTCTTTATGTTATATATACATATGTACATACTTACAAATTATTTACAGATACATTCACGCACGCATTCACCCACGCACACTCTCACACACATACACACATCTTCACTGGGCACACCAGAGATATGCGTCCCAGCGCACTGCACTATTTACACTATGTACACTGTCCCACGGTGGCAGCTCCTGAATATTTTTCGAGGCGAGGGCCTCTGCCGGAACACATTTCTCTAAGTGGCGTCACACTTTGGCAAAGGACCTAACGGTCGGTGGTCAAATATTGCACTGCCGTCAGCAGGTTAAATACTTAGGTGTCACCTTGGACCGCACAATGTGTTGGTCCACCCATATAGCACGGATACCCTGGCACACAATTTCCTTTATACTGTCCAGTTTCTTGGGATCCACTCTAGCCGCCATGATTTACTGCAAAAGTGTGACAGTGTTACCAGTGCAGAGTGATTGTATATGTGTATTTCAATGCACTTCAGATTATGCTTGTGTTAACTACAGAAAAATGTATAAGTCAACTATAAGAATATACAGGAGAAATTATAAATAAAAGGGATAATACATTTCTAACGATAGCGGAGCCTGGTCTAGATTGAGAAAGATTTTGTGGCGTTTATGAGTAGCTCTCAAACTAAAAGTGTTCACATAATATTTCTGTTGTACTTTTACATAGAGAATGAGGTCTGATGAAGTGATAAAGCTTTTTAAAATGTTGGGTGTTCAAATTAATCACCGTTTGAAATAGTTACGGTTTCATTTATACACTGTTCAAGAGGGACAAGATTTTGTTAGAGTGTAGCATTTTTCTAGTTTGTAATGAAGGTGTATTACTACATATTACTGTTCGAACATATTTAATTAAGATATGCAATCTACCACAACTTTTAAAGTCTGGCCTGCTGATAATATTACAATATACTGCGTTATATTGAAAACTGAAGTGGGTTATGTATAGAATGTAAAGATTCAAGTATGGGTGGAGTGTCTTTTTGTGTCATTAATGGAGTATTGCATCTTTCTGCAACTTTTTACCACTCAATAAGTTTGAAATGAGATACCTATCTGAAGCTGAAGTTATTTGAGTAGTCAAACTGATACAGGAATTGAGACAGTTCGCGCAGCGGCTAGAGAGATCAAAATGACTTCATCTGTTGTTGGAAGGGCCTGGAAAAGATTTATTGAAACTGACACTTATACCACAAGACTAGGCCAAGATCCAAAACAAAACGTCGGCTAGAGATGACCAATACCTGGTCAATCGTGCTCTTCGCCGACACACTGTCACTGCTAGAGACCATCGGAATAACCTGAGGGCGACAATTGGTGTTATTGTCAGTGATCAGACAATACAAAAGCGATTTTGAGAGGTGGAATTGTAAGGTCTCTCGATTGGAACGTCATACAAGCTAGATCGATTGAAGCTTGCTCAAAAACATTGGAACTGGCAGCTTCGTCAATGGTGCAATGTACTGTTCACAGATGAATCTCGCTTTCGTTTAACACAGTGTGATGGACGCCTGCATGCCTATCGTCGTCGTGGTGAGCGTTATGATGAAGATACAGTCCAAGAAATTGACCGATTTGGCGCTGGGTCGGTCATGACATGGGATAGCATCAGTATCGATGGTAAAACTGATCTTGTGGTAGTCAGAGGGCGACAAAATGCTGCCAGGCACATTGCTGATATTGTACTGGATCATGTTACGCCTGTTACCACTACAAAAATACACTCGAACAAAATCTTGTCCCTCCAATTATTTTGAGCAGAGAGAGAGAGAGAGAGAGAGAGAGAGAGAGAGAGAGAGAGAGAGAGAGAGAGTGTGTGTGTGTGTGTGTGTCCTTAGTTATAATCCTCTAGAATGGTTATACTGCATAATCCTTACGTTTATATTTAAATTCATTAGAAGTATGGTTATATACATAAGTAATAAAATACCTGATCTAGTTTGGTCTGAGTTGGATTTTATTTTAAAATAAATGACTTTAATTGTATATATTTCGAAAGAAACGGGATTTGTAATGACAGGGAATAGTCCTATATGCATGTTTCTTCCCCCAAAGATAATTTTTACTGAAGAACCTAAAAATTAAATCAAGTAA
Organism: Tenodera sinensis; assembly: GCA_030765045.1. Taxonomy (NCBI): domain Eukaryota; kingdom Metazoa; phylum Arthropoda; class Insecta; order Mantodea; family Mantidae; genus Tenodera; species Tenodera sinensis. The sequence goes on along the minus strand of CM060966.1, from coordinate 24,464,015 downwards.
ACAACTCCTTTTTCTTTCTATACTAATACTAATTAACATTAATCCAGGTTTCATCACGGTAAATAACTGAACCCCTAGTTGACCTCAATTATTGTTTCTTTGTCCTTAGAAAGTTATGTCAGGTCTTTCGTGGCTAACTAAAAGACAGGCTACGGCGCGAATTGGAGTTACGTAGTGATGGTTGACATTGTATACCATTGTGATAAAACTTATCTTTTGTATGAATTCAATTTGTGTTTGTTTTTTGTTTAGAATATGGATGTACTAGGCGATTATGGTTTTGCTTCATAGGGCCATGACAGGACTAAGAGAATTACGTCACTGCAGTTCACACGTAGCCTATCGCGTTGGACATGGGGTTTTTTCATTAAGAATTTTCTTCCGTTTGTGCTTTTAGTTATACAGATTTGAAATATATTTTCCTCGAAACCTTTTTAGTCTACTTATATTTCTATCGAATAGGTTTTTTTTTCTTTTAAAGTCTAAATATTCTACATTATTGTACGGCCAGTGGATCTCCGGATCTGACATTTCTCAAGGCCTCAACTGATGCGGTGTTGCCAGTTCTTTAGCGCGAATTTCAAACAGGGTATTTGAAGAATTTCATACATCTGCAGATCGCATCGCTACTTTGTAAATTTACGTGGACAGTATGCATATAAATGATATGCATACAACAGAGTAAAATATGGAGACAATTGTTATTCCGTTTACCTACTGGAAAAAACCTGCACAAACACCAAGACAATAGAAACCACGTGGTCCTTGTAAAACAGAGTTGGCAATATGGTGCTACGTTTGGAAGCCACGCCCAGCAGTGAGACCACTGATTGGCGCTAGCAGAAAGTTGTAACAACCGGTGCGTTACTCGCTTCCAGTGTTGCCAAAAGTAATAGTTACTGCCCATAACAGATGTAAAGGTAATATTCGAACGTAATAGTGGTGTAACGAAGATATTGCATGAAAATAAAACCGAAACCTGTATTTCAAGGCTTTAAATCATATACTTTCATTGTTAAGATAATTTAGAGAATCTATTTTCCGAAACTCATGACTATATGTTGGCAACGTTAACCTTCCCCCTCCAACTCATCACAGCTGTGAAACGCCAGGGCCGAAGAACCACTGGGTAGAAAATCCGTCTTGTACAACATATAGATCATTCCAATCGTCGCAGCACTGAATGAATCTATCACTGTCTTCTTTTTTACTTTCTCTACTGGTAAGTAGGGGAAGTATTGTATTCCACCCAAAAATTCGATGTCGAGATTTCACCGGAAATATATGTTTTGAGGCCCCCTGAATAAAAAAAAAAAAAAAAAGCATTTTTAGGAAAAGGTCCGTGTGTGTGTCTGTGTGTCAGTCTGTGTGTCAGTATGTGGACAGCATAACTCAAAAATGAAAAGTCAGTTAAAAACCAAAGTTGGTATTTAAGTTTAATGTCTTTCAAGGATGCGACACGAAGATTTTGAAGAAAATAGCCCCACCCTAAACTACCCTTTACATGGAACATTTTTGGAAAATTTTGATTTTCTTGAAAATGACTAACGATTTTGATTAAAATGTTATATGTTTGAGATATTTTTATGACAAATGAAATGTGTATCTTGAATTTTCTGGGTATAGCCCTGTAATCCTATTTACTCTGGACGACTTTTGAATAACTGGTAAACCGTTAGAGATAGACCAAATTATACTATACAAAAAATGTAGATCTTGCTAAAATACACAATTTATGTCTGAATAAATTTTCTTGTAGGGTGAACCATTTCGGAGATATTCCTTGTTATGTGTGTGAGTTTCGGAAAACTTAGAACTTTCGTGAAATGGATCATCGTTGTTCATTTTTTTATATGTTAAGCGTGCAAAGACAACAGAATCTCAAAGCTTTAAAAGATTTGACTATCGCACAAAGCCTACTCTATTCTAACACTCCCCTTGCAACTACAAGGAAATAACCAATAAGATAATTTGTACAAATGTTTATCTTAACTAACACGAAGAAGATATAGGAATAAGAGTTTCTAAGAATGTTTAGTACAAGAGTAGAGAAAGTCATGTGAGTGCAACTCAGATTTTTTATACTCTATTGGGACCTTTTTGTCCCGGCCTATGTATAAGACTGTCACTTGCATGCGCTTATTTTGTTCTTTTTAAAATCCTTTTAACAATGCGAGAAGGTGCACCTTTCTTTTACAACGCCGGCAATAAATGTTACCAACACAAACAAAACGGTAAACACAACTTTCACAAAATCGAACATATCTAAATTTGTTTAACAACACTGCTAATTTATCTCTCTTAGGGAGATCATAATTCACTTCTATAACAGTCGCAAACCATCACTGCTACTTTCACTGTCAATCACGCAACTAATTTTGCCAGAAAAGGGTCTGTATGATGTCGGTCAGGCGGAAGTTAGTACAATGGATTTACCTCACCCCACCTTGTAGACAAGGACAGAAGAAACGTGACAAGAGAGTTAAACAAATTAAACGATAACTTAAATTTAATTCATTGTGTTCTGTTATAAACTCAGATTCATCCACTTAAATGTCCAGGCCAGGGGCGTCGCGAAACGGGAGCAAGGGGGGGGGGGGGCCGCGGCCCCCCCCCCCCTTTGGAAGTTGGTGAACTTAATGTGCAGCCAGTTACTGACTATTAAACTATTATTTTAATTTTGATGTAAAGAACAATTTTTATTTAGCACAAATTAATGCGGTTATCTGCAACAAATATAAATTTTGACAATAAAATAATGATTTAATATTATATGATTGCAAATTTCCAACATGTGGCCCCCCCCCCCCCTGGAAAAAAGTCTGCCGACACTCATGGTCCAGGCTGTCAAAATATGTCATTAAACTTTCTGAAAAAGATCTGATGTGTTCCACTCACATGACGTTCTCTACTCTTGTGCCATTATTACAAACTCTTATTCCTCCATTTTCTTTATGTTATTCGAGATAAACGTTTGCAGAAATTATCTTGTTGCTTATTATGTTGTAGGTGTTGGAGGAATACAGTAGGAGTTGAGCGATAGTCAAATACTTTAAAGCTGGTCGCTATATAAAAGCTTTGAGATTCCATTCTCTTTGCACAGGCGACAGATAAATAGGTGAATAACGACTTTCCATTTGAGAAAAGTAGAAGTATTGCAAAACTCACACAAATAAGAAATATCTCCAAAATGATTCACTCCACAAAAAATGCATTTATAAGTAAACCGTGTGTTTTAGCAAGATCTACATTTTTTGTAGAGTAAGATTTGGTCTATCTCTTACGGCTTACCAGTTATGCAAAAGTCATCAAGAGTAAACAGGACTACATAGGCTATAGACAGAAAATTCAAAATATACGTTTTATTTGCTATAAAAATATCTTAAACATATGGCATTTTAATCAAAATCGTTAGTCATTTTTGAGAGAATAAACATTCTTGAAAAATTTTCCATGTAAAAGGTAGTTTAGTGTAGAGGAATTTTCTTCAAAATCTTCGTGTCGCATCGTTGAAATACATTAAACTTAAAAACCAACTTTGGTTTTTAACAGTCTTTTCGTTTTCGAGTTATGCTGTCCCCACACACACACACGCGCACGCACGCACGCACCCACATCTGGAATTGAAATTTTGGTTCGAATACAATATTCTCCTACTTACTTAGTGAGAAAGTAATAATCATGTCATTGCAATACTTTTTCGGTAATCATTTTCGATTGATAAAGTTTATTAATTTTAAGAACGTACCTAAGAAAAAGTATTCTTGAAGCTCATCTTACAACGTATCCAATATCCAGAGTGGTTGTACTTCAATCCTAACGCCAACAACGAATGGACGTACAATGCTGTAGCAATATATATCTACAACAGTGCACTATTCAGCAGCATACGTCATTTCAAGTTCTAATCAGCGTCACTAGTTCAAACGGTAAGAGGAAATAAAACAATGAATTATTATACTTCCCAATAACCTCTGCATAAGGTTTACTTTCACTGCATTAAATGTCATTCGAAGTAAGAGAGGAGATAACCTGTAGCTTATTGCTTAGAAAAACCTTGAGTACTTCCTTTCCTATTAAAACTGAACTCATAAGAACTTAAGTCGTGCTATGTATGACTTTGCAAGGAGGCGAATTGAGCCAGCTATACGCCATAATCACCAGGTGGTAAAGTTAGTGGAACAGGTTAGATCCTGCTATTTTAATACATTCTAAAGCGTAGTTTGCTACAGTGCGATCCGTATAAAGCTGAACTACTTTAATAGACCATAATTTCCCTCTGAAAGCTCGTTGTTTTAATTATTTAAGTGGCCGTGGTAAAATCAGTACCAGTGTCCATTATTGCGTATTTGTTTATTTCCTTGGCATTGCTATAGGAGAAATAGCTCATTGGCAGTTTCCAAGAACTCAATATGGCCGACATTACACTAAACTGCAGACGACCTCAAAAAGCAGTACTGCCAACGTACATAATACGAGCATTATTTCTAACCTCAAATATCACAGTGTTAAAGTAACATGGTTTCAAACGATAATAATGTTTGAACATCGTTATCACACAACACAAGAACGTACTCACCTTCGGCAAATCTTGTTCTGCAATAACACTTCTGGATAAAATCACTTCCGAACGCTAAATATCGTAATATGTGTTTATGTAATGCACTACTGTGTTGCGAACGCAAAAATAGCAATACTGCGTATACTGCTATAAATCAGTTCAACACAAAATCATGCAAACACCAGCATGGCGTCCACAGATTAATTAATTAATACGACGTCTAAACAAAATCTTGTTCTAAAATCTATCAGTTGGCTTCTCTGCAACGGGTTCAAAAGCAAGGGTTTCTGTCAGGACCTCCTAAATACCGGACCTGACACTGTGAATCAAGATGGCGGCCTATGTGGTGGGAACTACTTGTAAACAACTCGTCTACAGGCTACGATTTCAACGCAGTAAAATAAAAATGTGGTGTAATAACACGCCTATTTTGTGAATATGGGCTGTGTTAAACACAAAAACACCGTCTTAAACATAAACTCAAGTAAACAAAAAAGAATGACATTTAATATTAAACGATAAACCATGGGCAATGAAATATATAACCTCAAATATCATTCATGCAATCTACAGGTTTACATGCCATTATGTAACTGCATTACACACTCAAATTACAAAGAAGATAGACAAAACTGCAAGCAGCATGTTACTTAAATAAAACAGAAGTGTTGACATTGAGTTGACTCAATTATTAATCATTGTTTACACTGTTTTTCACATTTGTACAATGTACATAATGTTATATACCTACACAAAACATACTATACTGGATGGCTGATATACAAATGCTGCCATTTAGAATAATTAGCTACCTACTGAATTCAAAACCTTTAGGGTGAAATTTTGCTGTTACTATTACTGAGAACTTGATTACTCAGTTTGCAACAACATATTACTCAGCACTTCAGGACACTTTATTTTACAGGGGGAATCCACAAAAGCAGATGAAATATTAAAAATAATAACCGTAAAACAGCACTGTAAATGAAATACATGAAATACGTAATCTTAAATCAGTATTGTAAAGCAACATTGTGTTAGCTTAGGTTAGGTTAGTTTTGCATATGAGTGGGGTGACAGGGTCCTGTGTTATCGAAATATTTACAATTTGGGTAGTGTTTATGCAATCATTTCAACGTAAATGCATTAATCAATCATTGTAGCATATATTACACTCGTTTATGCACATTTATTAGCTAAATATCCGCCGCATAAGCGAAATAAAACCACTTCATCGACCGTACGAAATTTTCTCATAAATAAAACACGAAGCTTGAGCGCACAATAAAACTTACAAGATCGTAATCAGCAATAAAAACTGCATCCATTGCACTATGTTTCATTCGTTTTCTCGAGCGGACGATTTTGTAAATATTTACCAAACTTTGCTATAGTCTACAGTTTTACATGCAGCAACATAACACATTTCTTCTAAACTACAGCTACACATTTAAATTACAAAGACAAAAGATAATGTACAAATATGAGCAGCATACTACTTACATGAAACAAACTGTTGGTGTTGCAGATGCCACTAATTGAATTCACTCGAAATTATTGTCTTTCACTATTCACACTATTCACCATGTTATATACACACCGGCAACTAATTCACATAACGCTGCAATTTATTGTAATTAAATACTGAATTTAGAAGCTTTATGTTGTAATTTACCTTTTGTTTTAACTGAAAGTTTCTGATTTTTAATTTGCATCCGGGAATGCAACAGTTACGGTGCATTGTCGTGTTTGAGGTTAGGTTGTAGTATGGCAACATTAATATACACTACTGGAACAGTTTTTCTTCAACAACCTCTCACCACTGTAATCGTGACACAAATTGTACTTGCAAACAGATAAATTAACCACACTATACGGCTAATGTAGCCATAGTCCTAGATGGAACACAATAAACATGAACACGTGGATAGCACACGGCACAGTCAAAACGTTATTACATTTATTCCTGTTCCTATACTGCCCAAATAAAACTTTTGAAACACTCGCTTTGCTAATATGAAGACAAACTTACATAGGAATTATTATAAGAAACAATAACTCGAAGACATAGAAAATAATACGAAAAACAGCGTGTGGAAACACTTCAGAAATCATCGCCACCAGCCGACGCCATTTTTGTACAACTTAGATGGCAGTGTCAGGTCCGTTAATCTAGAAGGTCCTGGTTTCTGTGGCAACATGAAGCATGCAATAACACCAACTATGACCGTAGCTTTATTTTACAAAGTTGGTGGTGCTAATGCAACCTAACAGATGGAATATCACCAAATACAACCAGACTACATCATAATGGGGGGACAATTCACAGTTGGTTTTTGGGGTATTCCAATAAGGGAGGAAAGAATACTGGAAGATGCCCACAGCGTGCAGCTGTGAAGCCGAGAGTTAAGTACAGAGGGGGCGTGGCACCTTGCCTATACCTCTTTGTATTGGTTGTATTCATTTTATCCCAATAGCGCAGTATTTCATGCTGGTACTGTATAACAAACACAAACAACGACATGTATACAACAAACTTATTCTGTTTCAGGGACAATAAGCAAAGGTGTGCGTGCGCGTGCGTGTAATGTTGTGCTTAATGGCCTATTTCCTTCATTGCATACGGCACCTCAGGCGGTGACACTGGTAATACATGAAATGAAATGGTATTTGGAAAATGATCTTTTTTGGGGTGGGGGAAGGAAACATTCCAGGGTAAAATCTAGGGTATCTTTCCAACATTTGTCGGTTTTGTGCCCTTGTCATTTTAAACCTAATTCATCTAAGTAAATATTTTTAATTACACGGAGTCATTAATGTGCTTTACATTATAACAGTAATTAATACATTAATATATTAATAAATCATTATCATGTGTTTTATTGGTACATAAAGTTCCTTCCTTGATTACCATGCAAATAAAATGTTTTAATTCAATAGATTCAATGTGCTTTCAGTATGGATGAGAGTTATTTTGATTTATAAAATACTTACCAAGCACGTCAGTAGAATAATTAAGTCTTAAGTACGTTTTTGAAGTATGATTTTTTTATGATTAAATGGAATAAAGGAGTTTTGCTTGTGGATGCGGCAACATAATTTGGTTAGCATGCCGACCAGATTTCAAATAATTTATAAGTTCTCTCTTAGCTGTGTGTTCTATTCTGCTAAGGAATTGTATTAAAAGGTTCGGTCGTAATATTAAAGGATGTCGATTATGCATTTAAGTAATATTAATCGATTATAAACGGCTAAACTCGGAGTATTTATCGTTGTTTTTAATGTATTCCAATAAACTGTTTCCTCTATAGCATTGTTCACATTGTTACTGACATCCTGATATTCTCTCCAGATCGTGGCGTACAAATGAGGCATGGTTTCATCTGTCAGGCTACATCAACACACAAAACAGCAGATACTGAGCTGCTGTAAACCCTATCATCCATGAATACCCTTGGAATGGTGAAAAGTTTGGAGTATGGTGCACAGTGTCTGCTTCCAGGATTGCTGGTCACATTTTCTTTGGTACCTACCACTGTAGAAACTGCAGTTTATACGGGCATATTCAAGACATTTGTGGAGCAGTTGGATGATTCGAATTGATAGAAGGTTATTTCCAACAAGATGGAGCAACATATCATACATCTAACTCTTCCACGTAACTTGGAACCAGTTTCTTTGATAATCGAATAATTTCAAAAGGTCTGTGGCTCACCAGATCACCTAACCTAACCTCGGAGGACTTTGAATATGGGAGTATCTTAAAAATAGAGTGTAAAGAAATAGACCTCGGACAACTGCTGAACTCCGTGAATCCATTAGTAATGAAATAAGCAACATTGGTGTGGATACTCTTCCTGGAACGTCACAGAATATGGTACAACTAGGGTAGATATGTATGAATGCCGGTAGAGGATACTTCCAAGATTTTCTCTGAGGAACAATAAATAATGTAATCTCCCAATTGCGTATTATATTCTCCCCAAGTTGCACGTGTTCTATTATTGGTTCAAAAGTCGTGACCTGTTAAACTGGTCGAGGGTTGTATGGGTCACACTGAGGTTAATCGTTAAAAACATTCATTAAATAAAGGAAGACTGAAACAGCATTTGAGAGGTTCAAGCATTATATTGAATCTGTGTTAAGTGTTATATGTTTTGAAGTACTAGTCTTAAGGCACTTTGCTAATGTTTCTGGATGTAGGTGTGGCCTAAATGTTGTCTTGAATTCCCTTTTGGTATAGTACTCTAGAGATAAGATGAGTCTTGAAATTCTTAGCGGCTCATCCTTCATCTCCTTTCTGGGTATACCTACCCAGGGTTGTCAACATTTAAAACTAAAATTATCGTACCAGCCACTCAAAATTACAGATTTGGATTCAAAATTATCGTACATCATAAACCAAATGCTACAACAATAAAAATATCAGTATAACACTTATGAAAATGCAACAGTATTGATGTTTATGGTATCCACTTACGAGATTGATGACCTCAATCAGTATTACCTACAACTTCAGCACTTATGTTTCTCCCACTATCTATCTGAAACTTTGGCTTCTTCAACCGTTGCAGCATTATACAAATTTGTTGTTGAGATAAACCTTAACATCTTCTCGGTGACTTGCAGGTTTTCGGATCTACCACACTCTGTCATAAGCTGAGACGACAGGATAAGTTCATTTACCGTATCTAGTGCCAATATTTTTCTAATTTTGGTTTTTATTAAACCTAGTTTGGAAAAAACTCTTTCACAAGAAGCCCTTCTGTGGGGCAACGAAATCACTAATAATGCAAGGGCTGCTAGTTCTTTGAAATCAGTATTTCCACCAAGGTGACATGTGTTTAGCAGTACTCCAGAAACTGCCAGGTTCAGGCATGTTCTTTATTTCACACGGAATATCACTTACTCTGAGTTTGCTCCATTGATCATTAATTTTCTGAACAGTGCCTTCTTCATTGAGATTACCAGATCTGGGCACACTGGCAACAAGGGGATAAAGAGTAGAAGGCTTAATAGGGTATGAAATTGTTGCCTTAGAGGGGTGGAAACAGGCCATCAGGGCAAACATGGTGTCGCTATTTGTAATTAGTTTCATTTCACTGGTCTGACAAACCAGTGAAAATGATATTGCGCCTGTATCGAACTATCATACATTCAAATTATCGTACACCCCCATAATTATCGTACGGTTTGGCAACCATGTGTACAAAACTTAAAATTATCGTATGCCCCCATAATTATCATACGAGTTGGCAACCCTGTACCTTCCTATTGCTAGCGAGGGATTGTCAATACACAGACTTTGTACCTTGTCGTAATTTCTTCATGCTTAGTTTCCTTTCCTCTTATTATTGCAGTTCTACAACAGTGAATATGCTTAGCGTAACTCATTAACAAACTTGGTCTTGTTATAGTATAACATAGTATTATCATGCTGTGTGATCTCTTTATTTTCAAAATATGGTGGTAACTGAACGACTGTGAACAAAGAAAGAGACAAGTTCTCAGTACAGTGAAACCGCATGTTATAGCACACTGTCGCCACGCAATGTCATAATAAGCACGGTTGAACAAGAGAAAGTCGTCATGTTCTATGGACACTATCATTCCGCTTATCGCTTCCTTTTAATATTTCTTTCTTCATAGATGATGTTTCATTTGTTACTTATGAGCATAAATGGATTTATATTATAATATATAAATCTGATGTGTTGCACTCACATGACTTTCTCTACTCTTGTACTAACCATTCTTACAAACTCTTATTCCTATATCTTCTTCGTGTTAATTGAGATAATCATTTGCAGAAATTGTATTATTGCTCGTCTTCATGCACGTGCAAGGGGAATATGGGAATACAGCAGACTTTGAGCGATAGTCAAATCTTTTCAAGTTTTCAAATTCCGTTCTCTTTACACGGTTAACATATAAAGAAATGAATAGCGATGTTCCATTTGACAGAAGTATTTCTCCAAAACTTAAACAGATAACGAGGAATATCTCCGAAATGGTTCACTCTACAAAAATATTTATTTTGACATAAATTATGTATTTTAGCAAGATCTACATGTTTTGTATAGTAAGATTTTGTCTATCTTTTACGGTTTACTAGTTATGCAAAGGTCATCCAGAGTAAATAGGACTTCATGGGCTATAGTCAGAAAATTCAAGGTATACATTTCATTTGTGACAAAAATATCTCAAACATATGGCATTTTAATCAAAATAGTTAGAGCCATTTTCAAGAAAATAAACATTTTCGAAAAATTTTCCACGTAAAGGGTAGTTCAGGGTGGAGCAATTTTCTTCAAAATCTTCGTGTCGCATCCTTAAAAGACATTAAACTTAAATACAAACTTTAGTTTTTAACCAACTTTTCGTTTTTGAGTTATCCTGTCCAAAGACTGACACATACTCGCGGACCTTTTTCTAAAAATGTTGTTTTTTTGTTTCAAGGTGTCACAAAACATATATTTCCGGTAAAATTTCGACATCGAATTTTTGGGTGCAGTACAATACTTCATCTACCTTACTGTACGTAAGAGAGAAAGTAATATATACTGCTTTCTTTTACAACTTCATTACTTTTGTTCCTTTATCTTGCTCTTCTTGATCAATTGTTTTTTTTTTTTTTTTTTTTTTTTTTTTTTTTTTTTTTTTTTTTTTTTTTTAAATACCTCAAGGAGATTCTGGTACACATAACACTAGAAGAATCATTGAAATATTGATTCGTCATTCTACTGAGCGATAAGATGCCTCTCTCTCTCTCCCTCTCTCTCATATTTTTCCATGCAATGTTTCTAAATTGTTTTACGCATAAACAATATTAATTCTACAACTGTATGATTGGAACCACATTCAGCTAAATCAATAAGCGAGGATTTGCCAGTCTCGCTACATAGCTGAAAAACACAAATTTAAAATTTAGATTGCTTAAAATTACTCCGTGCATTTTCGGAGACATTAGAAGAAATGGCGTATTTCAGAAATGGTGGCAAAAAGAAAGAAGTATGTTGTAAAGGCTGTAGGAGTCCAGAACATAATGTAGATGACTGTGGATATAGCTTAGTTCGAACACTAGCCAAGACAAGAAATGAGCATCTATTTAACGCCTATTTTAACAGAAGTGTTAAATGAAATGGTTGAAATAAAATTAAAATGTACTCAGTGGACCGCCTTCGTAACGCAGTTGGTAGCGCGACTGCCTTTGGCGCGGAGGACCCGTGTTCGATCTGCGGTACCGGCATTGGTTCCCCCCTTGGGAGGTTTGGTACGGGATGCACTCAGCCTCGTTACGTTCCTGAGGGGCCAATTGAAGAGCTATTCTGAAAGAAAGATAGCGTCCCTAAAAATTCAAGCAGTAGCCTTACGGTAGGGGGAATTGGCGTGCTGACCCCGGTCACCCCCAACCTGCAGTCCTCCGTGGCCTTGGCTGCAGCTGGAGGACGCAACGGCCGGATGAAGCAAGGTAACCCCTCGCCCTAGGGATATTTATTATATGTACTCGTTGTTCATGGTGGTGTGGTCTATCTGACTTTTTCTAAACAGAGTAACAGAAAACTAGAAAAATCCTGGAAATCACTCCTATCGTGATTAGAAGTGTGTGAAGGCTGTAAGCTACTGGTATTTGGTCTTATACGAGTATATGCCAACCACTTGACTGTCTCTAAGTAAAACGACACCAAAATCCATTTCTGTAGCAGGCCTGAATGCTACTGGCGTACTCGTTCAAGTAAATTTGGAAGTCCATATTTCCATTAATTAAGGAGCATGAGAAATGAAATAACTCAGATATACATATTTCATAATTAAAAATAATTTATTAAACCAAATACATGTCTTAAAAACTATCGATTTTCTTACTCAAGTAACACGAAGGACATTCTTTTCTGTTATCAATTATTTAAAACCATACTGACTCATTTAAATGAACAACTAAATAACTACTCCCACGGTGAATGTGATTTCACCGTAAGAATTACTGCACATTATAATGCCCAAATAAATAAATCTACACTATAAAAGTGTAAATATGTATTTTCCAGTGGGCAGTTCAATGTCTATAAGCTACAAGATATTTAATTCAATTTTATTATCACCCAAAATTAAAATGTAAACATAACATTGATTATACAACCCCGTAACCCCGTGGCACAACAGCCCATCCGGGCCAAGGCCTACCGCCCGACCGCTGCGTCCCTAAACTCTACTCACCACAGGCGTAATGAGTGGGGTACAGTACTGGGGCTGGGACGTGGTCAGCGCCCCTCTCCCTCCCGGCCTATTATACGGTCTTTTTCGTGTTTGCCTGATATTAGCCCTAGCCATTCATCAGGAGTCCAGGAGTGAGTACGAGTCGCCTGGGTTAACCCAGGCGGATGGTAAGGTGGCCACGGTACCTATCCGTTTAATTACGGATTTACCCGTAAGGTGGTATAGGTTTGTCGTTTATACAAGCTTTAGTGTTATGTCTCTGATGGTGCAGGTTGGCTTCCTGTGTTGTCACTGGCGGCGGGATGTGTCAGATCTTGGATGTCAAGCCATCCAAGCGACCATTGCCCTACTGTTTACTTCGTCGGCCGCTTGTGGAACCGTCGAGCAATGCAGTGCCAGTGACAGGAAACCGAGAGGAATAGGTGACAGGTGTGGTGGTGCCAAGTGTAATTACATTTGGCCAGACAATACACACAACCATAAAATTACTAAGTTTTCAAAAGTCTCATCCTTCCAGCTTCTGTTCACTGACCATTTCCAGTTGTTTCTTACATTCCATAAAATTTTTCCAACACATCTTAGTTCCGACTGGTCATTAAAATGTTTTCTCACTGTTAACTCTTTATTTCTATTTAACCATTTTCTACAAATCAGGTATTTCTTCCAATGTTCTGTACCTGAACATTCTAATAATAAATGAATCTCATTTTCCCTATCATTGCATATTGGACATATTTCCCTCGCCACATTCTTCCGTTCATTTCTCAATTTACACATTCCTAATCGAAACCAAGTAATCCCTTCTCTTTTGTTCTTTTTACAAACCTTAAGCTACAACTCTCTTCTAATTATTTTTTTCCATTCCTTTTTATCTCTTATTTGAGCACATAAAGTTTGCCCATCCATATCTTCTAGCTTTTCTCTTATTATTTTCCAAACTCCATTTACTAAGTTATATTCTGAGGCCCACATATCCCTTAGCCCATTTATCATTAACAATTTTTTTATTTTTCCGAGCTATGTATTTGTCAGCTTCCGAGCTTTTTGAAAATTCAAACACATGTTAATAAATCACTGTCAGGTAACTCCTGGATTCTAAATAAATATTGTAGGTAGTACTCATTCAATTACTAGTCCCCTTACGCTCACTTTTCCTAGCCACTGGTAATAAGACACTAAAGCTATGTTACTTTCTCCTGACCGGTGAATCACTCAAGGACATGGACCGGAATTTAATCTGGTAATGTTCACGGGACAAACATGATAATGTATTTTCAATTATATAATTACCGCAACGTATTTAATTGCCAACATGCAGTAATAATACCCATTTATACACCGACTGTATGCCTCTTGATATTGTGCTTTGGTAAAACTTCACTTTGTTAGTGTCTTTCTTTTCCTTTCACTTCAGGAAAGTGTCTAGTTGGCGTAAGCATGAAAATGACGAATCCCTTCCTGGCTCTTGAATGTTAAGTCTTTAAAGCCGTACCCCATATTGGAATACATGGCAATATACCTACGTATTAATATTAACATTGAATGTTAACACCAATAGAATATACGTACAATAACAGTAAAACCGATGATTAAAATTTTGTTCCTTCCCACTGTTTTACCATTTTGATTATCAAGTGACAAACATCCGAATGACATAAGTATACTATTAAAATGCCTTTTCTTCCTTCCCTGAAAAAATATTCCCCATATAATAGTGCAGTTGGAAATACCTATGTACCTCATCACTGGATCAAACGATGTAATGCAGAAGTTTTGACAATTGCGAAAATTATTTACATGCCTTACGGTGCAGCTCTGCACACGTGTTGCTCCTAGCCAGGACCTCCTAAATACCGGACCTGACACTGTGATTCAAGATGGCGGCCTATGTGGTGGGAACTACTTATAAACAACTCGTCTACAGGCTACGATTTCAACGCAGTAAAATAAACATGTTGTGCAATAACACGCCTATTTTGTGAATATGGGCTGTGTTAAACACAAAAACATTGTCTTAAACATAACCTCAAGTAAACAAAAAAGGATGACATTTAATATTAAACGATAACCCATGGGCAATGAAATATAAGTATAACCTTAAATATCATTCATGCAATCTACAGTTTTACATGCCATTATGTAACTGCATTACACACTCAAATTACAAAGAAGATAGACAAAACTGCAAGCAGCATGTTACTTAAACAAAACAGAAATGTTGACATTGAGTTGACTCAGAATTATTAATCATTGTTTACACTGTTTGTCACACTTGTACAATGTACATAATGTTATATACCTACACAAAACATAGTATACTGGATGGCTGATACACAAATGCTGTCATTTAGAATAATTAGCTACCTACTGAATTAAAAAGCTTTAGGGTGGAAATTTGCTTTTACTATTACTGAAAACTTTTGATTACTCAGTTTGCAACAACATATTACTCAGCACTTCATGACACTTTATTTTACAGGGGGAATCCACAAAAGCAGACGGAATATTAAAAATAATAACCGTAAAACAGCACTGTAAATGAAATATATGAAATACGTAATCTTAAATCAGCATTGTAAAGCAACTTTGTGTTAGGTTAGGTTAGTGTTGTATATGAGTGTAGTAACAAGGTCCTAAGTTATCGAAATTTTGCCCGTGTTAGGTTAGGTTAGTGTTGTATATGAGTGGGGTGACAGGGTCCTGTTATCGAAATATTTACAATTTGGGCAGTGTTTATGCAATCAGTTCAACGTAAATGCATTAATCAATCATTGTAGCATATATTACACTCGTTTATACACATTTATTAGCTAAATATCCGCCGCATAAGCGAAATAAAACCACTTCATCGCACGCACGAAATTTTCTCATAAATAAAACACGAAGCTTGAGCGCATAATAAAACTTACAAGATCGTAATCAGCAATAAAAACTGCATCCATTGCACTATGTTTCATTCGTTTTCTCGAGCGGCCGATTTTGTAAATATTTACCAAACTTTGCTATAGTCTACAGTTTTACATGCAGCAACATAACACATTTCTTCTAAACTACAGCTACATATTTAAATTACAAAGACAAAAGATAATGTGTAAATACAAGCAGCATACTACTTACATGAAACAAACTGTTGGTGTTCCAGATGCCACTAATTGAGTTCACTCGAAATTATTGTCTTTCACTATTCACACTATTCACCATGTTATATATACACCGGCAACTAACACACATAACGCTTCAATTTATAGTAATTAAATACTGAATTTAGAAGCTTTACGTTGTAATTTACCTTTTGTTTTAACTTAAAGTTTCTGATTTTTAATTTGCATCCGGGAATGCAACAGTTACGGGGCATTGTGATGTTTGAGGTTAGGTTGTAGTATGGCAACAATAACATACACTACTGGAACAGTTTTTCTTCAACAACCACTCACCACTGTAATCGTGACACAAATTGTACTTGCAAACAGATAAATTAACCACACTATACGGCTAACGTAGCCATAGTCCTAGATGGAACACAATAAACATGAACACGTGGATAGCACACGGCACAGTCAACACGATATTATATGTATTCCCGTTCCCTATACTGTCCAAATAAAACTTTTGAAACACTCGCTTTGCTAATATGAAGACAAACTTACATAGCAATTATTATAACAAACAATAACTCGAAGACATATAAAATAATACGAAAAACAGCGTGTGGAAACACCTCAGAAATCACTCCCACCAGCCGACGCCATTTTTGTACAACTGGGATGCCAGGGTCAGGTCCGTTAATCTAGAGGGTCCTGTCCTAGCGAAGTTAGTGAACCTCTACCGAGCTAGGTAGCGCTGCGGTATCGTGTGCGACTCGTATTCTGAAGGTCGTGGTCCGATCCCCGTCGACTGTGCATTCTGTGTTGAGTTTTTCGTGATTTCCCCTCTTCACTTAGGCGAATGCTGGGGTGCTTACTTTATCATTTCCTTTCCATCATTTCCCGTGATTCCCTTACCTTATAATCTCTCAGGTGGCTTTCAGGCTCGTTGTCTATGGCAGTAGCAGGCACATAGCGCGGATGCTTGCACACTGTAAATGCAGTTCTCGGCGCTAGGTGGCGTTATGTGGTAGCTGTGCTGTCGTGGGGGTGGGCACCGGTCCCGGAGTATTCGTCATTGTTCAACGGGTCCCGGGGCGAGGATGAATATCTCTCAGCACTCATTAGGGACTTCGGCGCGTCTCTGTGGCCTCTTATCTACGACCATGTGCCCTTCTGTGGTTCTCCCACTTCATCCCTTCCTCCTCGAGGGTGTAAGTCACAATAGGCCTGTATGACGATCACAGTGCGCGAGGTGTTCCCCTTCGTTGTCCATCCTTTACCTTTTTACTCTTTTAGTCGACCTCTCCTTTTTCTCTCTACTTCCTCATTCCCAGCCGAGGTTAAGTCTCTCAATGGCTGCGAAGACTGACCCAAGGAAACTTTGGTCAGACATATTGTTGCTGTCAGTGTTGATTGCAGATTGATGTATACAGCATAGCTGTAACCAGATACACCATCATTTTCTGATTGCTGTAATCTCCCTGCAATAAATCAGAAGGACTCAGGCGTTAGGAGTTGCATAACAAATTTTACCATAAAAACGTCTCTTCACTTATTCGAACCTTTATACTGCACAATAAAGAGAGTAGCATGGTAGCTAGTAAGCAAGGCCTCATAAGCTGCAGTCTTTCAATTTGATTTCTTCTACTTTGGCAGATTTCATGAGTTACATCGTCGGATTTGTCAATCAGTTTGTCTATAGAATTTTTTGTGGATACAAGTTATCTTTATAGCAAATATTTCCATTATATTAAATGACATAAACTAAAAACTTCGAACCAGAAGCCTGCATAATCCGGTCCATGGACCTGGTGGACTTCTGGGCCATGACACCAAGCCTATAGTTTTCCCTAAACAAAGAATACAACGGTCAACATTCATTAAATCTCAGACTTTTAAGTGGATTCAGTATTCAAATCAAGAATAAGTGAAGTAGGATTGTTGGGTGTTTTAATTGAATATTGTCATAATTCAACTTTACATGCAATCACATATCCCATGTTTCCCCCATAGTTCCGATAGGTCACTGAAATTTTTGATAACAATTTTTTTGTTCTCATTAGTGCTCATGCATTAACAAAGACAGTCGCATAAAAGTTGTGCTATGTGCATTTATCTTAGTGAAGGGTAGACATCTTCCCTAAAGTCTACAGTACAAAGTAGGAACCGTAAACATAACAGCACTTGAGAAATGGAACGATACATCAGTAAAAGTAATTGAACATCATTTCCAAAGGTGCTCAAATGACCTATGTCTTCAGAAACAGTTTTCCTGAAGTCGCCTGACGTTATATTGTTATTCCTGATTATGAGAACAGCTTAAAAAACAGATTCTGTCACTCCTCCAGATTTCGCACTTCGCACTGTAACACTTCTTACAAAACGCATGTTACTTTCAGGGCCTAAACAGTCTCTCTTCAAGACTTTTATCCCCTAATTTCTAGACACACACATGATGACTGACAGGTGCGAAGCGCGCGGCAAACCAGACTGTCGGCAGTTAGTGACATAGTTTCCCTTATAAATTACGTATGGCACAGCGGTTTAATATTAAATTGTGGCTTTGCATTTACGAGTCAGATAAAAGTACATTATGCAATTGTTTGAACAACATATATACGTCACAGTGCAGTAGTCAACGTGCTAGTCAACATAATTGTTTTCCCACCTCTTTATTGACAAACATTTTACGAGGGTCACTAGATATGCATTGAGACAGCAAAATATGAAGTCACAGAAACGTTTTGTTTATCCCAGTTCCTCGAAGTATTCTCCTTGGCACTGTAGGCAGCGTTCCATCTTCCGAAACCACTTCTGGAAGCATCCACGTCACTCAAGGCAACTAGAATAGAGGAATTGAGCACGTCACTCAGTTTCTGGCACTGCAGATAACTCCTCTTCGTATGCTGAAACTGCTTCTTCAGGGCTAGAAAATCGGTGGGCTCGAAGTATCATAGGGAGCAGGAAGAAATCACGTGGCGACAGATCTGAAGTATAGGGTGGACAGTCAATAGTTTCGCCTCAGTTCCTTGCAGAAACTCCATTGTTACATTAGTGGTGTGTGCTGATGCATTATCATGATGCAACAATGTACCCCTTACACCAGGCGTGTCAAACAGCACTCGCCAGGTGTGAAAATATTCCCCTATTTTCCCTCCCTTCAAAACGGAGAACGAGAAAAACAAAGCGAAAACCGGTTCTACTTGCGCGTGCTACTGCAGTTAAGGAGGGGTGGACTCCTCTCTTCACACCCTGGGAGTGATGTTTGACATGCCTGCCTTACACGAAGGTGTTCATGAAGGATGGTTGAAACACACATTTCTAATGGCAACTAAATGTCCTTTTAGGTTAGTCATGAATCTTCCTTAATCATTGTGTTCACAGTGGTGATGTTTTTGTCAGTCCTGATCAGGGTTGCCAACCCGTACGATAATTATGGGGGTGTACGATAATTTGAATGTATGATAGTTCGATACCGGCGAAATATAATTTTCACTGGTTTGTCCCTCCAGCGAAGTGAAACTAATTACAAATAACACCACTTTTGTCCTCATTGTCTGTCTCCACCCCATAGCTACTAAGCCTGCTACCCTTTATCCTCTTATTGCCAGTGTGCCCAGGTCTGATAATCTCAAAGAAGAAGGCACTGTTCAGAAAATTGACGATCAATGCAGAAAACTCGGAATACCTGCTATTCCATGTGAAATAAAGAACATACCTGAACCTGACAGTTTCTGGAGTGCTGTTAAACATGTCATCTTGGTGGAAATACTGATTTCAAAGAACTAGCGGCCTTTGCATTATCAGTGGTTTCCTTGCCTTACAGAACCACTTCTTGTGAAAGAGTTTTTTTTTTTCTAAACTTGGTTTAATAAAAACCAAAGTTAGAAACACATTGGCACTAGATACGGTAAATGAGCTCATTTTGTCGTCCCAACTTATGAAAGAACGTGGTAGATCTTAAAATCTGCAAGTCACCGAGAAGATGTTAAGGTTTATCTCAACAACAAATTTGTGAAATGCTGCAAGGGTTGAGGAAGCTGAACTTTCAGATGAATAGTGCGAGAAACATAAGTGCTAAAGTAATATTTGTTGAGGTCATCAATCTGTAAGTGGATATAATAAACATTACTCTTATATTTTCACAAGTATTATACTGATATTTTTATTGTTGTAGCGTTTGCTTTGTGATGTACGATAATTTTGAATCCAAATCTATAATTTTGAGTGGCTGATACGATAATTTTACTTTTAAATGTTGGCAACCCTGGTCCTGATTGTTACTGGTCTGCCACTTTTCTCTTCATCTTTAAGAGAACACAATTATTATTTTGTAGTTTAACGACGCTGTCAATTGCCAGGATCACACCAGCGTCGCCGGTGTGCCGGAATTTCGTCGCGCAGCAGTTCTTTTACATGCCAGTAAATCTACTGACATGGAGCTGTCGTTTTTAATTTGGGATCAGTAGGCCAGTGTCTAACCAACTGAGCCACCCAGACCGACCCAGCGGAACACAGTGGCACAGTAAAGAATAGGCCCCAAAACCCCCCTCAAATGCTCAAGTGACTGCGTTTCATTTACGCCACTTTTGAAATCGTACAAAATCACTGCACGAAAATGTTCTCTCTGAATCTCCAATACACTTAAAAAAAAAGGTCATAATTTCCAAACCGCAAAAATAAACTGAGTAAAGATGAATGGCGCAACAATGGTCTGCCTGCAATCATTGCGTTAGCAATGAGTCAGCTATTTTGACAAAGCAACAACGCTTTCCCCAGGGGTGACCAATTTTCCGTGTCGCAATACATATATAGTGGCCCTTGTATTGGACCTAATTGTAATCATCATGTAGAATCTCCCGTTAACTTATGGCCGAAGCAGTAACTTCCAATTAGCGCAAGCGAAAGTGTATTATTAGAATGCAGAGGGAGCTTAAAAAACAGTTGTGGCACATTACCGCGACTTTCTCTACGAACGACAAATTCAGACATGTTCATTATAAGTAATGGTATTCATATAAAACTATTCTTCTGTCCACGATACAATTTTGCCTAGGAACAATTTGAAACCAGGCAAGGGGTCATTCACAAGTAGAAAGAATATTCAAATGTTTGTGATAAGCTTCTGCGACAGAAAGAAAATAAAGAATGGGGCAAAAATCACAAACTTTCAAATGTCTCCGTAGATGACGTTTAACTTGCTTATTATGGAGTATTTTGCAAACGACTAAGACTATTAAGACTGTAGAAAATGTTATTTGTTACAAGTTGTGCAGGTTACTCTCTCCACATTTTTTCCTGTAGTAAGTTTATCTTTTAATGTTTCCTTATAATTCAAAATCCTACACAATTCAAAGGGACTTCACAGAAAATTCAGGATATCTTATTTATCATGTAAACATATTAAAATGACATTTTAATTAATAATTATTGCTAGTGCTTATTTTTTTAGAACATAAAAATCTAAACATTTTGTACGTAAGTTGTAGTTTAGGATTGGGGTATTTTTTCTGAAAAGTCTTCGCATCCTTCAAAGATGTAACCAATTTTCCGTTTTTGACAGATACAATGATACACGACACACCAATACCCTACAGTATGGCTATATTTCCTGCAAACTGACTTAGAGGATTTAGGAAGTTGGATTATCGATATGAAGAACCAGCACTCGATTAGCTGTAAACTTTCTTAGGAAAAAAAAAGTACTTCTGAGTCTTCTACCTTCTGATTTTTGAGGATCACACTCTGTTCTGTAACTCTATTTTAATTGCTCGTCGTTCACTTGGAATACGGTATCACTAATGACTAAAAAGGCAGAGCGGTGCGGTTTCGATCCCAGGTGACCACATGTGGGATTGGTGGACCAATGTATGAAAAAAGCGGTCAGCGAAATAAGCGATCAAAAGGAATGTTGCGAAATAAGCGGTCAGGGCATTATTAAAAACACGGTCATGTATCGCACACTGTATGTCAAATAATAGTAACGATATTTTGAAAGTATCTGAGCACCCGATGAAGCCTCTTTAGAGGTGGAGTGCACACGCCAGGCGAAAAACAGAGAGAGGGAGAAGCATTCTTCAATATCTCAGCTATATATACAGATAAGAACTGGGAGAATTCCACCCTAACCTAATCTATTTTTTCGCAGACCTCAATTATTTTCATAAACCGGATCTTTTAGCACCATCACTTTACACCCGATCTTCGTGTACCTATTCTAGGAAGGTTGACCGCTTTTTTTCACTGACAGTTTTTTCGCTACACGTGTAGGTTGGCCGCTTTTTTCGCAGACCACATTTTTCACTGACTTCTTTTATCGTGACACGTGGTGGACAAGCCGATGCAGGGGCCTTGCCCATTTCATTCCACCGGTGCTCCATCTTCATTCCATGTATCATCAGTGTCACCGCCTGCGGTGCCGTATGTAGTAAAAGCGGGCGTTAAACACTACCCCCCCCCCCCAAAATGACTAAAAAGACAGTGACGATATGGGAGTATGAACATTTATAACATAACCTATAACGCTCAAGTTTATAATTTTATACCACATGTATGATGCTTTTAGGTGTTAGCTGTAATGCATTTAATTTAATAAATTGTTATTGTTGTTCTAGAAGAACATTATGTGGTTGATTTACCTTGTACCTCTAAAATTAACCAGTAACTATAGCTTAAAACATTGATACATTAGCAAGTAATTGTATCTCCTTTTTGAGAGACAGCCACGAACGGTTGAAAACCCATTTTAAGAACATACCTGACACTATACATAAGGATATACGCATACATGTGTGTTTGAATACATTTTAAAAGTGTAGTGATACACAAAACATTTAACTAACGGATGTTGCTACCGAACTCTCACATTTATTAACATTCTTTCGAATCTGTCTCTGGAGCTGCAGTAGACTCAAAAAGAAGTTTATGCAATCTGAAGTTATTCGTTTACCAATTCACTAATATTTTAATACTTAATAGGAATAACATCAGCTCCACGAGATTCTGAGGTGCAACACACAGTGTTTCAAACACCAATTACTACGTTTCACGCGGAATTGAACTCAATTTGAGTCCATTTCCGCGTTTCCATGTTGAATTCAATACAGGAACGAGATTGCTTTGGATATGCGAGGCTCAAGCAGATATAATTGAAGCTTTTATGTTGGTCACTTGGTTTGTGTTGGCGAACCTGTAAAAGTATGTTTTCTGTGTATTTTAACAAGGTGTGGAGGTTAGTATATGTTTTTGAGAAGAATATATTATGAGATTATAGAAACAATAAAAGTGGCTTTGTTGTTTTCTTTTGTTACACCACTTTCAATAAGAAAACAAACGAGTGTGCAGCGTGTTACAGCGAGTACAGTAGAAGTTAGCATCTTCGGTGGTTTCAAATCGATAGGGGTTTCCATGCATCACAATTTCGATTCGATCCCGCGAAATATTTCCATGGGGTATTCAATCCGGAAAAAGAACTCAATACGTATTGAATTCGATATGGAAATGTAAATGTTACTCTAACATAGAGGCATTAATAGAACATTAAGTTGGTGAAGGTTATCTTTGTATAAATTATGTTTTTAATGAAAATGGTTTTTTTTTTTATTTTTTTTTTTTATACGTATACTATTACAATAAAAATGTCTTTCTTTAATTTGTAGTGTACTCACCGAAGGGTATGCATGGTAAATTTCATTGAATCTGTACAGTATGTAATGATCTAGGTTATATGAAACAGAAACTGTTGTTTTTTAATTTTTATTTTTAAGCGGGCTGAAATACCTGGATGTAATTGCCCATCGCGGTGATTCCCATAGAGAAGAGACATTTCTAAAGGTTCAAATCAGCTGAATTTCGATGTTTTGGGTATTGCTTATTAATATCTTTATAGGAACAATAATTATACCAATTAGTTTTGGACAACCTGACGTGTCATTATAATAGTATATTGATTTTAGATTCTAGGATACGGAAAATTACTCTTTTACACTTCTATATTATGAAGAGAAAGCGAAACAAAGAGAATTCATTGGAAAATGAAATATCCGGATCAATTTGCAATGGCGTTGCACAGAGAAAGTAGTATTCCTGTTTTTAATTCGATAAGCATATATCTGTTTCTTAATGAAGCAAAAGATCTGTGTCTTGCTTTCAGTCAAATCTGCCAATTT
The DNA here is from genome assembly GCA_030765045.1 of Tenodera sinensis. Classification (NCBI taxonomy): domain Eukaryota; kingdom Metazoa; phylum Arthropoda; class Insecta; order Mantodea; family Mantidae; genus Tenodera; species Tenodera sinensis. Next base: position 24,439,983 of record CM060966.1, on the reverse strand, counting down.
GCATTTAATCGTGACAATCGTGAGAGAAGCAGCCTTTCCACCAATGCACCACTTACAGTGTAACGAGGTAAATTACTTTTCCATTATGATTACCACGGCGTTTACGCCTCGCCTATCAAAAAGACGCAGTCCCATATGTAGGAGTAAAGCTTCATTGGAATTGAGGCCAGTTCTCTGTTTTAACCCTTTCGCTGCTACAGATTTAGTTTGCCCAACCAGTGACCGTGGTGCTTTGTTCCCTCTATGCTGAGTGTGTTGATTAATTGCTTGCCTGGTTTATGTTACGATAAAGGCTGCTAACTCTGATAAATTTGTCTATCGAACTTTGAAACTGTTCAGAGTAGCCAGCACGAAGGCTTCGGCGCTTCCCGAATGTGAGCCTCGCTTGGTAAATAAGTAGGAAAATTATTATTTATTTATGCCAACAAACTTACTGTTGGCATAAATAAATAATAAGTACCTGGGCGACCGAGTTTCGCTCGGCGTTTTTCACCTCTGTTTTTGTGAAATCTTATTTTTTGTGGGAGAAGATACTTATTTAGACAAACCTGAAAGGCAAAACGTTAACTAAATAAAACTACTTGTCGCAATTGTTAAGAGTAATGTCCGAGATACAAGAGATATAGAAATACATAAAAATATTTCATAAATACCATCATTTCAGCTGTAAAACGTGTACTGCTGAAAGCAGGTCTCCCCCATAGATATCCACCCAGTTTAAGGTTTTCGTTGAGCATTTGTTCCATTATGGAGTTCAGTTCTTTGCTGCTGTGATTCACTCCAGGACGTTAACACGTTGACCAAGGTCCTTCATACTTCCATCGAGTTCTTCCATGGCTTCCATAACCCCGGCCAGTCGCTCGTTAGTATTCTTCGATAGACTTGTCTTCATATTGGAATTCCCGTCTTCATCTTTTCCGTTTCGGAGTTTACATTTTCAATTTGCCTTCCACTTTTGTTCCCATATTTTCTATTCCGTAGTTTACATTTTTCCAATTCGGTTTTCATATTTGTTTCCTCTGCCGCATTCCGGAATTCATTTCACTTCCCATTATGTCCATCTTGGCTAACATTTGTTTCATCAACTGTTCCATATCGTGCTTTTCGTCGCACTCCGGACACCAATTGTGATTACTTTACTTTTTTAACTATTTCATTATTTTTTATTAAAACACCGGAGCGACACTAAGCAAAATCAATGTTCAAGAGTAACAAATACTACAGAAAGAAAAGGTGGTTGATAAAGCCATGTGAATGTACTACGCATTTATGTTTCAAACATATAGAAAAGTGTATGAATTGTTCATAATTGTTCGTCGAAGCGGGAGTAGTGAAAGAAATGTGATTGTGTTTTACTAAAGAAAAATGAGCAGAAAAACGGCGTGAATGCTATACGTTGCACTTATATTTCAAGTGTATGGAAAAATGTATGGATTGTTTGCAGAAGAAGGAGTAGTATGTTTGGTAAAAGAAAAGGGAGTAGAGAAAACCATGTGAACGTAATACATTGCGTGGTAAAATGGATTGCATAAAAACCTTTGCCATGAAAAAAATTAGATATGCCACTTTTCATGGCGATCGGTCAACCTGTTTTGGAATTTAATCACTCTTCAACATAAGATATGTATAGGCGTTGGTATGTATGAAGTTGATAAACCATAGGGAATAACATGTGAATTGTTACGTAAAACAAAAGTGAGTAGAGAAAATCGTATGAATTATTTGTTGAAGGGCAAATAGCGAAAGAAGACTGATTGTGTCTCGCAAAGGAAGAATTAGTAGAGGAAACCGTGTGAATGTAATACGCTGCATTTATATTTCAATCCTAGAATATTATATGAATTGTATGTTGAAGGGCAAACAGAGGATACATGAATGCGTTACGTAAAAGAAAAGAGAGTAGAAAACCATTTGAAAGTAATATATTGTGTAGTAAAATTGTTACCATAAAAGCTCTCCATGAGAAAAAAATACATATACGTGGCGAATTTCGCGGTGATCGGTTAAGGGGTTTTCGAGATTAACAGTTATATATATATATATATATATATATATATACAAACATTCAAGTTGCATAGATGATATGAATTGTTTGTAGAAGAGTGAGTGGAGAAAGACATATGAAGGTGTTACCTAAAAGTGAGTAAACACTGTGAATGTCACATACAGCATTTCCATATCAAACATGCACAAAATTGTATGACTTATTTCTAGAAGAGTAAGCAGAGAAACAGTTATGAGTGTGTTACCCAAAAGCAAGTAGAGAAAACAGTATGAATGTAATACGTAGCATTTCTATTTCAAACATGCACGAAATTGTATGTCTTATTTGTAGAAGAGTGAGTAGAGAGAGATGTGAATGTGTTACCTAAGAGTAAGTAGAGAAAACAGTATGAATATAATATGTAGTATAATGAATATAATATATAATATATAAGTACTTTATAATATATAATATATAAGTACTTTATGTGAGACTGCCTTTGTGGTTTACCAGGAGAAATACGAACTGGTTTGAGAATTTAATGCCATTCTGGCAGTTTGTCACAATAGCTCAATAGTTAGAGCAGCCGCCTGATAAGCGGAAGGTCTGTGGTTCAAATCTCAGTTGTGGCATTGAATTTTTAAGTTCCAGTTCTACCTCTCAAAGTAGTAAAATTATTTATAACTAAGATTCCCAGAATTCTCTGCACAACTCGCACCTGAAGGAAGATCCCGCCTGGAAAAGTTTTGACCTGGATCAATATTAAATGTTGACATGATTTCTATTCGCTCTAAATGGATACAGAACGTGCACCTCGCAGTGCTTAACGGCAACTTAAGGATATCTTTCTGTAAAAAAAAAGGTCAAAATTTGTTAAAATTCATAAATATGAGTATGAATTTTAGAGTTATTAGACTCTACAGAACTTCTGCTTTAGTTCCATGTGGCTACGAGGACTGTCCAATAAAGAATTATCTTTTTTGACATCGTTTACTCATCGTTATAATTTTGATGGTTCTTCTCAAAATAATCTCCTCTGTCCCAGCGTTTCTGCCAGTCTGTAAAGACATACTGGAAGCCATTATGTGAAAGGTCCTTCAGAATCACTTCGCAGCCTTTACTACTGCTTCTGATGATGAATGATGTCTCCTACGAAGGTATTTCTCCACGCTGAGAATAGGAAAAACTCATATAAAGCTAAATCTAGACTATAGGGAGGGTAAGAGATGCACCTCACATTGAGGTTTTTCAAGATGCTCAGTAACAATATTGGCAATATGCGGACGTGCATTGTTGTAGTGCAGCATCCAGCCTGTTTCGTGGAAGTGTGGCCTTTCGCGCCTGATATGTACTCCATTCCATATATATAAAAAAATGTGCTGATCATAAATTTCCCAGCAGAAGCGCCACGTTTGCTTTTTCGGAGGTTTCCACACTGAGCTTTACTGTTTGCTTTCAGGATCAAAATTATGTAGACAAATTTCATTACCTTTGCAAGCAACTCCACATATTCCTCTAAAATCAATTTCAAATGCATGCAGACCTGCTCATAAATGTCCTTTTGTTACAGGATCGACAGTTTTTAGAACCCACTACACAAAAACACTCCCGTGTGTAAATTTTGTCACCAACGTGCGGGTGGCAGCCAGTGAAATTGTCAATATTTCAGAAAGTGTTCGTAAGATTATTCGTCGATCCTCTTTCACAAAGACAGTAGCAATGTTGATGTTTCTTCCGTAAGAGCAGTAACCGGAGTGCCAAGTCCACCTTGCTTGTACATGACTGTCTCCCCTTTTTAAACAATTTAAAGCGCCTTCTAACTATGCTGTAGGGAAGAAGAGACTCTCCATAGGCCTTCTCGAATATTGTATAGGCCTCAACTGAAGATTTGTTGAGGCGAAATCAGAATTTCAAAGCAGTAATTTCCTCATCGCTGGTCACCTCCATTTTTGCGATAGGCGATATTGAACATGTCTCAGTTTGCCAAGGTGGGAACCGAGAGTGCCAACAATGGAACTAGTACGGCGTATTTGTTACAAATCAAGCTAACAGAATATCATGAGATAGCATGGTAAACTATGACCGTAAAAAATTATCATTCTTTATGGAACAGATCTCCTAGTATGGCTTCTTGACCCCATGGGATATATAGCAATTTAAATTTCTGTCCATAAGCCAGAACCTCTTATAAGATAACATTTCCCGACATTACAAGGTGAATACATTATTCAAGAGATGGCCTAAATTAGCTGCAGAGAGCCAGAAAAAGGATGAAAGATGGATGTATACGCAATAATTGTTTTTTAAACAACACAAAATCAGAAACTGGTAGGTACATTAACGCTGGTAATCTCTTTCCTCGGATTTTAGTTTGCCATCATATTCTGTGTTCAAAACCATGCAATATCCTTTTTTTGCATGAATAAATTACATTTTGTATACTTTCTTGTTATCGACAGGATAAACAAATGACGAGATGCATTTTTATTAACGTGCTCAATTAATGTTAGCTGTGACATTATAAAAAGGTAATTATACTTTGTCACATTCCAAGCAAAAAGCTAGTATAAATGAATTGCATTATGTTGCAATATACTGCCATATGGTCCACTAGAGACAGTGGACTAGGCTTAGTAGTCCAGCTACATTAAAGAGGAATCAAGTTATCGGTGTTCGTAGTGCATGTGACAACTCAGTGTGGGGAACCGGTTCTGTCCGTCTGCTGCGCAGACAAAGCGTGCATATCTTCATTCTTTTGGTAGCTCACCTACTAAGCTTGCCTATGGCAATACATTGCGCTTGTCGCCCATCTAATCGTTTCCTGCCTGTTTCCTAGCATCTGCCCTGCACAGACACAGACACAGACACAGACACACACACACACACACACACACACACACACACACACACACACACACACACACACACACCATCGCAAACATTTTCTCTCTTTATGATATTAGTACCTTATATAACAATAAATATCATTTTAAGTTTAAAATACAGCTTATACATACGTCGGGTGTTTTGAAAACTGTAGCTATGAGCTGAACATTGACAAAAATAATCCCCAGATTGGTAGTATTATGCAACTTAAATGTAGAACTAACTTTATAATAACTTTTATCCACTTTAGAGTTGGTATTTTATTCCCTATACTGCTAGATGAGCTTTTCGATATATAACTAGCCTTTAACGCACAACAGATGTATTGTTAACTTCCTCCCATATTATATTTTGAATCCTATAGCAAAACTGCAGATTTTCTAGATCGATTAGAGTGAAACAATTATCAAAACAGGACTTACCTCAGCAGAAGTTAAATAGGGAACCCGGAAGTTTAAAATACTTGCAACATTACAACTTGTCAGAAGGTGTGAAATATCCGGTATCGTGATCGTCTTGAAGGTTTACCAGGGTATTTCGATCGGGTGAGGAGTACGTGGGGTATCTCCTGACCATATAGCAGTCGTTCTGCATGGCTCAGTTGACTGGGCAGTGGCCTACTGATCCCAAGGTCGCGGATTCAAACCCGGCACTGACCGATGATTTTTAAGTGTGCTTAAAAGCGACAGCCCCATGTCAGTAGATTTACTGGCATGTAAAAGAACTCCTGTGGAACGAAATTCCGGAACACCTTTAGCGCTGATGATCTTGGCAATTGACAGCATCCTTAACAAACAAAATATTTATTTTTACCGTATCGTAGAAGGCGACAGCATCGGCATAGAAAGTCGAAGACAGGTGGTTCGAGTCCTGGCCGTGACATGCAATTTTTCAAGTCTGATTTAACTTTCCAGTTTAGTGTCTGGACACGTCTAACTTTAAGGAACAATTTTCAAACTGTAAAAACAATCCAGATCATTCATATGGTGTAGATTTGCACATAAGGTTTCAAAATACATGAAGAGTACACGTATAGGTATAACGATCAAGGTCCATTGAAAGTCTAAATTGAGTTAATAATGTCATCTTATAAACAACTGGAGGTGTTATGATATGGCAAGATTTGTTTTTTGTAAAAATGATCAAGGTGCTTGAAAATGTGTTAAAACATGAGAAAAACATCAAGGTCCACTTGATCTTGAGGAAGAACCATCAAGATTCCTTTTCTACTTACCACTGCTTTCTTCTTTTATAGTAATTAACCTTGTAATACTGTAGCTTCATGCTTACTGCCTTTGCAACAATATTTGCCAGTCGCTCACAATTTGTAGACGAAGCTCGAACTGTTGCATTGTTGAGTAAGAAATCCAATACCAATATCAAATCGCGCCACAAAGTGCATCCAACCAAAGTAGGCGGGGGAAAGGAGTTTTTCACGGTACGTTGAGCATAAACACTCTTGTTTTACTGTTTGTGAGATTGCGCATTAGTGAAGTGAAGGCACCAGAAATGTTGGAGAGTGAAGATGAACGTTCCAGTCTAGAACAGAATGCAAGTACAAGGAGAAAAAAGTTTGGGACGTATTTGTGATTCCCCAAAAAGATTAGACCTTAAGTCACTTTACAGATGGCGGCTGTAAATGCTTACGATTAAGATATGTTCAGAGTGTGCAACTTATGAAAAGGAATAGATTAATAAAGGATGCAATCAAATGTCTTCTCATGATACACTCTCAGTGTAAATCCTGTGTTGCGAAGAAGACCAAAGAAAAGTCCGATGAAACTACGCGTATGATTTTTATATTCTATAAGGTCATGTGGACAAATATAGGATGTTCAGGTACGTCAATCAGTATTCTTGGCATTGCATAGCATCACCAAACAGATGTCTTCTTACTCTTAAAAAGGCATTGACCACTATAGGGAAAGCATGTGTGGAGACCAGAGGAAAAATAACAACAGATCAAACAAACTTGAAGGAGAAGCCTTAACTAAAGTGCATCAACACATAGTCACTGAGGAGCGTACATTTAGCAGTCATGACAGCAAACGGTTATATTTGCCAGACGAACTTAATATTCGAAAGTTGCACCTGCTATATCCAGAGAAAAATCCTCAAAAACCCTGTGTCATACGAACCATAACGACTGATCTTACTGACTAAGGTCATCATAGACTGGCCCCGAGGAGGAGTTGGTACAGCACCTGCCAGGTAATCTCCAGCCAAGATTATTCTTCATCCTTCCCTGAGTCTGGAAGTATGAATGAAAGTGTGAATGTGTGTGTGAATTCAACGTATAAAAACCCCAAAGATCGAAAAACCCACTGTTAGAGTAACATCATTTGGCAATAGGCAAGGCCGCCGATATGACCTCTGCAGTTAAAGGTGGGATATAAATGGAACAACTAAAAATAAAAAAATAAAAAAAAATAAAAAAAAAATAACATCATACATAAGTTTTAGATACCTCAGAACTGACATGTTCAGAGCGGACTGTTCTAAACTTCATTCATAGATACACGATAAAGATGCAACTCAGATACAAACGTTAAATATAATGGAGACATTAGAGAATTTTTGCCCACCTTTATAACATTTACCGTAAACCTTAAAGTCACATGGGCTGTCTTCTACGCATGCGTCAGTTTCCAGTAAAGAAATAACGTATTAGGCGGCGCCGTGGCCGAGCGGTTAGCGCGCTCGCCTACCACCTAGGCGGCCCGGGTTCGATCCCAGGGACCCGCATGTGGTATGCGTGGTGGACGAAGCGGCGCCAGGGCGGGTTTTCTCCGAGTGCTCCGGTTTCCCCCGCCATCTCATTCCACCGGTGCTCCATCTTCATTCCATGTGTCATCAGGGTCACCGCCTGCGGTGCCGTAGTAGTAAAAGCGGGCGTTAAACACTACAACAACCCCAAATAACGTATTAGCGAACACCCTAAACTTCTTCATTTAACGTAAGGTTTTACGGTAAATTAGATTGTAGCAAAATGGCAGAGACTGCGTTTTAGTATCACTGGTGATGTAATATTGATGCAATTGCAACAAATCCATATGAGGATATTACTCAGTGGAAAGGAATGCAAACAAAAGCGGTGCCTGCAACAGGGAAGAATTTTTCCTGGCGCACCATAAAGGCGATTCCTGTGTGATCGCATCCTCGCAACTGCACAACCACTAATTTTTTCCCGTATGTAAATGTGTATTTACATCTATAGACATACGTATGAGAAAGTCAAATGTCCAACTTTCTTCTGTTATGAACTTGCTCACTTAATTTTCCCGCGCCCTCTTTACCAAATGCCAGTGGATTCAGTCAACAAGCTGTAGAGACGCATAAAGCGGATTTTGCAACTGACGAAGGAACCTTTGGGGTGAGGGGTCGCGGGGAGCGGGGAAAAGCTTGTATTAGGGAATACGGCGACTTAGGGCCTGTATTACAATCTCCGGTTACTAGCCACGGTTTGTTACCTCTCAGTTATCGCTAACTGATGGTTAGGCTCGGTGCCTCGTATTACAAACTCAATTTAACTGAAGGTTTGTTACCCTGAACATTATGATGCCCTGAGAGCAGTTGCTAACATTTTTCACTAGGCTTTCGCTGTGTTTGCAACGCTATCTTGTGGGTAAAGCAATCATTTAGGTTAACCACATCACAGATGTGTGTGATGGTTTGAAGATTTGTATACATTACATAACCTAAAAATAGGTTCTGTTTTATTCACTATTCATTCAGAGCCTTAAAGTGCTTTGAAGAAGCGCAAAATCGTTGTGTCCACAATGAATAACATGCAACGTTAGTTAAAGATAATGATCTTGTTCCGCGTGTTTTTGAACTTGTGTACCTACATATTGTATAGTTTTCCATGTATTTTCTGTTTGCAAAATGTGTAATTTGCCATGCTCCGTTTATTACATTTGCGTTCGTTAAAACGTGGTGCCGATGTAATGAAAATTGCATAAAACATTGTATTGTTTGTATCAATCTACTACACTTATGGGGCTCTAGAATTATATTTCCATAACCTAATGCCCATCAAGAAATACCTCCAATTTATGTTGGTTTAATTTACTTCATTTTAAGAATGTCAGGTATATACAAATATGCTGGTATAATGTTATATACGTGCTGAAAACTGCCATTCTGTCGTAAATTCTATTCGATGCCTTATTTCCGTTAAAATTCCGGATGTCGTAGCTTTTGATAACCTGTATATTTGTTGGAACTCTTCCACGTTCACTCCTCCAAATTATCTTTGCGCGTTCTGAATCTCTTCGCTCTTGTATTAAATAAATACTAGGCCAGCATTTCATCTTCAGAGTCGCTGTGGACATACAATTGTGATAGGAGGTACGCCATTTTTGTGTGTGAAACACGAGTAAACTCCAAGTTAACGCACTAACCCCTACTTGAGGCTGCGGGCCCGCCTCGATAGCGTGATGGTTAGCGTGTCTGCCTCACGTTCAAGAGGTCGCGAGTTCGAATCTCGCTTAGGGTAAGTTATCCGGGTAAGGTTTTTTTCCGAGGTTTTCCCTACCCTGAGAAGACGAATGTCGGGTAACTTAAAGCTCCATGGACCTCGGGCTCATTTGAGCATCATTTCACCCGTTTCATTCACTCACCGTCCGATATGACGCAATGTTGGAGGACGTTAATTGAAAAAAAAAAAAAAAAAAAAAAAAAAAAAAAAAAAAAACTTGAGGCTGCGGTTAGTGTACCTCCAGAAATAACTCTCAGTTAGCCCTTAACTGAAGGTCGTAATACTGACATCTGGGTGTAACTTCAAGTTAACTGTAAACCTTAACCTTAACCGGAGATCGTAATACAGGCCCTAAAAGCAGCATGTTCGACAAGGCTAAGACATGCGATTGTTATCGCGCAAGCGCACTGCGTTCTCCTACAAGTCTCCGTTTTCCTTGCTTTGAGCATTTCCCTCCCTCTCGTTTAGCGGAAGTTGAAATAAACCTGCTAGGCAGCTGCTAACTTGACGCTTCTAAATAGAATGTAGCCATTTTCTATATTAAAATGACACTTATGTTAATATTGTAAACACAATTACTTCTATTTTTGTAAGATTTGAAGCTTTCACGGCGAACTTTAGTGATCAATTCTATTTTTGTTAAACCATTATAAATGCATACAATTGCTCATCATGTCGTAATTTACTAAGGGCAATATTTTAGTTTGGAATAGTTATTTTGTTACAGTATTTATTATTGTTTATTATGCCAGTATATCTGGCAGAAAATTGCATGCAGTTGTCTGCTCATAACGGGAAATTTGAATCTATGAAAGTGTGGAAACGAAACATGGCAAAACTGAAGGAGATAAATCTCTCGGGTTTATCCTAAGAAGAGAAGTTGTTTTCCATACTTATTGTTTGCGAGTGAGAGAAACAGCATCTGGACAAATAATGATAGTTGTGATATTGGTCATTTAAAACAAAAAGTAGCAAAACATGAGAGCTCAATTGCCCATATCAATTGCAAATTAGAATTGTTATGGTGTGTGTCAGAGAAAGAGTAAAAGATACTGCACCTTCACTGTGACAAGTCACGAGCTGCCACTGGAGCACATGGGCCACCTTCTGAAGCTTTTCTAAAGAGCCCAATACTGCGAATTTACAGAAGTAAGAACAAGTGCAATGTAACCACAGTAGAATAAAATTATAGCTATAAAAAGAAGCGCATTTAAAGTAAACAAGCTCGCATCAACAATTATTAGGCTATGTCTTTATTTCACGTCTAAAACGATTAATACAATATGGAAATAACGTAACCATACATCCTCTGTATTAATTTATAGTATAATTAAATTATAATAATTATATAATTATAAATTTATATATTAAGGTTATTTGTCCTGTTACGATGAAAATTTATTTGCAGATCAGGATGTGAAGAACAATGCGAGGAGAAGGAACAACTTCTGCTGTCTATATTAGACCTGGTACGGGAATCAAAATTAAAAAAGAATTCTGATCCTTCTCCGAATCAAAAAAGACTGGACTGCAAGCCAGCACCATTTTGTATATGTACCGTATTCTTCGGGGCATGCAAAAACTCTACCTTGCCAAGTTACGGTATGGCATTTACTGTATTCGGTTACGTGACATTAGCGTATCAGAGAACACGTTATGGCAAAAGCTCCCTATCAGGGTTGTCAACCCGTACGATAATTATGGGGGTGTACGATAATTTCGATACCAGCGAAATATCTTTTTCACTTGTTTGTGATAAGAGCGAAATGAAATTAATTACAAATAGCGACACCACTTTTGCCCTCATGGCAACTATTTCATATCCTACTAATCCTTCTACCCTTAACCTCTTGTTGCCAGTGTGCCCAGATCTGGTAATCTCAACGAAGAAGGCACTGTTCAGAAATTGATGATCAACGGAGAAAACTCGGAATACTTGATATTCCGTGTGAAATAAAGAACATGCCTGAACCTGGCAGTTCCTGGAGTGCTGTTAAACACATGTCACCTTGGTGGAAATACTGATTTCAAACAACTGGCGGAGTTTGCATTATCAGTGATTTCATTACCCCACAGAAACACGTCTTGTGAAAGAGTTTTTTCCAAACTAAGTTTAATAAAAACCAAAATTAGAAACAAATTGGCGTTAGATATGGTAAGTGGACTTATTCGGTCGTCCCAGGTTATGAAAGAATGTGGTGGGTCCGAAAATCTGCAAGTCACCGAGAAGATGTTAAAGTTTATCTCAACAACAAATTTCTATAATGCTGCAACAGTTGAGGAAGATGAACTTAAGATGAATAGTGCGACAAACGTAAGTGCTAAAGTTGTAATACTGATTGAGGTCATCAATGTAGTAAGTGGATACCATATACATCAATACTATTACATTTTCCTAAGTGTTATGCTGGTCCATTTATTGTTGTAGCATTTGGTTTATGATGTACGATAATTTGTAATCCAAATCCATAATTTTTAGTGGCCGGTACGATAATTTTACTTTTAAACATTGGCAACCCTGCTCCCTATTATTGAGTTGACGGATGACTGGGGGCACGAGATTAATAATGCCAGAATTAAACCTGAACCATTCATCGTAGTTAACTGCAAGATGGAAATGTAAATGGGCAGAATTTCTGAATAGCTACTGCAGGAAAGAAGGCCCTTATGCCCAGGAGTCCAATGCAGTATACCACATCCATAACAATTTTAAACTGGAGTTTCTGACATTATTATTCAACAGGCCTTATGGAAGCTACATGTTAAGTTTATTTGTAAAAATGTCTTCACATAGTCGAATGTCATTTCGAGACCTCAGTAGTAATTTTTCATCATTATTTTTTGCATTTCTCAAAGGAAATCTTAAGAAAAACAGTAAAACATAGAAGCTGCATATGATGCCCTTATGCATCAAAAAGGGCAAAATTCACTGATTTGCAAATAATAACTGCATTCCTGCAGCACAGAAGTATTTAGCCTCATTTACTGTGGAAGGAGATAAAAAATGTAGTGATTAATGAGAAAATAACAGTGTTCAGGTGTAGTGTCACTAAATATATGTTAGTGGTGAAGCTATATTTTCCAAATATGCATCAGGTGATGAAAAAACAATTAACTGTATGGGTTAAAGTGTTGTTGTCTTACAATAAAGGTTATATAGAATGATCAAAAGGAGGTTGCAAATGAAAATAACACTCCACAGCAATAACCACTGGACACGAAAAAACAAGGGCCTGTCTTTACAGATTTAAGATTCAGATAATCCAGACTGCCATGCAACAAAGAGGAACTATTAATCACCTAATTTAAGTGTGTCCAGTGTTAAACAAAGAAAGGTAAAAACTGATTAATGTAACTAGTAATGAATGGCCAGTGAATAAAAGTGTATTAATCACTTCTTATTTCACACACTTAAATCGTTTGATTTGACAGTGTCACATACCTATCTGTTCAAAATTGTAAAACTGTATTCTGACGATCACATTTTGTGAGTGATTTATGCTTAGCACATAGATGGAGAGAATTGACACAATGTGTCACTTTCCCTACATCGTAGTTTTAACCCCGTCCACAGCGATTAGCTACCAGGCCACGCCTGCCACTATTGTCTGTCTACCTCAGAGAACCGGTCAGTCCTTCGAATTGTGCCAGTAAGTGGAGAGAGTAAAATACTCAATGGCATCCCTATCACCCCTTTTCCCCATGCCTGGTTTAGCATGCAGCATGCTTCATTAGTAAAATAAATAAACAAAAAATAAATAATAATAAAAATATTAATAATAATAATAATAAAAATAATAATGACAATTATAATAACAACAACAACAGCATGGCAAAGCTGGTATTCCTTTGGGATTTGTTTGTTCTTATTTTGGATGTCTAAGCATCGGATCACTGTGTTGCATTTTCTATTAATTGCTAAGAAATCATTATCCTTTATATTTTCCTTTGTCCATTTCAATTAATTGTACACAAAACTAAGCACTGAGTAATTAAACGTTTCTCTCAAACGTTGGTAAAATAGTCCTTGATCGTTATTCCAGTGAATCCTTCAGATGGAAGTACTTTTGGAATCTGTAAGGTAGGCTGTATTTTCAGAGTGTTGCAAGTTTACATAATTCGTGAGTTTTTAAGTGGGGAATTAAAAATCAAATTGGCGCAGAAAGCCATACTTAGCCTCAAGTTCTTCTCAAATCCTGAGCATAGGTAAAACCACAGTTTCGTCCAGAACGATTTATAATTAAGGGATTGAAAATAAGGATTGTGGGTATCATCTCTTCTTCCTTTATCTCCAACAAATTATAAAACCTTTTTCAATTCTTCCTTTCCTTTTATTCCAGCATTCTATTGACATTTTTTCTCTAAACGTAAACTGTTTTCCTCCTCTCCTTCTTTTACTTTATTATGTCTTTACATTTTCAGGCTATATTTTTAGGCCATATTCCTATCTTTCCTTCTATCTCGTCTCCTCTGTTTTACCTCCATCCTTCCAAATTGCGCATACATTCCTCATTTTGTCGATTACCAATTGCCAAAGAACACGACGTGGATCGAGGAAGCTATGCTTACTGGAAGAAGTTACTAGGATGGAGAAGTACTAGAGATTTCCACTCGGGGGATAGCAGAAGACAATTGCCACTAAAACCTTAACAGAAGAGAAAGGAGTCCAAATATTGAATGAGGCTTTTGGTAGAAAAGTGTTACAAAGGATTCATAGGGAGAGGAAAGGAGGAGCTGATGAAGAATGAGAAAAAAGTAAAAGTTGAAGTGCAAATGAAGTGAAGTGTAGTGAAATAAGTGGGCAGAAAGAAGGTAAATAAACAAAATGGCTTATGAGGTGATAAATCAAAGTGAGTGAAAGGAATTATGTATTTGTTTTATGAAAGGTTGTTTGTGGAATTCGTATTATTAAAATGATTTATAGTCTAACCTGTTATTAAAAGCGCAATTACTATAAAATAGAATAAATGTATATATTTAGTTCAAGTACATTTTAAAGAAGAGTAATATGTCAAGGTAGAGTTCAAGAAAAAGTTGAATGTGAAATGAGGAAGATATAGTAAATAGCCAGTGGCTATTAGTTGTGGTTGGAATTAATAACAACCGTACTTAAAGTGAGAATAGTATATATACAGATTAAGAAAGGGGATAGATAAGTACAATACAGAGGGTTTACATATGGCATTTTACTGAAAGTTAGAAGTATTGTTGACACCGGTAGTAAATAAGTTAATACTGAGTTCCTGTAAGAAATAATACTGAGACGAAATGTATCTTTCACGACGACAGTAGCACACACAGCTGTCTCACACTCACTGACCCATTCTGTAATTCACTCCTCTGTTGTCTCCTCGCCTTCCTGACGTCCCCCTCGACTTCCACAAACACACCAGCCGCCGGAAGCCCCTCGAAGGTTCCAATAACCATTTGTTATGCTCATTGTTGTTAGTCACATATACACAAACAGTCGCATGAGGCACCCTGACCTTGAACGCCTTTGTTTGCTCGCCGGCCTGGTATGTGGTGTGAAGTAGTTTGGCCCCGAATGACTTTTGCTGTGTGCCGTATCCAGCATCACATTACTTTAGGCCAGTGGTGGAGTTGGCACATAATTTAGGTTAATGAAACTTAAGTAGTTTACTATTAACTTAGTTTTTAGTTGGTATATTATACAATATGAAACGTAAACAGAATTCGGGAAGTAACTAAGTACTTTCGAGAAATTAATATATTAAGTTGGAATAATACGTCCCAATATAGCTTACAGAAGCCGGCATTATCAAAGCGGCCGGCCCGGGTTCGATCCCAGACAGCCACATGTGGGATTCGTAGTGGACGAAGCGGCACTGGGGCGGGTTACCTCCGGGTTCTCCGGTTTCCTCCGTCACCGGTGCTCCATCTTCATTTCATGTATAATCAATCAGTGTCAGCGCCTGCGGTGCCGTATGTATTAAAAGCGGGCGTTAAACACTACAAAACAAAAACAAAGCCAGCATACGTAATAGCAAATTTTATTTGTTTGTTTCTTTATTAATTGATTGATTAATTGATCAACTGATTTGTTTGTGTCTTTGTTTCTGTGTGTCTTTGTGTCTGTGTATTTATTTATTTATTTGTTTGTTTGTTTATTTATTTGTCTCTTTGTCTGCTTGTCTGTCTGCTTGTCTGTCTGTCTCTGTTTATTTATTTATGTATTCATTTATTTATTTATGTATTTATTTAAGTGTTCAGTAACCTCCAGTGTACCTTTCTTTCCTTTTATTCCCACCGATCTATTGTTCCTTTGTTCCTCAACTTTAGGAAGGAGCCTAATTTTCTAGTTGGATGCGGTGCTGAAGTTTTATTGCCTGTGGAAAGGGAGGCTGTGTAAATGTCCCAGATTGACCCGGAAGTCCCAATAGACCCATGTTCACCTCATCCTGAGGAACGTTACGTAAACAGCAATGCATCTTTATTAGCAGTGGCATACATTTCTCCTTCTTACTTTCACCTAAACTCAAAGTGCTGGCGGAATGTCGCAACTTCACTCTTTACCTACCTCCTTGACCCAACAAAGCTTAGCTTCTCCCTTCCTAGTGAGTACCTATTAATAATGCTTCACTAACACAAAATACGACGGTTATAATGATTATAATACACCATTCTCCCACTCCCCTTAGTTCAACTTTATTTCAAACTGACTCAACATCATACATGTATCAGTTCGCCACTAATTTTTGTAGGCTCTCCAACTGATCTGTCCTTAAAGGGGAACTATTTTACAAACCCTGCTCTCCAAAGCATCAACATTAGCTCAGTATTGACATTCTAATGCAAAATAAACCTACAGAAGCAGGACCAATCTGTTTACAAACTTCCAAGCTAAATGTTTAGTTAAATTATTTTAAAAATAATTTTGTGTAATTTGGTAGTTTTTTAAAAAAACTCTGCTTGTTAAGTTTTAAATTTAAATATGTTCCAAAGTGTATAAAAGCTAATATGTTATACTTACACGACTTTTTCTAGCCAACATCGTTTATATTTACATAGAATTTACAATGCATTAATGCAAAACGTTGTTTTTTTTTTTTTTTTTTTTTTTCTAATTCATGCAAATAGGGATACACGTTTGCAGAAATAATTTCATTATACATTCCGTTCTTGGTTCACAGAGCACACACAAGTTAGATACAAATATTTTAAACGAGTGTTGCTATGTACTGACTTTGAAATCTCTTTCCACACCATCCCTGTAGCTCAGTCGGTAGAGCACTTGCCTGCTGTATAAGGTTCCCGGGTTTGATTCCCGGCTGGAAGAGAGGGAATTTTTCTTTCCCTAGGTTTCTTCCCCGTCCTCCCAAGAGGATGAAAGTGTGATTGTGTATGTGAATTTAATAAGTTAATAGAGACCCAAAGTACAAAACCACCGTTACACCACTGAACACCATTGCTGTTGAGTAATTGTTCCAAGAGATTAAAAGCCGCCGACATGACCTTCGATGCTAAAGAAATATTGCGCGAAACAAATGAATGCTGTTAACACTTCAAAAATGATAAGAGTACTTAAAAGTTCAAAGTAATAAACATCAATATCTCAAAACAGCTTGCACTACCGCGATGTAAGTTATTTGAAATAAATTGTGTGTTTTAAGATGTTTATATTGTTGTCTCTCTATATGTATCTATAATTTACCAGATAGGTATACAAATTTCACGCTACACTCAAGCGGACTTGGCAGATTACTTGCAGAGAATTCAAGATTTACATTTAATGAGGATATAAATGCCTTCAAGTTTGATATTTACCCAATGTTTCATTTTTAAGTTATGCTATATTCTCTCTCTCTCACTCGCACACATTCACAGAAGAAATCCTCACCAAAAATACTCGTGCTGTCATAAGTGTATATTTAACCAAAAAATTAACTTACAATGAGCGGGTCAACAATGATTCAAATAAACCAGTGGTGTGCGGATTCGAGTCCTGTCTCGGCTATGTCTGTTTGTGTTCGTGTTAGTGCTGTGTCTGTGTGAAGTAAAATCGGATATGTTACATTGACACGCCTTTTCTATTCATTTTCATTTTATTTTTATACCTATATCTTCTACACACATTTTCTACAAAATTATTTTTGTCTACTTAATATTAATAGAGATAAACTTTTCCAATATTACCTTTTACTTTCACTACTACGTACTGACAGCAAGTAGAGGAAGTACTGAACTCCACCCAAAAATTAGATATCGATATTTTAGCGGAAATGCATTTTGACACTCCCTCTTCATTCTGAATGGCACTTCATAAACCACAAGAGATAGACAAAATAAATGTATAAAAATCTGATGTGTTGCACTTACATGACCTTCTCTACTCTTGTACTAACCACTCTTACAAAATCTTATTCCTATATCTTCTTCGTGTTAGTGGAGATAAACATTTGCAGAAATTCTCTTATTTATTTCCTTGTAGGTGCAAGGGGAACATGGGAATATAGTAGATTTTGAGCAATAGTAAAATCTTTTAAAGCTTCGAGATTCCGTTCTCTTTGCACGGTTAACATATAAAAAAATGAATAATGATGTTCCATTTCACGGAAGTATGTTTTCCAAAACTCAGACAAATAACAAGGAATAACTCCGAAATGGTTCACGCTACAAAAAATAATATTTAGACATAAATTGCGTGTTTTAGCAAGGTCTACATGTTCTATAGTAAGATCTGGTCTATCTCTTACGGTTTACCAGTTATGCAAAAGTCGTCTAGAGTAAATAGGATTACATAGGCTATGGCCAGAAAATTCAAGATGTACATTTCATTTGTCATAAAAATATCTCAAACACATGGCATTTTAATCAAAATCGTTAGTCATCTACATTTTCGAAAAAACCATTTTCAGAACATCAACATTTTCGAAAAATCTTTCCATGAAAAGCGTAGTTTAGGGTGGAGAAACTTTCTTCAAAATGTTCGTGTCGCATCCTTGAAAGATATTAAGTTTAAATACCAACTTTGGTTTTTAACCAACTTTTCGTTTTTGAGGCTGCCCACAGGTTGACACACACACGCACGCACGCACGCGCGCGCGCACACACACACACACACACACACACACACACACACACACACACACACACACACACACAGGCCTTTTTGTAAAAATGCTTCTTTTTTGGATTCAGGTTTCCTCAAAACATATTTCTGGCGAATTCTCGATATCGAATTTTTGGGTGGTGTACAATACTTCCTCTAATAGAGAAGGTAAAAGCCGCAGATCTCATTGAAGCATACAATTTTGTCAAATACCTTTTCCTTTTAGAGAAGCATTTTCGAGATATTCCTTGTTATTATGTTTCAATATTTACTATAGTGGTCTCAAACAGGAAGTCGATGTTCGTTTTCCCCCAAAAGAGAATGGAATTTCAAAACTACCACAGCGAGTAACTCTTTAGAGGTTTGGCTAGTGCTTAAAGCCTTAAGCCTACTATATTCTCCTATTCCTATTGTAGGTACTATTTCTACAAATCTTTATCTCGATTTATACCAAGCAGATATTAAGAATATTTTGCAGAAGAGTGTGTGAGTACGTACATCAGATTTTTATTACACATTTTGTTACAAGTTTAACATCTGTTGAACCTGTTATGCATATGATATTTTAAACAACATCGATACAGACATTTTGAGAAAATAAAATATACCAAAAAGGGTTCCATGTAAACATACTTTGGGATGGAGGGATATTCTTGAGAAACCTTCCAGGAATATGTTTGTAAGATGCTGAATATGAATACCAAACTTGGTACTTAATACGACTTTTCGTTTTTGACTTATACTGTTCGAAGACGTGTGCACGCACACTCACACGCACTCACGAAGTAAGTGCAATAAAATCTCGACATTAAATTTGGGTACCAGGTGCTGCTAGAAAAAGCAGCAAGCAGAAGGAAAGAACAAGAAAACAAAAGAAAAATAAACAGATACATAGAAGGCTGTTGGCTCTACTGGCATTTGTCCAGTGTCCAGCAGGTACTTGGGTAGAAGTACGGGAAACAAGCGACGGTGTGCTCGCCACAAACCAAGCTTTAATTTCTTTATTTGTTTATGCTCCTCAAGCCTCTCAACATTGTGTTCCACGTTAGAACATTGCTCGTTACATGGATAGAAAGTTTTAACAATAGCAATACGAAATAAATCAATTCAAAAGTGAAGTAACTTGGAATACATAAAGAATGTGTTACAATGCAAATATAAACTAAACAAAAACCTTACGTTTATCTCATTTTCTCTACGCACTATAGTTTATTTTTTATAACTTTTACATACCTACTATTCTTGCGAAAGCTTCCATGTGCTTCATGTTAGGCTTAGACTCACTTGCACAAATAGAAGAAATCGAATCGATAGTCTGATGTTTAAAATGGCGCCGCTGTGTGCTGGTCTTTAAAGTTCACACTCGTTCCATGACATCGCGGAAAACAACTGAATAGCAACACTTAAAAGAAACAAACTACAAAGAACTGAAAATCAGAACTGAAAAACTCAAACCACTAATAACGTATACCTCGAAAATGGGCAGCACCACAAAAATTTACGTAAATTATTTGAATGTTTTAAATATACGTACGTTTTTATGTAGAAAGCCTTTGTGAATCTCTAAATGTTTATCAGTAATACAAACTTACACAAAGTTCCGTTCGAATGAAGAGGACTATATAGGTTATTCCCAGAAAAGCCAATAAACAAATAAATGTGTATGTATATATGCTTTGTCATGAATATGTCTCACATGGTTTTGGAGACTTAGGAGGCTTCAAAATACGTATTTCGTTTGAAATATGTGGGTGGAATGCAGTAGTCTCTCATCGTACTACTGGTATGTGATATACCAAATGCAATAAAACAACAAATAAAAGATAAGTTTCCAATTACTAAGCATGTATGTATCTTTTAACCCAGAGAATGTCTGTAATTTCGTTACTTCTGCAGGAATTACATGCCTAACTTATCACTCGACAATAAAAGTAGTGGATGACTAATAATACAGGTTCGTGTTTCCTTGTAACTCAGCCTATGTTCAGGAACAACCATAAAGGTTCTCTACGTATGTACGTCAGTTGGAAATGTTTTAAAAAACTGAAAATGTTCCATACTGAACGCTGCTCGTGACGATGGTGGTCGACCCAGTTAGAAGCCTCGAGTACTTTCTCTTTCCGATTCTCAGAGCCGTTAAGCTTCCAAGTGAATGTAATCGGTTAGAAATCGTCTGCCACGCACCATACTCTCCCACAGGTAAAAGGTTGGACAGGGATGTCCTTGGCATCAAGCTGATGGCTCTAAGCGAGTCACTTCGTCCGACGTTTACCTAACACTAACAGCGCTCCCAGGTGCATTTTCTGTTTCACATATCCATATAAGGAACTGCAAACCGAGTGCATGTATATTTATTTCAACATGGACAAAGGAAATTCAAGCAAATGGATTCTTATGGAGATTAATTTAAAGTAAAACAATGTAACAAAAGAACTGAAATGTGTTCTCAAATTTGGTATTGATAACATTTATTTTGCGGCTTGTGACATTAGTAGAAACCGCTATAAACCTCAAAGAGACAATGAAAACAATATTCATCTTATTCCTATACATTTTGCTGGTTCCTAAAACCACAAGTTCCGAGAAAGTTTATACATCATTAAACAACTTGTTTAAGAAAGGTTAAGTATTATTGCACAAAAACTATTACTCAGCTAAATAAAATAACTTCTGACGAATTCATAGCTTACTCACACTTGTAAGCATTTTGTGATAATAGAAATTCTATTCCTCTCTATCCCACTCTACCCTACTAATCCACAAGGACATAGGCTAGTGTTAGGAGATGGTGAAACATTTGAGTGAGTGAGTGAGTGAGTGTATTGGGTTTAAGGGCCCGTCGACAACTTGGTCATTAGGGCCCCGAAACATTTGAACGAGCCTCCTCGAACTGTCTCCATGGAACAAAGCAACGAAACAGTTGATGAAGACAGACATGTCTAGGACATAGTGCAGTGTTAGAAGATGGTGAAACATTTGAACATTTTTACACTTTTTTGGTGGGGTAATTAAACATCGCAAGACGTATAAGGTTCAGATCTTATACGTAAGCATAGAAGATTTTGTCTAGATGGATTGAACACTGAACTAAAAATTGAAACACCGAAATATTTTGAAAGTTAGGTTCCCCATGTGCTAAGGCATAAATATCCAAAATGTCACTAAAATTGATCAAAAAATTCAAATTTGTATTAAATACTTGACAATAGTTACACTGCACAGTTATTTTTCAAGTACCATAGCATAACTTTCCCAAGTTTTTCTTAGAGGTTTCATAGATGTTTGACATGAAAACAAAAGCTTAAAATTAAGAAAGAAGTGTTTTTATAGATTTAAATCACCTAATATTGCGAGATACTAAAGCATGGATGGGGAGAACTGACTCAATGTGTCACTTCCCCTACATCGTAGTTTTAACCCCGTCCACTGCCTCACAGCGATTAGCTACCAGGCCACACCTCCCGCTATTGTCTGTCTACCTCAGAGAATCGGCCAGTCTTACAAATTGTCAGTAAGTTGAGAGGGTAAATAGTCCATGGCATCCCTGTCACCCCTCTTCCCCATGCCTGCACTAAAGCATAGGTGCTTAAAATGTCAAAATCACTTAAATGATGTAAGTTGGTGTATAGAAAGTGGAAAAAAGGGATAAAGGTACATTTTGGAAATAACTTAATCAGCTTTGATGTTCATTTACGTGACGTAAATCTAGAATACAGAGCCACCAGCTTCACTTTATTTCCGAAGGAAACCATGCCAAGGAATTTTACGCCCGAAAAAAAGACCCCATCGCCCACCGCCACGTTTGAACCCGCGAACTCGGGAACCAGAGGCAAGTATGTTACACTTGAGAACAGGGATCGGCGAAAATCATGAAAAAATGACAATGTTTGGATTTTTTTAAGTCTAAAATTACTAACACGTTTCAGATTTCCCAAACTGCTTTCATTCTGCCCTAGGACCATTTAAATACCCATTTAGCCAAGATCTTTGAAACATATCAGTTTAAATTTGCTGCGGATCTTTTGGAACAGTGCGGGTGGTCAATCTGCTTCCCCAAGAGCTATTTTTACATTGGTTACATTGTCAACTTCCAATTTCCTGCTTTTGTTAGTAAATAAAGTTATATTTAGGAAAAGTTTGTGTTTGAAGTTCACAGTTTTCGGTGTGTAATATAGTAACATTGCATAGTGTATTTAGAAGCATTTGTGCATATATATACATAAACGGTTCTTTTCTTTTCTAAATATGGGGCGAATGGGTACACGGAGTAAAAAGTCACGGGACCTGGTAAATCTAAGGTACAACGTTCTCACTAGCAGATTCTGAGGTGACAAATCAGTACTATATGCATGCTGACTTTCAATATAATTTTTCTCAATAATGTGTTTTTCAGTAGTGTGCTAGCTTACCAAAGTTATTCTTACCAAAGTTATTGTTCAATTGACTTGAAATTTTGCGCACACATACGGCAAAGTACAGGTATGAAAGTGTCTTAGGCTTTTCCTATGTACTTCATGGTATTTACCAATCAAAAATTATAAAATTTAATATAACGCTTATCATCAGAATACAAGATTCGTTTCCTTCCGAGGTGGATAAATATAATTTAAAAAGCATCTTTATGAGCATCTTCAGGAACATTTTAGTCTTGATACTTCCCCCCTCCCCTACTGCAACAGCCCTTACGGACCAAGGCTTACCTCCCGGCCGCTGCATCCTCCAACTCTGCCCACTACAGGCGTCAAGAATGGGGTGCAGTACTGGAGGGTGGGGCGTTGTCAGTGCCCCGAGCCCTCTCGATCGGTTGTGCAGCCTTCGTGACCTCTTTATCAAGTGGTTTCTCAATTGGCCCCTCCGGGACCCAACGAGGCTGAGTGCACCCCGGACCAGACCTCCCAGCGGGGGAAATTATCTCCACGCCGGTACCGGGGATTTGGAACCCGAGTCCTGCACTACGGAGGGGGTCAGTCTTGAGATTCACTTTATATTTTTTCAGAATAAGAATTATTGAAGTCGCTGAAAATAGTAACAGCAATGAAAATTTCAAATTTCACTGATCACGCGTCTTAAGGGACAAATTTCTGTTTCTTCACACTGTTTACTTAGCAACAGTGGAATAAATTACGTAACTTTCCTTGCAGGCTTAGCTCTTATGTAATGGTTATTATGTATATTGCATGCAATAAAGTAGGATTGACTTTTATTCTACACGCATTCTCTAAGGAGTGACAAACACCTTAGAAGCCAAAACCATCATAGTCATCTTCCATTACAACTCCATCATGTTGGTATTCCAACATCCAGAAGCCGTAAATTCCTTTAGTGTTTAGCCACTTAGCAGTAGAAATAATTGAAAGAAAACACAAAATTTCAAAGGCGAAAAAATTAACGAAATTGGTTGAACGATTTTTGATCTCTCTCCCTCTCGTTCACACACATACACACACTCTCTCTCTCTCACTCTAGTATAAACTAAAGATAATACCTATACATAATTATCTGTTTTTAAACAGGGAACTTCATAAGCTTGTTCTGAGCGAGACAACTCCCATGGGTATTTTGGTGATTTTCCGGGTAAGTAAGCGAATGCTGGGGTGGCTTGTTTTACCACGTATTTTTTGTCCTCACAATTACCTTTAATTTGTTTCAGGGTTGAAGCAGTAGTCGCGGCGTTCGGTGTGTTGCAACAGTACGGAGGATTGTGAGTTTTGGAAAGGTTTCATTTTCACGTTTGGCTGGACTGCTGGGACCCCCTTCCTGGGTGCATGTCTCGTGCTACAGGGACCCTCAGGATCATGGGCTAAGGCAAGGCTGGCAAGATAAGCACACGAAGTGTGAAACTCTACCGCCACAATCACCCCTCCTTGTTTCCTTCCATCCGGCAGGTAAACAGAGAGGTGATGTGTGGCACAGTGGCGGTCAATGGGGTTTCAGGTGAAATGTCTTCCTTCCTTCCTGCCTCCCTCCCTTCCTTCCTTACTCCCTCCCCTCCTACATCCCTCCCTTCCTCCCTCTCTCCTTCCTTCCTTGTTTCCTTCCTCCCTCCCTACTCCCTCCCTCCTTCCTTCCCTCCGCCCCTCCTTCCTCCCTTTATTCCTCCCTCACTCTCTCCTTCCCTTCCTTTCTCCCTCCTCCCTCCCTTCCTCCTTCCTTGCTTCCTCCCTCCCTCCCTAACCATCCCTCCCTCCTTCCTTCCCTCCTACCCTCCCTTCTTCCCTCCCTCCCTACTTCCCTCCGTCCCTCCTCCCTCCATTCCTCCCTCCCTCTTCCTCCCTCCCTCCTCTCTTCCTCCCTCCCTCCTTTTCTCCTCTTCTCCTTCCTCCTTCCCTTCCTCCATTCCTCCCTTCCTTCCTCCCTCCTTTTTTCCTCCTTTCCTTCCTTCCTCCCTTCCCTCCTTCCTTCTTTCTTTTCAAATTGCATTTCAAAAGAAATGTGTCACTGTATTAGAACATGCAGACAAATGTTTACAGCTTTCTTTAACACTAAAATGCCAAATTCTACTCTAAGTTCTGTATATAGGCTACAGTTTTCAAGCATTTGTTGAAATCACCGATATTCTATAATGTTTTTAGATCTCAACATTGCATTATCAGTTCTAACTGCATGCTCTTTTAGATAGAATGCCTATTAACTCTGACTCATTTTCTTGATTTAGTGTATTGCGGAGTAACTTCACATGCTACTACATCTGGTGCATGACTATGAAGCAGCAGTGAATTTGTCTAGAAAGTATTGTTTTGGTGAAATTCGTCCCTTGAACTTTTGTTTTTCCTCGTATATGAACTATGTCATTGATTACGTTTTCATCATTGCTTTCGTAATCCCTTCAATATCTACGACCACTGAAAAGCAATAAGGCAATAATTATAAACCACTAGCTGAAATACCGCTGCCCATGGTTTAACAATTTATCTCCACAGCTTGTAGACTTAGGTTGCACTTGTCCAATAGCCTTGCCTTTCTTTGGAGACATTTACAAGATTATTACTTAATACGCTTAAACAAAGAATTCAACTATCAAGATAATATAAAGAAAAAAATTAAAAAGAAAAAGAAACACACAAAACAAAGAAATAAAAACACGTGGAAGACACTATACAAACACACTGTTAAACAATAACAAATACTACAGGAAGAACAGCGAGTAGAGAAAGCCGTGTGAATGTATTAGGTTGCATTTCTATGTCAAACATGTACAGAATCGTATTAATTGTTTGTAGAAGAGGGAGCAGTGATGGATATGTGAATGTGTTATGTAAAAGAAAAGCGGACAGAGAAAAGTATGTGAATGTAGTACGTTGCATAATAAAATGGATAATATAAAACCTCCATGAAAGAACATTTAGATGTGCCAATTTTCGAGATTTATGTTCAACCGGTACTGGAGTTTATCTACTTCATACATACCAGAGTCGATTTTTATATATCTAGATTTCATGAACTGTATCATGAAGACTGACTAGAGAAGAACAGATGAATTGTTACGTAAAACAAAAGTGAGTAGAGAAAACCGTGTGAATGTAATACGTTGCATTTGTTTTTCAATCATAGAAAATTATGTGAATTGTGTGTTGAAGGGCGAATGAGAACATGTGAATATGTTACGCAACACAAAGACGAGCAGAGAAAACCGTGCGAATGTAATACGTTGTATTGTATTTCAATCGTAGAAAATTGTGTGAAGGGCGAGTGAGAAGAACATGTGAATATGTTACGTAAAAGAAAAGCGAGTAGAGAAAACAGTGTGAATGTTATACGCTGCATAGTGAAATGGATAGTATAGTAACCTCCGTAAAAAGTACATATTGGTGCCAAATTTCGCTGTGATCGTTCAAGCGGTTTAGGAACGCATAGAGGACAATCATTAATATATATGAATGGGTATCCCAAAAAGCACCGACAACGCTCTAGTATGTTGTGCGGGATGGCGAACTGATCGGTTTTCAAACTGGAACCCTTCTCCGGAAATGCACGGTTTAGACGCTGGAGAGCGTCGATGTTTGAGAACGAACGGTTGTGAAAATTTAACATTCGTTTTGGTATCTTAATACGGAACGTATGCAACCCTTTAGACATCTGTGTACTGGGATGAACGACCTGAGCATAATAACATTCCTGCGCATGCGCTAAATCCTCCATAGAGTTCTTGGTGTGCGTCCTACTGCGTTACTTGTGTAGCTCCCAGCACAGTAACGTTTTTAACAGTACTGCAACACGTACCAGTACACAGCTGTTGAAATGGCCGACATGAGCTCAGCACACTTTCATGTAAATGTGTGGAATCACCTCAACGTCATATATTCAAATTGATCGATTGGTTGAGGTGGACTATTTCCATGGCCAGCACGCTAGCCAGATCTGACACCTATCGGCTATCTTCTGTGGAGTTGTATGAAGAATATGGTGTATAGCACTCCTGTAACGTTAGCGGAGGATCTAATGGCTGGAGTCCACGGAGCGATTGAAAATCTTCAAAGGCAATCGCAAGTACTGGGTCATATGAATCAGACTCACCAACGCCGATATAGGCTCTGCAATGAGGTGGGAGATACACAGTTCGAAGCCCGTTTGTAATGTAGACAGCTCGATGTTGGATTTATTGACGAAATGTGAATGCACACCAATCTCATAATTCGATGCGCTACAACATACAAGCCGTGCATTTCCGGATAGGGGTTCCTATTTGAAAATCGATCAGTTTGCCATCCCGCACAACCTACTAAGTGCTGTCGGTCTTTTTTTTTGGACGCCCTATATATAGTCATGGACATAAGTATTCGTACAGCTGCAAACATAAACTAAAATACTTTATTTTTAATATTTGCCGGTCACAAAACTTTAAAAAAGGTTCACAATATGAACTTCACACACCTTATTAACGTACAGATATGTCATTAAATTTGTTTTGTTCTATATTAATAAATAAAAGCCTTCTTCTCGCAGGTTAAATTCTAAGGACATAAGTTATCGTACAGGAACATAACATTATTGTGTATATGCACAAAACAATACACACAAACAATTTTAAAGAATCTTCCTAATATTTTGTATGTAAACCTCTTCTATAAATGAGTTCTGTCAGCCGTTTGGGCATTGAATGGACCAAGTTTTATGGTTGTTTCTGCACCCATATTACGTCATTCTGTCACAAGTAGCTGTTTTAGTTGAGATTTGTTGGATATGTGATGTTTTCTTATTCTGTCTTCCAGCTCTCTCCATTGGTTTGTGAATGGGGTTGAGACTCGGAGATTGTGCAGGTGTTTTAGTGTGTGTAGAGTATTACATCAATGACGCCTGTAGTGGACAGAGGTGGGGGACGCAGCGGCTGGGCGTCAAGCCAAGGTCCATCCTGCGCTGTAGCGTTTAGTGGAGTATTACATAGCAACCACAAGAGAACAATCTCTGCAGTATGTTTAGGGTCATTGTCCTGCTGGAAGTAGTAATTGCCACCTATATTCAACTTCTCGGCACTCGTCTTCAAATTGCATTTCAATGTGTCAATATAGCCACATCAGTCCATATTTCCCTCAAAGGATACTAATTGCCCTGCATCAGAAGCAGCCATGCGTCCCTAGACCATAACACCACCACCTCCATGTTTAACTGTTGCTGTCAAATTTTGAATATTAGGTGTTGTATTAGGTTTTCTCTACACCCGCATTCGGCCATCATTATTAAATGTGTTATATTTACTTTCACCTGAAAATAAAACTCTTTCCCAGAATGCATTGTCTTTTTCTGCATATTCCTTTGCAAACAGTAACCTCCTCTTTTGATTTTTCCTGCTGATTCATATAGGGCTTCTTTCTCAGTATCCTGGAATGGAACCCGGTACGATTGATGAGTCGTCTTATTCTCCTGGACGTTGCATTCTTCCCATACTCTTCTTCTACATATGCAGCAACTTCAGAACAGGACATTTGCAGATTTATCTTCACCATTTTCATCATCTGCCGTTGTTCCCTACAGTTTAGTTTCTGTGGATGATCTACTCTTTCTTCATTTATTAGCATAAGGGTTTCTTTAATATGTTTAATGACATTCTACACTGTTAAACAAGTTTTCCTACGGTGCAAGATATTTAAGAATACAAGATTTTCTGTTCATGTGATGAAATAATCATGTCCCTTAGGTCTCAAGATGTTTTATTTCCTTGGAGACCCATTTTGACCTTCTGCAGCTCATCAGTCACTCCATACAACACGACTAGCATGCAGCATTGCAGCAATAGGCAACAGGCATGTTGTGGGTTATAAGCAGGGTTCTGGGTTTTAGTAAGTAAATAGAGGGATGATATAAACAGCACGGAGTACAGAACCGGCGGGTAGCGTGAGGATTATATATGTTTTGCGCACTGTGTCTTTCCAGTTAAGCAAAATGGCTTGCTACTTGTTAAGGACGGGGCTTCCAATATTGAAGAAAGCTGCCACAGCAATACAACAAGCATTTCCAAAATAAATGCATTTAACTTGTCTAGCGCTTGGTCTCCACCGAGTTGCAGAAGAAATTAGATTCCCTTTTCCGGAATGTTTTTATAGCCAATATGAAGAGGATATTTTGCAACCCACCCTCCAGAATCAACACATTTAAAAGAGATGGCATCTGGAATTCCCTTACCTCCATGTAACTCCGCGGGGGACATGGTTACAGGCTGCAGTATATTATGCTCAACATCACGACAAAATTATAAAATATAATAAACGTATTTGACGAGCAGCAAAATGTCGCAATACGTCCAGTGAAGCACGTAATTACGTCAGCCTTGTTAGAAGTTCATTCACACATTCAGAGGAATATCAGTCATATGGTAACAGCAATAACATAATCGGTCCAAATGCCCGAGGCTATTAAGACAACAGAACAAGTTTCAGAGAGACTGAGTCAAACACCAGCGAGCACTTTTAGGGAAAGGGTGACAAATAAAGGTGTTCTAGAGAAGAATACTGGATACTCACAAATGTGTAGCAGAAGAGATGCGCTGCTGCACCAGGAAAGCTCCAGTTATCCCGATATTTCATGTTTTTTTGTAGCTCCTGTTACTCTTGTGATGTAGAATGTGTTTCTCAAAATACAAAAACTATCTACGAGCAAATCGGGTGCGATTTACTTTCAATACATTTAGGAAACACATTATTACACATTGCAGTAGCTATGCTAACGATGTCTCTGGCTAAAATGTGTGTACATTAAAACGTTAATAAAATTGAAGTTTATAGCACGCTACAAAGGGCTAAACGTCCATTATTTGCTGCCTAGTAACGCTCCTTAATCCTGGCGTTTCTACCTTTAAAGCACTGCCTTCCACTCTTATTTGTTTACAAGAGCAGAGGTCGCCGGCACTTCCATTTTCTGTTGTAGGTGCACGGTTATCTTGATGGAGTTCTTATCAAAAACCCGAAACCTGGTTATCAGATAGCCATTTGTTCTGTGTTTACCATCGCTATGTGAATACTATGTCCTGTGTAAAATACATTTGAGAAAGAAAAAGCATTCCTTTTATATTTTGCATAACTCTGTAAATGCAATGGCAACATATAAGTACGCTAACAGTATGTTTGAAGTGCTTATGTGTGACAAATGTTTGCGTTTTTAAACGTAGAAATGCTCAAAATAAAACCTTTTTCTTTTTATTGGAACCACGACTCTGTGTGTGTGTGTGTGTGTGTGTGTGTGTGTGTGTGTGTGTGTGTGTGTGTGTGTGTGTGTCTATATATATATATATATCGATTTTGAAGGGCAGCTGTTTCTTGGGAGCATCGGTGTTAATAGCACCTGCGCGCGAATGTCACCACGCACATCTGTCACAAAGTCCTCATGCGTCTCTCATGGTTTGTGAATTACTTCTCGATGCTGGTGTGGTTGAAATCACCGAAAGCTCTCGACAGGCCAGTAAAGTAAGAGACAGGTCCCTCATGTTAACATTAAACTGTAAGAACGGACTGAGAAGCAGAGTTGCGAAATGGCACCAGTTCCCACAGTGAGTGCATATGGGATGAGAAACGTGTTTCATCAGCTTGTGTGTCTTGTTGAGCAATGGCTGTGAAAGGATATTAGATAAGTCATGAGTGAAGAACAGTCCGTATGGTAGGTATTACGAGGTCAGTAGCGCGGAACATGCGCTCGATATATCTGGGTGAACAAGGTGTTGCGATTAGTGCTCTCGCACCACTCTGCCCTACTGCAATCATCCACTCCTTCCAACTGCACAATGCACCTCTTAAATGTTAAATGTCTATTATTAATAATGTCCGTGTTCATGTTTACTTAGAGATAACCTGGAATAGAGATAACCTGCTTTTTAAACGAATTCGAAACTAACAAGGGTCGATGGCCCACGCAGCAATATCTCAGCATTGTATCGGCCAGGCTGCGTCAGTTCAAGGCAGTTCATTGTGAATGCGCGAGCTTAATGGAGCCACTGTTGCATGTGCGCCAATATAACAGCACATGATTTGATATGAAAAAAAAACAGCAGATAGCAGTAGATTTTATAACCTCAGGTTTGCCTCATGTATACGCATATGTGGCATTATTAGGTATTATTATTAATTATTTATTATTTATTGTTTATTGTTTATTGTTTATTGTTTATTATTTATTGTTTATTATTTATTAATTATTATTTATTAATTATTATTTAATTAATTATTAATTTATTATTATTATTATTATTATTATTATTATTATTATTAGTATTAGTATTAGTATTAGTATTAGTATTAGTATTAGTATTAGTATTAGTATTAGTATTAGTATTAGTATTAGTATTAGTATTAGTATTAGTATTAGTATTAGTATTAGTATTAGTATTAGTATTAGTATTAGTATTAGTATTAGTATTAGTATTAGTATTAGTATTAGTATTAGTATTAGTATTATTATTATTATTATTATTATTATTATTATTATTATTATTATTATTATTATTATTATTATTATTATTATTATTATTATTATTATTATTATTATTATTATTATTATTATTATT
The DNA here is from genome assembly GCA_030765045.1 of Tenodera sinensis. Classification (NCBI taxonomy): domain Eukaryota; kingdom Metazoa; phylum Arthropoda; class Insecta; order Mantodea; family Mantidae; genus Tenodera; species Tenodera sinensis. The sequence goes on along the minus strand of CM060966.1, from coordinate 24,408,575 downwards.
ATTATTATTATTATTATTATTATTATTATTATTATTATTATTATTATTATTATTATTATTATTATTATTATTATTATTATTATTATTATTATTATTATTATTATTATTATTATTATTATTATTATTATTATTATTATTATTATTATTATTATTATTATTATTATTATTATTATTATTATTATTATTATTATTATTATTATTATTATTATTATTATTATTATTATTATTATTATTATTATTATTATTATTATTATTATTATTATTATTATTATTATTATTATTATTATTATTATTATTATTATTATTATTATTATTATTATTATTATTATTATTATTATTATTATTATTATTATTATTATTATTATTATTATTATTATTATTATTATTATTATAGGATCTACAATGCTGGAGGCTTCCTATAGCAAAAAATAACAATTGATACATAATAATAACAAAACAAGATTACTACATAGAACATCCATTATTTATTAACTGTCTCCATTGTTGCCTATCCAAGGGATCTGTTTCCTACAGTTCCTTCACCTCCATACATTTTCTTACTCCATATACCCAGTTTTCATTTGGTCGTTCTCTTTGCATAGTTGACATAAAAGTGCCCTTTTTTACTTTCTCTACTGGTAAGTAGGGGAAGTAGTGTATTCCACCCAAAAATTCGATGTCGAGATTTCACCGGAAATACATGTTTTGAGGCCCCCGGAATCCAAAAAAAAAAGCATTATTAGAAAAAGGTCCGTGTGTGTGTGTCAGTCTGTCAGTCTGTGGACAGCATAACTCAAAAACGAAAAGTTGGTTAAAAACCAAAGTTGGTATTTAAGTTTAATGTCTTTCAAGGATGCGACACGAAGATTTTGAAGAAAATAGCCCCACCCTAAACTACCCTCTACATGGAAGATTTTTCGAAAATTTTGATTTTCTTGAAAATGGCTCTAACGATTTTTATTAAAATGTCATATGTTTGAGATATTTTTATGATAAATGAAATGTATAGCTTGAATTTTCTGGCTATAGCCCCTGTAGTCGTAGTTACTCTGGACGACTTTTGCATAACTGGTAAACCGTTAGAGATAGACTAGATTATACTATAAAAAATGTAGATCTTGCTAAAATACACAATTTATGTCTCAATAAATTTTCTTGTAGGGTGAACCATTTCGGAGATATTCCTTGTTATGTGTGTGAGTTTCGGAACTTTCGTGAAATGGAGCATCGTTGTTCATTTTTTTATATGTTAAGAGTGCAATGACAACAGAATCTCAAACATTTGACTATCGCACAAAGCCTATTGTATTGTAACATTCCCCTTGCACCTACAAGGAAATAAGCAATAAGATAATTTATGTAAATGTTTATCTCAACTATCAAGAAAGAAGCTATAGGAATAAGAGTTTGTAAGAATGGTTAGTACAAGAGTAGAGAAAGTCATGTGAGTGCAACACATCAGATTTTTTGGATTCAGTGGCCTCAAAACATATATTTCCGGTGAAATATTGACATCGAATTTTTGGGTGGAATACAGTACTTCCTCTACTTACTATACATAGTAGAGAATGTAAAAACGAGCGAAGGTGATTTTCACGATTCATGCGGAAAAATTACAGTAACTATCAATTAGGGAAGAAGTTTTTGTTTTCAGTCATACTATTATAAAGAAAAATAGGACATTAAAGTGCATTTGTTTGTTGTACTTGTATTTTATGTTTTGATAGCATGTTTTGTGCTCTGTTAAAATATAAAATATAGCTCTTGTTGCCTAGTAACTATGAACTAAAGTATCACCGATTATTAAAATACTAGACAAACATCTTTAAATGTGATCACATCATATGATCAAAGGTTTTATCACATTCTGTGACGCAAAAATGTGATAGGTTTAAGAAGGGGACAAGTTAAGGGAAACTACTTAGTAGCTGGCGAGTAGTCTACTTAAATGATCAGGAATGTTGACATCTATGTATATACCAGGCAGTTACAATGAGGGAAAGTAGGCTCGAGAAATAAGTATGCTGAATAAGATGTAACTGTTTATTTGTTAGTATCTCGTGCCCAGCTTAAGGACAAACACAGATGAAATTTCTGAATTGTACAATTATTAACGGATTTTGTTCAAAACTCATATCAGGCATAATTCATGTAAGGAATAATGCATATACAAATTTTCATTGCAATTTCTTTTAAATTTATTATCCTTTTAGCTAACTTTTTAGCACCGAGCCTGAAATGTTCCACAGGATGAACATGTCAAAACCTTGATAGTTTTAAATATTATTCTTTTATAAATAGGTAGGTACTCTAGACCGCCTCCATAGCGCAGGCAGTGGCAGCGCGCCTACCTCTGGCGCGGAGGACCCAGGTTTGAGCCCTGGTACCCGCGTGGGGCTTTTCCTCCATTGGGAGGTCTGGCACGGGGAGAACTCAGCCTCGTTAGGTCTCTGAGGGGCCGATTAGGAGCTACTTGATAAAGAAAGTCGCATAATCGGCCGAGAGGGCTAGGAGCGGTGATCACGCCCCACCCTCCAGTTCTGCACTCCACTCATGACGTCTATAGTGGGCAGAGGAGGAGGGTACAGCGACCGGGCAGTAAGCCTTGGCCAGCACAGGGCTGCTGTGTTAGGTTTAGATAAGTACTCTCAAAAGAATGTCGGGAACAGAAAATTTGTAATGCTTTGGTTAGTTAAATAAAAAGTATTAACCTTAATAAATATATTTTTAATAATTTTTATAATTTTTATAGAACTTTATTATTCGCCTACTGAAAACGATTAAAATTACAGAAAAATCACTCCTACAGATTTTTTTCATTCCCTTTCGGACCAGCCTTGAAAGTTTGAAGGAAAATGCATAGTGTGGATTATTACTTTCTCTACTGGTAAGCAGAAGTATTGTATTGCACCCAAAAATTCAATGTACAGATTTCACCGGAAATATGTTTTGAGATCCCCTGAATCAAGCAAAAGCATTTTTAGAAGAAGGTCCGTGTATATGTGTGAGTGTGTGTGTGTATGTGTGTGTGTATGTGTGTGTGTGTGTGTGTGTATGTGTGTGTGTGTGTGTGTGTGTGTTTTTTTTTTTTTTTTTTTTAATTGCATGCCCCATTCCATATGAATACTACATGCTTGAATTTATTTATTTACATACAAATTACATTTTATATATACATGTACATATTGTTGGTGATGTTCTATTTGAACATTTACATCTTTATTTACCTCTAATTTTTTATCTACCTTAGTCTAATTGAGTACTTCATAAATCTAGTACTTATCATATAGTGAAACGCAAATATTATTATACTCGTAACAGCAGTAGAGTATTGAACTGTGTTTGGACAATGATACTGATTGCAATTTTGGTAAGGAGTAGAAATTATATATATTTGAACTTAAGTCATTCTATTTCTGTGAATTGTATAGCATTAATGAAGTTAACGAAAGGTTGTATGAAATTGTTTCCAAGTTCTTCTTTGTTTATGGGCCAAGTAGCACCTTTACTTTGTATCTTCCTAATCATTGCGTTTCTCTGGTTGTTTAGTATTTTGCATCGAAATATAATGTGGTTTACTGTTTGGTCCTCTTCTTCACATTTGCACATTGGGTTATCTAAAAATCCAAACCTGTGTGTGTGTGTGTGTGTGTGTGTGTGTGTGTGTGTGTGTATGTGTGTGTGTGTGTCTCTGTCAGTCTGTGGACAGCATAACTTAAAAACGCAAAGTCGGTTGAAAACCAAAGTTAGTATTTGAGTTTAATGTCTTTCAAGCATGCGACACGAAGATTTTGAAGAAAATTGCATGGAATGTAGTCCTGTTCACTCTGGATGACTTTTGAATAATTTTTAAACCGTAAGAGATACACAAAATCTCACTATTCAAAAATGTAGATCTCGCTAAAGCACACAATTTGTCTAAATAATTTTTTTTTAATTATTTTTTTGTAGAGTGAACCATTTCGGAGATATTCCTTGTAATTTGTGTCAGTTTCGGAAAACGTAAAACTTTCGTGAAATGGAACATCGTTGTTCATTTTGTTATATGTTAAGTGTGCAAAGAGAACGGGATCTCAAAGCTTGAAAACATTTGACTATCGCACAAAGCCTACTGTATGCTAACATTCCCCTTGCACCTACAGGGAAATAATAAGATAACTTGTACAAATGTTAACTCAAAAAAGATAAAGCAAAGGAGTTTATAAGAATGGTTAGTACAAGGGTAGAGAAAGTCATGTGAGTGCAACACATCAGATGTTTGTTTAGGTGTAAAGGTATCAGAAAAGTCAGTCCAGTAAAACCGGTTTGAAAGTAAATATGGGCCATAAGGATGTATGTTCTTCTGTATTATATTGTCACTTGTTGAAGCTAAAGTTATCAATTGAAGCTTTGGTTTGAAATTATTTTTTGGGTGTAAAAACTAATTTTTGAATTTTTTTTAATATGTTGGATAAATTTCACCTATGTGGACCTTAAAATATGAAAAACACGTTTTCTCATTCCACTTCCTTATAGAGTGCATCATAATTCCATTTCCAATTGGGAACAGTCACAACAGGCTCCTTTAGGATGCGTTAGCCACGTGTGCTGTAATGTTAGTATGCGCGTCATTACGATACGAGTCAGCCGTATTCAATAAATAAGATAGCAAAAAGTTTCAGAAGAACGAATTATATATGAAGTTAACACAAAGTTTAAAATAGAAATTTTGTAACAAGCAGGAGATTTTGAAGTGCCTTAATTTTTTAGAAGTAGAACGGTATACTTAAAAATCTGATGTGTTGGACTCACATGACTTTCTCTACTCTTGTATTAACCATTCGTACAAACTCTTATTCCTATATCTTCATGTTAGTTGAGATAAACATTTGCAGAAATTATCTTATTGCTCATCTTCTTGTAGGTACAATGGGCATTTGGGAATACAGTAGTCTTTGAGCGATAGTCAAATCTTTCAAAGCTTCCAAATTCCGTTCTTTTTGCACTGTTAAGATGTAAAAAAATTAATAACGATGTTAAATTTGACAGAAGTATAAGTTCTCCAAAACCTACACAAATAACAAGGAATATCTCCGAAATGGTTCACTCAACAAAAAAATTTATTTAGATATAATTTGTGTGTTTTAGCAAGATCTACATTTTTTATTATAAGATTTGGCCTATCTCTTACGGATTACCAGTTATGCAAAAGACATCCAGAGTAAATAGGACTTTATGGGCTATAGCCAGAAAATTCAAGATCTACGTTTCATTTGTCATAAAAATATCTCAAACATATGGCATTTTAATAAAAATAGTCATTTTCAAGAAAATCAGAATTTTCGAAAAATTTTCCATATGAAGGGTAGTTCAGGGTGGAGGAATTTTGTTCAAAATGTTCGTGTCACATCCTTGAAAGACATTAAACTTAAATACCAACTTTGGTTTTTAACCGACTTTTCGTTTTTGACTTATGCTGTCCACAGACTGACACACAGACACAGACTGACACGCACACACACAAGGACCTTTTTCTAAAAATACTTTTTTTTTTTTTTTTGGATTCAAGGGATCTCAAAACATATATTTCCGGTAAAATATCGACATCGAATTTTTAGGTGGAATACAAGGTACTTCCTCTACTATACTATACGTAGTAGAGAAAGTAAAAAAAGGAAAAATCTACTGTAAAATGAGTAAACAATGGCAAAACAACATCTGAAAATTAGAGTTGTGCTGCTGCTGCTGCTGCTGCTGCACGTATATTATTGGGTTATGTAGACAAAACTGGGATACATCGCATGAGATCGCCGTTTTGAGATCTTAATCCCCACTGAGAAGCGCCTAGCGATTAGTTGGATAAAATTGGCCTTCCACAGGCAAGGATTATTCCAGTATACAGGATGATCCAAAAAAAAAAAAAAAAAAAAAAAAAAAAAAAAAAAAAAAACACACCGACAACGCTTAGTATGTTGTGCAGGATGGCATACTGATTGGTTTTCAAACAGGAACCCCCGTCCGGAAATGCACGGTTTGGACGCTATTTGAAATTCAATTTGCCATCCCGTACAACATACTAAGCGTTGTCGGTGTTTTGTTTTGGGGACACCTGTATATATGTGTGTATGTGAGTCAGCCACCCCTTATTTTTGAAGGCAGCCCACCCATCAAATGGCATGTGAGCTTTAAGTCCAGTTTTGCGCTTACTAAGACGTATTGTTTGGCGTTTCTAGATAGACGAATGCGCGAAATTTAGAAGAGCAGCGGTTTAAGGGACAGAAGGTACTCCTCGTTAAAGTACACTTAAAAAAATACGACTCGTTTACTGTGAACGAATTCCGGATTTCCAGCCAATTTTACAAACTTTGTACTGCAGTATACAGAGCAATGTTATTCAGAAACGCCTCTGGTAAAATTGATCTATCGTATGAGTACACTAACATCATCAGCTAGAAAGAAAATGGCGGATTCTTGTACTTAGAGCCGGTGTTGGCTGTACTAAATTAGGGTTTATTTAAATGTTGGCGTAAACTACGTCTCGTACATCTCAAATAACATATATAATAACTTTTGCTAGTTAAGTAATAATATTAAAACGCCCATCAAAGGATTAAAACTGTCTGAAAAGGCTAAATTATGCACGAAAAGTCGCGAAGTGGCATTGGCTAGTGCTTGGCATACAAGTGCTACGATTGAACTCGGAATGTGCTTTCAGTCAAAACCCCAAATACGCTAATAGAATTATGGCTGTATCCTGTGCGCTAAGCCCAGTGTTCGCGTCTATTGTACAATTTTTGTTTTTATGCTCATCAAAACTTGGAAACTGAATTCACAATAATCTAATTTTAAGGTCTCTGAAGGTTTAGAGCATTATAATTTAAATGTTTTGGTTGTCTGCATTTTGTTATAGAATAGGTATACCGATTTCTGCCCCATTGTACTGGCATGATACAGGTGTCATTATGAATGTTGACTCCATTCTCCACGCCTTTGTTGTCGCACGATATTTTGTGCCAGTTCTTCACGATATATTCGACGGACGACTACGTCGATATGCTTTTGATCTACGGAGAAGCAAGAGCCAATGCACAAGTAACTCAGCATCTACGAGTATATCGAGAGAGATATCCTAATAGACAATAATACCGTAAAATAGAAATGAAACAATTACTTAAGAATAATGTGCTCGTTCCAATGAGTCACCTAGTAACTTGAGATAAGCATTCCAACTAACACGTAATATTCGCTGATTCCAGTGTACCTCTGCAGTAGTGCAAACGTCAGCTGTCTAATTACGAGCACATTAAAATGCGATGCCCAACATCTATATTAGTACCTGCTAATTGTGTCGAGTGTGTAACAAAATACATCCATGTTACATATTTGGAGAACCTAGTATACGGGCTGATGTTTTCATTTTAGAGCATACAATTCGGATTGCATAAAACTGAACAATAAGGGGCAGCTGTCTCATATGGTATATATCCTGAATGTACACTGGGACCAGTGAATACATGTCACCTCATATAAGTGAAACGCATTAAACTAATTATTAAATTAAATATAAATTAAGGGTTTATCTCTAAAAATTACACTTTATAGGGTTGTCACAACTTCAGAAATCCTAGCCTAAGCCAAGCGCAACTATATAATATATTTTTATATACGTACTCGTAAGAGTATTAAACATTTTTGAGCAATAAGTGCACTCCGTTGTGTGATAGTAATTTCATTAACAGTTCCGAAGGTGGCAGAAGCAAAGAAACGTTGCGTTATTCACAGTCAAGCCAGAGAAATGGTATATAATGTGTACAAATATATTCTGAGAAAGATGAGAAACAGTTGCAATGCAGCACTTCCCCTATTACCCCTACCTGCGCATTATATGTCATTTACCGCCGTCGTTCCTGAGGACTACTATAGTTACCATGTAGTAACTAGCAGAGGTCTTCTGTTACCACAGCTCCGCCTACGAGCGTCATAGTTTTTGTTTGTGTGTGTGGTTTTCTTTCTTTTTTTTTTCCGTGCAAAATATAAGTGAAATACAATTTTATCAATGGTGATTAAAATTATGCAATTCTCATGGGTCATATAACGTCATATTCGGCTTTATTAACGTTTTTTTTGGTCATTTTTCGTATTATAGTCATACTTACACTTAAATTTTCGTATTTTTCTCACATTTTTACTTTCTCTATTACATATAGTAGAGGAGGTATTGTACTACATCCAAAAATTCGATGTCGGGATTTTACCGGAAATATGTTTTAAGGCCCTATGAATCCAAAAAAAGCATTTTTAGAAAAAGGTCCGCGCGCGCGCGTGTGTCTATCAGTCTGTGGACAGAATAACTGAAACGAAAAGTCTGTTAAAAACCAAAGATGGTATTTGAGTTTAACATCTAAGGATGCGACACGAAGACTGAAGAAAATAGCCCTACCCTAAACTACCCTAAACATGGAAAATTTTCCGACAATTTTATTTTCTTGAAAATGGCTCTTAACGATTTTGATTAAAATGCTCTATATTTGAGATATTCTTATGGCAAATGAAATGTATATCTTGAATTTTCTGGCTATAGCCCCTGTAGTTCTGTTTACTCTGGATGACTTTTGCATAACTGGTAAACCGTAAGAGATAGAGCAAATCTTACTATACAAAAAATGTAGAACTTGCTAAAATACACAATTTATGTCCAAATAAACTTTTTTTTTTTTTTTTTTTTTTTTTTTGTAGAGTGAACCATTTCGGAGATATTCTTTGTTATTTGTATGAGTTTTGGGAACTTACATTTCTGTCAAATGGATCATCGTTATTCATTTTTATATGTTAAACATGCAAAGAGAACGGAATCTCAAGGCTTTAAAATATTTGACTATCGCTCAAGTCTACTTTATTCCCATATTCTTCTTGTACCTACAAGAAGATAAACAATAAGATAATTTCTGAAAATGTTTATTTTAAGTAACACGAAGAAGATATAGGAATTAGAGATTGTAAGAATGGTTAATACAAGAGCAGAGAAAGTCATGTGAGTGCAACACATCAGATTTGTATATTTCTATTCCAGTTTCGCATATGCATTGCAGTCGTCCCAAAGACGATTTTTCACATCTCCTAATTCTTGTCTGTAATATTAGGAAGTATTTTTCGCGTTACAACGTTGCGTGCAAATAGAAGATCGTTCCTTTTTGAAAACTTTAAAATGTATATAATTTGCTACTGTGATTCTTCTTTGTGATCGCCGCTCAAAATGTAACATTTATTTCATTCTGAGGCTTAGCTCGAGATTGAACAGTTGAATAAATTCAAAATGCAGCAATAGAATTTATATTAGTTATTATTGAGTACGCTAGACTTTTAAAGTAGATTTTGAATATGTCAGTTTAAACGGCATTACATTTTTGAAGATTTCGAAAACGCAACCAACAAATTTTGGGTCATATTTCTCGTCATATTTTCTAATTTTTTTGGTCATAGGTGCTAGTATATTTCTAATACTTTTAGGTCATAAACTTCCGGGTCCTGCTTTCAACTGATAAGCTAGGTCCCTAGGAGACACAATTCTGTCGCCCAATTGTCGCTGGTTCAGCTGCGAACGCCCATACCCCAGAGCAGGTAGCAGGTCAATGGCGGTCCTTTTTTGACACAATGATTACCGTACAAGGGGTGACGGATTCAGTTCCGGGCCTGTTAGTTAAGGTTCATTTTAGTATCGCTTTCACATTCACCTTGACCCTCAGCCTCACCAACTAACGACCTCGCCTGAAGAAAGCTCCAAATTCTGGGCTGCCGTTGGAAAGTAAGCCTGGAAATTCCTGCATGTATTCCACTTTGCGCTTCAAGAAGCTTGTAATCATAATACTTCAGTCTAAGAGCTTCAATTTATTCCCACTTACTATGTAATAATTTTTCACAAAGGACTCACATACACATACAGAGAGAGCGAGAGAGAGCGCGAGATACTTCATGGATAGTTCTGTATTAATACCATGATTGGTGTATGCTAAAACTATTTGGTGAATGGGATTCATAAATGCTATTAACGATTACTTGGTACCAATAAGTACATACAAATATTAATTTTAATAATAGAAAATCTGATGTGTTGTACTCACATGACTTTCTCTACTTTTGTACTAACCATTCTTACAAACTCTTGTTCCTATATCGCCTTCGTGTTAGTTGAGATAAACATTTGTACAAATTATCTTACTGCTTATATCCTTGAGGGTACAAGGGGAATATGGGAATACAGTAGGCTTTGAGCGAAAGTCAAATCCTTTAAAGCTTTCAAATTCCGTTCTCTTTGCACAGTTAACATATAAAAAATGAATAACGATGTTCCTTTTGACAGAAGTATAAGTTTTCCAAAACTCACACAAATAAGGAATATCTCCGAAATGGTACACTACAAGCAAATTTATTTAGACACGAATTGCGTGTTTTAGCAAGATCTACATTTTTTCATAGTAAGATTTTGTCTATCTCTTACGGTTTACGAGTTATATAAAAGTCATCCAGAGTAAATACGACTACATAGGCTATAGAGCCAGAAAATTCAAGATATACATTTCATTTGTCATAAAAATATCTCATACATATGACATTTTAATCAAAATCGTTAGAGCCATTTTCAAGAAAATCAAAATTTTCGAAATATTTTCCATGTAAAGGGTAGTTTATGGTAGAGCAATTTTGTTCAAAATCTTCGTGTCACATCCCTGAAAGACATTAAACTGAAACACCAAATTTGATTTTTAACCGACTTTTCGTTTTTGAGTTATGCTGTCTACAGATTGACAGACACCATGCCCGCGCGCGCACATACACACACACACACACACACACACACACACACACACACACACACACACACACACACACGGACCTTTTTCTAAAAATGCTTTTCTTTGGATACAGGGAGCCTCAAAACATATATTTCCGGTGAAATCTCGACATCGAATTTTTGGGTGAAATACAATACTTCCCCTACTTTCTCTACGTAGTTTTTCCTTTAAGGACTCCAACAAATACACTATGAAATTGCAGAGTATATGGTGTTAATTTCATAGTCATATCAATGTTACTTGAAATGTATTTATCTTGATAAAATAACAAACACCACAATCGTCCTAGTAACTCCAATTCCCTGCTGGTTTTGCTGTGTTAAAAACGCCCTTTTCTGCCTTCATTAGTACAAAAAAAAAACCAGATTTACCCGCCATACTTTAACCCACATGTTTTTGAGATTCGGTTGAACGTTGTCCTATAACAGGTGGTTATTATTTCATACTCTGAAAGCAACAAGGTCAGAAGTAGCGTGCTTTTCCACCATATGGTTGCCATGAAAATCTAGCCTGCTCTTCATGGGAAAATGGAAGATCCGTGGCTCAAATCCCGGCTATGGCATTGAATTTTTCACTCCTGATTCCACCTCTTAAACATTACCCACACACGGTTAATGTGTTCAAAAACACCAGCAGTAAGCTTGTTGGCATTAATAAATATAATTACCAGTTCTATTTGTTGCAAGAGTGAATTTAAAGGGTTGTTAACAAGAGTGGCTTTATCCGTGTCTTTTAAAAGCTCGTTTTTTGTAGTGTTTAAAGTCCGCTTTTACTACTACGGCACCGCAGGCGGTGACACTAATGATACATGGAATGAAGATGGAGCACCAGTGGAATGAGGTGGTGGGGGAAACCGGAGAACCCGGAGGAAACCCGCCCCAACACCACTTCGTCCACCACGAATCCCACATGCGGTTGCTTGGGATCGAACCCGGGCCGCTTTGGTCAGATGCGAATGGTCTAACCACTCGGCTACGGCGCGGCCCTAAAAGCTCGTGTCTGACTATTTTACAACGTAAGTAATGGCTCTGTTTGACTGGGATCGATGAAAGCATCAGCATGGGTCTTGTAATGAACAACATTTGGGGAATTATATGAAAGTGTTTTGAACGTTCTAGTTCAATCACTGAGTATCGATTTGCATTTGTTAGTAGGGACATTCTTCAAATATATTAAATGCGGAATTTACATAAATCTTGGCCTTAAAATATGTTACATCACAGGTTTGATTTCTTTTGGCTGATTTCTTTTTACGTTTTTTACGTTCCGCTTTTGTTTATTTCACCCTTTCTCACGTCGTGCACACTTTCTTTTAACTGGAAGGTTTAATTAATTTTGCAAGCTTTTTTTTTTCCGGATCCAAAGATCAAGACCAGTGCTTGATCGGCTTTTCTTTTTTAAATTTATTCCGCCCTCTTTTGATCTACCGTTAAGTGAGGCTTTGAATGGATTCTGGAAAATAGCGATAAAACAGTACCAACCAAATTTAATATTTCTTTATCAACAAACTTTGCAGCACTTTTTATCTAGGGAGATATGTGTCTATAGCAGACAAAATTTAATGGTGGCTGATAGCTGATCAAATCATGATCTGGTTATTACTTTCTCTACTATGTATAATAAGTAGAGGATGTATTGTATTCGACCCAAAAATTCGATGTAGAGATTTTACCTGAAGTATGTTTTGAAGCCAAAAAAGGGGAATTTTAGAAAAAGACACGCGCGCGCGCGTGTGTGTGTGTGTGTGCGCGCGTGTGCGTGTGTGTGTGGACAGCATAAGTCAAAATGAAAAGTCGATTAAAAACCAAAGTTGGTATTTAAACTTAATACCTTTCAAGGATGCAATACGAAACTTTTGAAGACAATTTGCCCACCCTAAAGTACCATTTACATGGAAACTTTTTTGAAAATTTTGATTTTCTAAAAAGCGACTAACGGTTTTGATTAACATGCCACATGTTTAAGATATTTTTATGGCAAATGATGATGATCATTATTATCATTATCATCAGCATCATTATTATTATTATTATTATTATTATTATTATTATTATTATTATTATTATTATTATTATTATTATTATTATTATTATTATTATTATTATTATTATTATTATTATTATTATTATTATTATTATTATTATTATTATTATTATTATTATTATTATTATTATTATTATTATTATTATTATTATTATTATTATTATTATTATTATTATTATTATTATTATTATTATTATTATTATTATTATTATTATTATTATTATTATTATTATATATTGAATTTCCTGGCTATAGTCTATGTAGTCCTATTTACTGTTGATGACTTTTGCACAACTGGTAAGCCGTAAGAGATAGATGAGATTTTACTATACAAAAATGTACATCTCGTTAAAACACACAATTGATGTCCAAATGCATTTTTTATGGAGCGAACCATTTTGGGGATATTCCTTGTTATTTGTATGAGTTTTGTAATACTTAAACTTTTCTCAAATTGAAGGCCGTTATTCACTTTTTTATCTCTTGGCCGTATAAAGAGAACGGAATTTCAAAGCTTAAAAGTATTTGACTATCGTTCAAAGGCTACTGTATTCCTTTATTCCCCTTGCACTTGCAAGCAAACATGTAATTTAATTTCTGCAAATGTTTACCTCAGCTATAATGAAGAAATAGAGGAATATGAGTTTGTAAGAATAGTTAGTACAAGAGTATAGAAAGTCATGTGAGTGTAACACTCCAGATTCTTTTGTGATATTTATATCATTGGCCTTACACCTGGTTTCACAGCACGTTTAACTATACAACGCTGCAAGACGTGGCAAGTTGCTGATTTGATATTGTGTTGACATCCGCCATTAAAGTTTGTGTCTGTTATAAATAAATTGCCTAAAGCACTTAACTTCAGTATTACAGTCCAAATCCCTAATTAAGGAAAACTACATGCCCTTTGTTACACATAAATAATTGGTAGTGTATAAGAAAAAACGTATATAGACTATTAGAGCCATGGAAAAAATGGTTGAGCACACTAGGAGAACAAAATATTCCCATGCTTTGTGGCAGCGCTGTTTACGCAAGTCAATATTTCCAACATGCTTCTAGGTTTATTGATAGTCTCTGTTTTATATGTTATCGTCTGTTGGACACACAAATTCGCTATGTCTTGAATCATCACTACATTAGCATTCGCAAGTATGTATACAAATGCGAGGGGCGAATCAAGACACGGCCAATTTGTACTACCTGGCAAAAACACCAGACACATCGACCCTGATTGTCGGGCGCTGCGATCCCTTGTTATCTTGTTTACAGAACAGCGAAATACTAATAACTTGGCGTACAGTCAGCAGTGCAATACAAATGGATGATCCCTCGCGCTGCCGATATATGATATGTTGCCGTCCTGAAGACATTATTGTATCTAAATAAAGCGTACATACACTGTGTCGCCATGTATGTGCGTTAAACTCGCGTAAGCAGCTCGGCAGTTTCACATTCTTAGCGACACGCGTCATGGCTTTGCCACCTAGTATGTCCAATAGACGACAGTACATGGAAAGAGATTATGAGTATACTCAGCTGTATGTTGGAAATATCGACTTGTGTAAACACGATGTGGAACTTAGAAATATTCTGCTCTCCTAATGCGCTCAATCATTTTTTCCATAACTGTAGCATTCACTCTTACAGCAGAATTCAGTGCAATTGCGACACAATTTAAGGTCATATTGTCCCCGCGTGCGGCGGGGCTAATAAGTCCTTAGAGGTATAGTCAATATTAAAAGATGAGGAAAAAGTAGAAGAAAAATATAACATCCCGGATACAAGCAAATCAGTTAAAGTACTGACTTCATTGAATCCCTAAAAATAACCCGAGAGAAAGGTACACGAAATATTTTGGAAATGCTTTCACGCTGTTATACTTTAAACTTATAGAAACTGAAGAAAATAATAAACGTTGAGAAAATAATCTCATTTAAAGCGCGTTTCACCCTTAGAAGACAGTACACGTTAAATGGAGCGCAGTGTTGCAACATGTACTAGTTGCGAATCTTTCTCCGCGAGCGACTCGAGGTGGCCTGAGTTCTGTACTTAGTCCTTCAATTGCTGCTTGACGAGACGGCACTTTTAACTTGCCTTTGTTACTGTATGACCTAAATTTACAAATGACTCGTCTGTATAAACAATTGATTTCCCCTGATGCCTAAACCTTTTTACGTATTTTAGATATTTATGTCGCCATCTGATGGTATCGTCTCTTTCTATTAATATGCACTTCTTACCCCTTCTTTCATATTCGGACCTCAAATCATGTAAGAACCGACTAAGAGTGGCCCTTGAGAAATTTGGTAGGGTCTCATCACTGTTGAATCGTGACAAAATTATATTCAGCGTGGGTGGAATATTTGCAAACAGTAAAGAATGAACAATTCGCCCCACTCCACATTACACTATTCAATCATATTGTGTTAATCTAGCGTTCTTTTTCGATGGCGTTCTTAGAGACCTTTCATTACTTCCTTTTTAATCCTATACACTACTGCTTCTGAACACTCAATAGCCTTAGCTGTTTCTTTTACTGCCTTACACGCATTTTACTTCAAAAATAATCTAACACATTCATAATTATTTGGCGTTCCTTACTTCTTAATTTACCAACATATCGTCTCTTCCTAGCTTCTCCCTCCATAACTACAAATATTTACAAAAATATTAAACAAATAACGAATAACAGCTCACAGTTACACACACGGCTTCTTTCGAACTAATGTTAGTGCTGCTCCTTATACTATCTTCTGTGTCAGGCCTGGCGCTGAATAGATGAATACCTTTTGTTTGCCTTACTGGATAAAAGAAAGAGGTTACTGCCTTTTGGTTTATTTTAAAAACTTTCTCCAACCTTCCTCAACATTTGCTCTCGCTGGTTCCCTGATGTAAACTCAATAACAAAAAAGTTTCACACTGCGTAACTTTTGCAGTGCACAGATATAAAATTTTCCGAAAACATTTAATTTAAAAAATTATAACACTTAACTGGGTAAGCATAGAGAATTCAAAGTAGGCAGGTAGTAGCACTATGGTCTACTCTACCTAAGTAAAAAATATAGATGCATTCTAGCAGTTAGTTTGTTAGTTAGCGCGTGATGAGTGTAGAAACAGCAAATATCGGACTTCTATTGAAAAAAAAACGTTTTCTGAAGAAATTTGGGCCTATAGAAATGTATAATGACTCTGAAAAGGATATAACCTGATAGAGAAAAAAATTCTGCATAGGATAATGTGTTCAAACCTGAAATTTATAACAAATGAATATTTATACCATACTATTAGTAATCTGGCAACAGCGTGAGGGTAGAAAAGGACGCGGCTAATGGGAACTTGTATGCGCTAGATAGAGACAGAGATGTCCCATTTAACTCCATACTGCCTTCTAAGAGTGGAACGCTATATAGAAGAATTAATCTAGTTAGAAGCTGTCTGTTGGTCAATATTTATAAGAGTTCCATTGAAGAGAGAGCATTTAAAATGTCTGTTTACTTTCGGAAAAGCTTTTTTTTTTTTTATTTATTTATTTATTTATTTATCTTTTCTTAATGAATGCGTGTGCAGGCGTTGCAAACGAATGCTTCCTTCCTTTCCCTTTTGCCCTTTTATTTTCACTTTGGACGAAAATTCCAGAGAGTATCAACTGCAAGGTTCAGACTAAGGCTACAGTCCTTGTTAGAAACATTCCAGACCATTCGATGGATTAAAAGCCATAGTTTTCTTCCCACATTTCTTTTTCACTTGAAATCCATTTCCTCTTTCACCTTCATCTCCGTATACGAAATTTATCAGTTGGTATTTCTTTCTGTCAGAACCTCCCACTACTTCTTTCAGATCATATCTTAAAAGCAGTTTCTTTTCATCCAAGGTCACAGCCATTACCTTTCCTCTTCCTGATCAGGTTACAGTATTGTTCACCTTTGGCCACTCTAAAACATTTATCGGGGGTAGGATTAGATTAAAACATCCAAAAACCAATGTTTACTTTATCTACTGATAAGTAGAAGTATTGTATTCTACCCAAAAAGTCGATGTCGAAATTTCACCGGAAATATTTTGAGGACCCCTGAATCCCGTTTTCACGTTATGAAGGCACAATGGCTCTTATGGAGAATCAGCGCGGCGTTGCCACGTATGTTGCGATTACCGGGGTTTTGCTAGTTGGTTCCTGAACCACTGTTCAAATCTATCGCTATCCATTTCATCACGATAATCAGCAGAACCTTTTTTCGTCAAGAAAACAGATTTTGCACCCTGTACAAATCGTACCATCGGCATGCAATATTATAAATCGTGGTCCGCGAGCAGTAGGTGATTTAAGACCAGTGGATAACCCGGCAAAAAGCGCTTCTTTAGGAGCTTCTGTAGTCTTATCCTTCCAAACTTTTGTTACAGTGTGCCCTACATTTACCCAACTTTCATCAAGGTACACAATTTTCCTTACCTCTTTGCTGAATTGTTTTATTTTCCGTAAACAGGAATGTCGCCACACTATATCATTTGTCTCGATCATAAACGATTTATTTCTTCTCTTTTGAAAATGAAATCCCATTTCCTCCCTAAGCTATAAAAGGTTGAATATTTAAAATTTGGCAAGTCCTCATCCTCATTTACATATTTCAACACGGTCAGAATTGTAGGGGGGAGTACTTTGAAATAGAAATTCAGGAAATTTGTGCCATATTTGCGTTCAAAATGATCATATTTTATCTTCTGCAGGTTTTGCATGTATGCCGCGGTGTAGTGATGGGACCCTCTTTACATTCTTTTCTTAATATAAAAAATGTAGGCCTACTTACACCAGTCGCCTTATGAAGCTCACTAACAATAAACGAGTCACTGTGTCCGGGGTTCTTTTTCTTTCAATAATCACACACTCTAAGAATTGTTTTTCGGTCGCCACTTTGAATAATTTCGCCTTTTTTCTGCGATCCATTCCGCACTGATCACTTAACTGCAATGCACATAATTACCAGAGAGCTTGTAAAACTCGCTCACACCTCAGATTCCCAAAACCTATTGAAAACCTGCCTTATCGGCCCTTCAACTGTCATACCACATCTGGTTTTCATCATCTCCAAGACACGAGGACCGGCTTTCGTCCATGAGGTGCTTTCTGCGCCGCAAACATTGCTTTAAATGGTGATTCATGGATACTTTGGTACTGGAGACGTTCTATATGTATATAAACAATAATTTCGTTATTTCCTTGACAACTTTGTCGCTGGAAGTTTTTACGTGGACTTACAAAACGAGAATTAGCCAGCGACGACATTTTCCACTGTATAAACGAAGAATCTTAACACTTTGTTTTAAACTTTATTTTTCTAGAAAAATATGTTTAGACATATTGATATGATCTAAATACCAACGTGGCCTATAAAAGCAAGCGAATAATCCAGATTTTTTTCATTGCAATTATTTCGATTTGAAACCATGTTTTGACGTTCGGAGCGAGAAAGATGTTAAAAAATCTGCTTTCAACAAAATTTTAGATTTTATCGTTTTAAAAACTATATAATTATATAAAAGGTTTATCGTGCATACCATAGTACTCTTCGACACATTTCACACCGAAATGCATGTTCATACTTTATCTTAGTGAAAACACGCACATTTGGCAACAGCGCACGTGAATCTTCCATAAGAATAGCATGGTCCATAAGAGCCCGTTGTGCCTTCATAACGTGAAAATTCCTATAGAAAAAGACAGGCGTGTGTGTGTGTGTGTGTGTGTGTGTGTGTGTGTGTGTGCGTGCGTGTGTGTGTGTGAGTGTGTGTGTCAGTCTGTGGACAGCATAACTCAAAAACGAAAAGTCGGTTAAAACCAAAACTACTATTTAAGTTTCATCTCCTTCAAGGATGCGATACGAAGATTTTGAAGAAAATAGCCCCACCCTAAACTACCCTTCACACAGAAAATTTTTCGAAAATTTTGATTTTCTTGAACATGTCTCTAACGATCTTTATTAAAATGCCATATGTTTAAGATATTTTTATGACAAATCAAATTTATGTTTTGGATTTTATGGCTATAGCCCATGTAGTCATGTTTATTCTGGATGACTTTTGAATAACTCCTAAACCGTAATTGATAGACCAAATCTTAGTAGGTATACAAAAAATGCGTATCCTGCGAAAACAAGCAATTCATGCCAAAATAAATTTTTTTGTAAAGTAAATCATTTCGGAGACATTCCTTGTTATTTGTGTCAGTTTCGGAAAACTTAAAACTTTCCTCAAATGCAACATCGTTGTTCCTTTTTTTTTTTTTTGGTTGGGTATGTTAAGCATGCAAATAGAACGGGATCTCAAAGCTTTAAAAGATTTGACTATAGTTCAAAGTATACTGTATTCCCATATTTCCCTTGTACCTACAAGTAAATAAGCAATAAGATAATTTGTACAAATGTTTATCTGTATTAACATGAAGATATAGGAATACGTCTTTGTAAGAATGGTTAGTACAATAGTAGAGGAGGTCATGTGAGTGTAACACATCAGATTTTTAAAAATATATGTAATTGGATGCAACAAACATTTTAGTGTATTTTGTAGAAACAATTATTCAGATATCTAAGTGGAAGATGGAAGATTGCCAAAGGAAGTCATGAGGTGGACACTGGACGGAAGAAATAGGAAATGAAGACTAAATGGAAACTGGATAAATGGAGTAAGATTTATGGAGGTGAAGGGACTGCAGCAACAATAGGAAACAATGGAGACAGATGATAAAGTAGTAGACATCCTATGTACTAATCTTGTATTGGTTATCAGCATAAGTTTCAGAGTAACGATTTCAAAGGCCAGATACTGCATCTTTTGTAAATAGTTTGAAAAGTATCCAAAATTCGATATGAAACTTCTAAAGCTCATTTCTCACAAAGTACATTTTTGTAAACCTTTTCCTTGACAGTTCATACTGAAGGGATATAAACGAAACTTTTTGTGTTTGTTACTACACATAATCTAGAGCACTGGCTAAAATTATGCTCCTCTGACAGTTTTTCTAAAACAAATCATGGTTATACGCATCTAGAAAAAATGCTTTGCTACTCTGAAAATGACTTTACAACATTGTTAATGCACATAGATTTCTAGTTCTGATCATTTACGCAAAAGAAAGTTTGAGCTTTAAAATAAAACATAAAACTGTAAAATTTAAATATCTTTAAAAATAGTCAGTATATTACAGAAATCTTCGTTCCAGCATAACAAGGTTTCACAATTTTCAATAATTAAATTAGACATGCCAATTTTGTGAAATTGGAATTAGATGCATCTGTAATGCAAAACGTAAGTATCCCCTGTCACTTCAGTAGTAATTTTGTATGGCTGATCCACACAAATCAATTGATAATTGAGTATCACTGATTTTTATTCCCCTATACACGACCGATAATTATATTTCAAACGCTTTCAATCTTTTTCGTCGGTTAATCGCAGAACTGTTATTTTCCATAATTGACCCAAAACATGTTAGTAATTGGTTATGTCTTTCTTTAAGGCTTCCCGGAATATGCTTTCCTATTAAAACCTGTTTGTAATTATGTGCGTGCGTGTGTGTTGTGAGTGTGTTTTCCTTTGCTGCTCTTTTCTACATATTCCGTTGCGAAACATTTTTATTAGTTACAAGCAAACCTAGCAGCAGCAGAAAAAATGGATATCATGATGACAGCGAGGTAACACAATGGTTAAGCGATAAACAGGTTCCAGATATTTATAACCTAAAAATGTTAGAAGTATGTAAGCATTTATGATGGCAAAATATTTGAAAATACAACGATAAATAAGACCTAAAATTTTTGGGGTGTATTTTTGAGATCTTCAAAATTGTAATGCTGTTTAAATTAACACTATATTGAAAATCTATCTTAAAAGTCTAACACACTCAATAATAAATAAGTAAATAGATAAAATAAATTTTAATGCTACATTTTTAATTTACTGAACTGCTCAATCCAGAGCTAACCCTCAGGTCTGCACAGAATGATATAAATGTCACATTTTGAAGGACAATAAAACACAATCATAATAGCAAATTACATTCATTTCAAAGTTTTCCAAAAGGAATGATCTATTTGCACGCAACATTGACTTGTAACGGGAAAAAGATCTCTCAACATGACAGGACGTTATTGGGGTATATTTGAAATATGTCATATCATAAGACCTCAGTTGTGGCTCCCCTCCATGGAATGTTGCCAACTTGAACCTCAGAATGTCACTACTCTTCTACAGAGTAGTGTACAGCCGGCTCCAAATGTTTTCTGTTAGACGAGAGGATGTAGAGGAAAGAAACGAAAAAGTTTCTTATGTATTGCTTGCGCCTGGTCCGCCCGGTCCAGCGATGGCTTCATCAGAGATATTTACTCTTGTGTGTTCCTTGATGTGGGGTGAACGAGGAGCAAACAAGAAGCTAAATAATCAATTTTATTCTATCTAAACAAAAGCAAATCAACACATTTTTTTCTGAACGTATGTAAACAAGTAATATTGCTTTTTTGTGGTAGCATCAATAACGTTTAAGAAATATGTTTAAACAATTCCTTAAACAAAGATAATGCATATGACGTATTCCTCGTTTAATAATAATAATAATAATAATAATAATAATAATAATAATAATAATAATAATAATAATAATAATAAAAAAAAAAAATAATAATAATAATAATAATAATAATAATAATAATAATAATAATAATAATAATAATAATAATAATAATAATAATAATAATAATAATAATAATAATAATAATAATAATAATAATAATAATAATAATAATAATAATAATAATAATAAACATAAGGTTTTCGTACGTTGAACAAATGTGTCTTAGCGTGTCGTAGCAATAGCTCACCATTTACTTTCAAAATGCCCTCGGGTGATGTCCGCTCACATCATCTCCTTATAAAGGTCAAAGCGATGCCTGAGTGTAGATACAGGGGTGATCAAAGTGTTCACTTCCACCGCTGCAGCGCTCTCCATCTGCTATCTAATGCATATGTTCGTATTATAATGAATGGTCCGGAAACTTTGAGATAAAGATTGGAGATATTTCCCTCAACATTTATATACCAGATTATCCAACAGCCCATGTAAATCTTGAGATTTAATTATTCCAAAAGACTATTATTCCGCATGTCGTTGTTCTTACATTAAATGGTAACCATGTCTTAAAACTAAAATAAGCCTTACCAACAGCAATCGCGCCAGTTCTAAAAAATCTGATGTGTTGCACTCACATGACTTTCTCTACTTTTGTACTAAACATTCTTACAAACTCTTATTCCTGTATCTTCTTCGTGTTAGTTGAGATAAACATTTGTACAACTTATTGTTTATTTCCTTGTAGGTGCAAGGGGAATGTTAGAATACAGTAGGCTTTGTGCGATAGTCAAATGTTTTAAAGCTTTGAGATTCTGTTGTCTTTGCACACTTATATAAAAAAATGAACAACGATGATCCATTTCACGAAAGTTCTAAGTTTTCCGAAACTCACACACAAAGCAAGGAATATCTCCGAAATGGTTCACCCTACAAGAAAATTTATTGAGACATAAATTGTGTATTTTAACAAGATCTACATTTCTTGTATAGTATAATTTGGTCCATCTCTAACGGTTTACCAGTTATGCAAAAGTCGTCCAGAGTAAATATGACTACAGGGGCTATAGCCAGAAAATTCAAGATATACATTTCATTTGTCACAAAAATATCTAAAACATGTGACATTTTAATCAAAACCGTTACAGCCATTTTCAAGAAAATCAAAATTTTCGAAAAATTTTCCATGTAAAGGGTAGTTTAGGGTGGGGCTATTTTCTTCAAAATCTTCGTGTCGCATCCTTGAAAGACATTAAACTTAAATTCCAACTTTGGATTTTAACCGACTTTTCGTTTTTGAGCTATGCTGTCCATAGACTGACAGACTGACACACAGACACACACACGGACCTTTCTCTAAAAATGCTTTTTTTTGGATTCAGGGGGTCTCAAAACATATATTTTCGGTAAAATCTCGACATCGAATTTTTGGGTGGAATACAATACTTCCCCTACTTACCAGTAGAGAAAGTAAAAAATATGACGTTATTGAATGCTGCTGTATGTACGCGACTAACGTGACAGTGAAGGCAGGTTATAAATGTGACATGACAAGGTGAAATTAACGCTTTAAGCTTTGAAGAAGATTGTACCGTCAACGTCTAAGTGTGCAGCTACTAAACAGGTCTTTACAGCTGAATGAATACTGCGACGCCGGTCGCGGACGCATGCGTCATACCTCACACCACTGCTTGTAAATACGTGGCCGACGACAATGGAGAGGTCAGTACAAAGACTATGAGTGTTGCGTTTCCAGACTATTCTAGAGGCTTTCGATTGCCGGCTTATTTACGAGAAGTTCGAGAAAAACTGAATTTCGAGAAAAATCCGTACTGCATCATTCTCGCCTATATAAGTGAGCGCGGCGGTGAAAGAAGCGAACTTTTATGATGAAGTAATAAAGTATTGAACAACACAGGTGTTAGCAGTTAGTTTTAAGTGTGTGTACAGTCAGTGTTGAAAGAATATGTGTATAATCAGAGACAGTTTTAGACATTGAATCGTCGCGTCGGAGTTGTTTATTGTGCGAAGCAGTTTTAGTGAGTGTGATAGTCTTAAGCAGTTTGTGAGGCAAGTAAGTGTGAAGGTTACAATTGGACAGAACAGCTGTAAGTTGCAAGGTCACTACTAAAGACCGGAGGGATGTGCACTCGCATGCGATACAGGTTAGCTGGACGCAGAGTATGAATGACGTCAGAAGTACAGCACGGCCATCAAATGTGTAAACAGCTGCCACTAAAAGCAAGAATGGAAAACAACGTAACGTAGAGCTCTGCGAACTAGTGAAGCATTGCCTTGGATAGAGGGCGTCACGTATTATCTGGTGCAATACAATGAAATTATAAATGTTATTAGCGCTCTATGTGATGCGAATTCATCTGCTATTGTAACTGAAAAGTCTGATATCACATGAACTATCTGAAACTCTTCAGTTCATATCCAACAATTTTACAGTGTTGCCCAAAGCTATTAAACAATTAGAAAAATTGGGCTTGGAATTGTCCAGGAGTATAAGGATAGTAAAAGACTTAGCTAATTCAGTTAATAGGATACCTCTTGTGTCAGGTATCGAAAAGGTGAAAGCTAAAATCCAGAAAGTTGTAAACAAAAATATTGGCTATCAAGTTATGTGTGAAATTTTGAAAATGAGTAAGAAGGAAAACACGCCAGACGACAGAGTGGAATTCTTTATATTTGCACCTGACATCGTGTGACGTAGAAAGTTTTTCACTTTAAGAACTGCTTTAGTGATAGACGTCGAAATTTCTCATTTAATAATTTATAAATGCACATTGTAACCCAGTGTAATGCACTTGTGACGATATTATAGTTAATAAATAGCAGTATGTTAAGCATTTAAGTGCAATTCCAGAAGCTATAGTTTATGATGCTTGTAGATTATGCTGCAATGAGGC
Source organism: Tenodera sinensis (assembly GCA_030765045.1). NCBI lineage: Eukaryota > Metazoa > Arthropoda > Insecta > Mantodea > Mantidae > Tenodera > Tenodera sinensis. The sequence continues at coordinate 24,384,171 of CM060966.1, read as the reverse complement.
AGTTTTCATGGTCAGGCTGTACCTACCTGCAGTTGTTTACATGCGCGAGAGATAACAGTGAAATCCATGTGCAGTATACCTATGGAAACCGCACACAGCTCCGGCCTTTAGTCACTACGAATTGTAGATTGTGTTAACGGCAATTAAATAGAGAACTGTGTTTTGTGGCTCAATTAGAAGGAAAATAAAGTAAGAGAAAAAGAAACTGGACTTGACATTTGCCACAATAGGTTTCCAATACCACACACACGACAAATGTGGGTAGATGCTTCGAAAATGTAATGCAGAACTTTCTCAATGTTTTAATTTTATTTGTATTCATAGATTTCTTGTCAAATAATGAGCATGAATTGTGTGCATATGTTAACACTCGCATAGCAGAAATGTAAGCTCCTTCATAAACAGCTATACATGTTAATAGGCCGGTTATTGCCAATTTATGCGAGGCGCTGAGTGCACTCCGGTTGTATTCACACTTACGTAAGACACGCTGAATGACATGCATTTGTTTGCTGGTTAGGTTTGGATTAGTTTCCATAGGAAGACAAGCGCTGAGCTATTGTAAACTCTGGTGAACGTGGTCAACCCAATGAAGACCACGAGGCTGCACCTCTTTTGCGACTGAACCTACCTTTTAAACATCAAGAATTGGATTCCGCGCTGCATTCGTTTTCATAAAAGAAAGACAGATACCTACGCTTGTTTACTAATTAGCGCCAAGTTACTTACAGGATGACTGGTTAGTCAGAATGGTTAGTCAGCGGGTATAATTTTTACTTTCTCTGCTACGTTTAGTAAAGTAGAGGAAGTATTGTATTCCATCCAGAAATTCGATATCGAGATTTCACCGGAAATATATGTTTTGAGGCCCCCTGAATAAAAAAAAAGGCATTTTAAGAAAAAGCTCCGTGTGTGTGTGTACATACAGAATGTATATTGCCTACGTTGCCGAAAAATTTGGAGTGTATGAAGCTTTTAATGCTTATAACCTCAAAGCCAATCGAAAATATGATTTCTTATGTTACTCATCCGAGCATTTTAATGTTCATAAGCACCATAGCACAGTATCGAGAGCAAACCTACATAAAGATCTGAAGCAACTAGCAAACCATTTCCCATCAGGAAGAATGCATAGACAGTAACTGAATATACACATCTTTCATACTTACGTCAACCATACTAATGAAGCAAATGCCAAGATTTAAATTCTTTTAAAGAGCAGCGTATTTAAATAAAATTAGAACGTAAGGCATCCTGTAATTTTAATTGTTAACTTGGCGAAACACCAGTGCATTTCACACAATCATATCTCAATCTGCTAAAGTGGCAAGGAAGATACTAGCTAAGCTGGTCAATGATGGAGAGTTTTCTAATTTCTGGAGTCGAAGTTTACAGTCTCTGAGGTGGAGTTTACGTTCTTAATGACGCTTTTGCTTGGCCGAGCTGTAGTTTACCATCTACGAATATGTCCGACATTAGAACAGGTTCCATTAGCCACATATGCCGAAAAGTTTTCTAGTATTACTAGGTTCCAACACAAACCTTCAACTCAACTAAATGTTCGATTGCATCCGATCTATACAGCGTTGTTTGTATCAAATTGATTGTTATTCATTGTTGTATTCAAAGAATAAAGAGTTGTAAACGTTGAAATGCTGAGCACAAGTGAACAACCAGTTCTGATGTGTTTTATTCCCGTTACATTCACTATTCACTCTTCTACAAGTACAAATTGTAATCGCAGAAGTTTATTCTGCTATCTTCTTTTTAATCAGGAAAAATGCTTACACAATTAGCTTTACCACACATTTCGTTTTAGGTGGAGCGATAGTCAGATCTTCAGAAATCGGGTTGCTATTTTATGCGCGCACGCGTGAACACACACACACGCACGCACGCGCGCGCACACACACACAAACACACACACACACACACACACACACACACACTGGCGCGCGCGCTTTTGTTTTTATTACAAGCCGAGGTGATTCCATACTCTGCCCATTTGGGGCAATTGCATATCAGGCTCCTAGGAGGAAGGAATGAGATGAAAGCGCTCGGTGAAATTTCCTAATTGAATTTTTCGATGAAATACAATACTTCCTCTACTTACTCTAAGTCTGTAGTAGAGAAACTAAACTTGTTTTTTTTTTTTAACTCAGGGAATCTCAAAATGTGTATTTCTGGTGAAATGTTAATACTTAATTTTTTTATGGAGTACAATATTCTTGTTCTCTATTAAGCAGTAGAGAAAGTAAAAGTGCTTGTGGAGGCAGGAAGCTTTGTGGCCTCAAAACATGTATTTCTGGTGAAATCCTGATATCGGAATTTTTGGATCGAATTCATACCATCTCTACCTACCAGGTTCGTGGTCTCGTAGAAATATCTTGTGTCGTATTCAAGGACCTTCTCTATCCATTCTTGAAGAAATTTATTACTAAAGCTTATTCACCTATCTACTTCATTTTAAACAAAATAAGCATTCAAATAAATGGTAGGTATTATTGTTTAATTCCTTATAGGTAAAAGGTCATTTGAGGAATACTGTAGGATTAAGTGATATTCATATCATTTAACAGTAGGTCGCTATGTTAAGGCTTTCAACTTCTGTTCTCTTTGCATGTCTATGAGATAAAAAATGTGTTGCACTCACATGACTTTCTCTACTCTTGTACTAACCATTCTTACAAACTCTTATTCCTATAGCTTCTTCGTGTTAGTTGAGATAAGCATTTGCAGAAATTATCTTATTGCTTATTTCCTTGGAGACGCAAGGGGAATATGGAAATACAGTAGGCTTTGAACGACAGTCAAATCTTTTAAAGCTTTGAGATTCGGTTCTGTTTCCACGGCTCACATATAAAAAGTGAACAACGATGTTGCAGAATGTTTTAAGTTTTCCGAAAATGACAGAAGTATCAAGGGATATCTCCGAAATGGTTCATTCTACAACAAAATTTATTTGGATACAGATTGTGTGTTTTAGCGAGATCTATATTTTTTGTATAGTAAGATTTTGTCTGACTCTTACGTTTACGAGTTATTCAAAAGTTATCCAGAGTAAACAGGACTACATATGCAACAGCCAGAAAATCTAAAGTACCTATACATTTCATTTGCCATAAAAATATATTAAACATATGTCATTTTAATCAAAATCGTTAGAGCCATTTTCAATAAAATCAAAATTCTCGAAAAGTTTTCCATGTAAACGGTAGTTTATGGTGGGGATATTTTCCTCAAAATTTTGGTGTCGCATCCTTGAAAGACATTAATCTTAAATGCCAAATTTGGTTTTTAACCTAATTTTTCTTTTTGAGTTATGCTGTCCACAGAGACAGACACAGACACAGACACACACACACACACACACACACACACACACACACACACACACACACCCACACACGGACCTTTCTCTAAAAATGCTTTTTTATTCAGAGGGGCCTCAAAACATATAACACATATTACACATGAAAAAGTTCGTGAAAAACGCCCGAAAGGAAAAATAATGTTACATCAACATAATGCATCGTCACATACAGCAAAACTATTAACTGAGTATATGTATGCCCTACCTTCTACCATGCAGTCCTAACCGAACACCTTGAGATTTCCTTTCGTTTCCAAAAACTCAAGATAAAATACGAGAAATCACTTTTTCGTCATCGGGTGCAGCATTGGAGCATTACAAAATCTGGTTTCTGAAGAGCCTCAGGAAGACTGACATTTTCTAATGACTGATTTAATTGAATGCAAAAATATATCGATGTTAAAGGCAAATATTTTGAAAAGCAACAAATAATTCATCATTTCAAAACTAATCCTTGTTGGTTTTTTAAAACAATTTCAGTGTCAACCTCATACGTGCAGAATTTATAACATCACAGTTCCTCTTAAGGAGAACTTCTTCGACATGTCACTGTTAGTCTGTTGAACATTCACAACCTCAAGAACAATCAAGTTGGATTTATAGCCGTCCTGAGGGGAATTGTTCCTTTGTGTTTTATTGTTAGTTTTTATTTATTTATAGTAACTCTTACAACTAGGTCATATCGCAACCTAAATACACATATACAATAATCATACATTGTACACATTACATTGTTAAAAGTTGTTACAAAAATATTTTGCACCGTTAATTCTTGAGAAACTAGAGAACTATAACATTACATATACGTTTTTATTTTATGTGTTATATATGTTGTTAAAGAATTCGATGTCTTTCAAGACAAATATAATATTTTTGAAATGTGAAGGGCTGTTTCAAGCTATAGACGTATCATAATGGAAGCCATGTATTCTCACCATGGGATAACACTTGCATTCAGTGATCGGTGGTAATACGATAATTGCACTGAGGAGAATTTTCTTGGGTGATTAAGAAGGAATGGGTTAATCGTAAATGGCCTATTTGTAAATCTATCTTAATTAGGCGATATTTTGGAAATTAATTGTACTTTACACTAGCCTTATATAGAACAAGGTTTGAAAGATACAGTCAGACTGAAAAATCCAATGTCATAGCCGGGGTTTGAACCATGGATCTTCCGGTCTTTGTCCGGTCGCTCTAACCACTGAGTAACCATGGCAAAAGCCGGCATGACATTAAATTCTCCAATCAATTCGCACTTTTCCCGGTAAACCACCAGGAGATCTCAAATTCATACGAGATAACGAAGTCTAATGGCGGGTCAACTAATGGAAACTAAACACATTCGTGCATATGTATGTTATATCACATGGATTTGTGCTTTACCGGGAAAAGTGATGAATTTAATGTCATGCCGCCATGTTGCCAAGTGAAGCCGAAATTGTGAACGCCATAATTATGGATATAATACTGCATCACATGGCGGAATTAAATAATCAGAAAATGTTAAAATCGTTACATATATAAAGTTACAGGACCCGGGAGATTAGTTGTGACTAAAATTGTCAAAAGGTACGAAAAGGTACAGACAAGTCATTAGGGGCGAGCTTCAGGTAGTCGAGCGAGACCTGGTAAGACCAGTTTTCCTGGAAATCGCTCAGCGCCGGTGTGAGCCGGAAAACAAGGGATGGTCGATTCTTCGAAACCCTGTTGCTAATTAGGAAGTGAAAGGTACAGAGAGCGTCATAACTCACAGACTTGCCTGCGAGAACCCGGAGAGAAAGGGTCGCCCTCCAGAACCCGGTGGGTCACTACACTCGTCGCCCACATCTTCGGTCACGGGACTTGTATTCCGGATCCTCAAGTGTGAGGACATTATAGCTAGTATTAACAATTTTCTGTCTTAGTAAAGACAGGGTAACGACTCAACTAATTTAATAACGATCGGCAAATCTCACGCTTTCTTATTTTGGTGAGAATAAAAGTGTTTCGACGAAGTTCTGGTTTTATTCGCAAACACTCACGCATACCCTGAGATTAAAGTCGCATGCCAGAGCAGCGGGAGCAGAAACCATCAGAAAGCAGCAGTCGGCATAGGAGAGCATAGGAGCGACGATTCGACATCATATGCCGCACAACGTGGATCCCACATCACAAGGTAGCTCAGTGGTTAGAGGAACCGGGCGGAGGTAGAAGATTCAGTTGATCTTTTGTTTTAAGAAGGATTTGTAGGATTGTAGGATTTTGTAGAACTTTGCCTTTCTGTGTGAAGTTTGCTTGAAGTTCTATTGACCCAGTCTTGCTTCCATTTGTCACTTCGCCTACTAAACAAATATCTTTGAGCACCTCTGCAGGGCACTGGACATTCTTTCATTGGAGGTTCATAGTACTTCTTGGCTTTCCTATCGGCTTCTTCTTTACCCAATATTTCACAGTGGAGTGGAATCCACAGGAATATAGCGTCATGATGGCTTGTGGTAATGTGGTCCCAAAAACTTTGGATATCTTGAATTAATTTTCAGTCAATCGATTCTTTCCAGAATGCTTAGTGAATCAGTTAGAATTGAACTTCGTTCCTACTCTGATGAGATAACATAAAACAAAGCTTGTTTGACAGCGTAGAGCTCAGAGGAGAAAACCGAGAACAGGTTTGGAAGTTTGTAGTATGGTTAGTATTCGGAGTAATTATAGCATAGCCCTATCCTGATAATATTTATAGCCATCGATTATATAAATATCCGTTTAACAGGTATGCAGTGAATTTCCTTGCAAACTTGTCTATATATGAAGGAATCTGAATGTGACATCTGGAGAATTCTCATATCCATATTAATTTTGGTTATAGGTAACCTTCAGGGTGGTATGCAGAGAGAATTAACAGTCATAATTTGGGGTACTTTAAACCAAGTTCTTGTGTGTTTCTTTTTTTTTTCAAACCTAAGATAAACATTTTACAGTTGTTTTATATCCTTTGGCATGTTCTGTTTGATAATATTAAGAGTAGTGCTAGTAAAACTGTAAGACACCTCTGTATCACATCTGACAGATGTGGACATCAGAATAACAGCTATACATAGATCATTTTTGCTCAAGCTAGTAACTGCTGGTCGTTTCGACACCATAATATATTGTTTTCCATTCCATACACTTATTTACAATAGAGCAAGCTTAGGAAGCCCGACCGGGTCTTTTTATTGAAAGAATGTGTGGAGCCGATAGTGTAATCAAATGCTAAGAACATATTTGAGGTGAATGTTGTTTTAAAGAGTAGTATAGTTGCAGTGGGTTTACTTCTCTAGACAGCCATAAAAGTGGAAGCTCTCTTCCACCACGCAAGTTAGGGACATAGAATTGAAAACATGTTCCGTGGACCGAAACAACAGAAGAGCATTGATACTTGCCTCTTCAGTCCAGCACTTATTGAATGGAAGGAGTCGAAACTGTCCCATCTTCAGAAAGAGATGGGTGCTTCTCCTTTCAACATAATTATTTCTTTCTCTTTCTTTAGGCGTGAGACAACTTAAATCGAATGTGGTATACTTATGTGGTATTAGAAGATCTAGATGCTAAATTTCTATCACAAAAACGTATTTTAATTGAAACAAGCAACAAAAGTACATACGTAACGCTCTCTTAGATTTTGTTTATTTATTAATTTTTAGTAGTTTTTGAGCAGTTTAGTTTAACATTTTGAAGCGAGTGGTTAAGCCTTCCAGGAAAACTAAAAGTTTCAAACGATAGAAAGAAAGTAACATCGATTCCAGTAGTAACAACAGAAGTGATTATCAGGCAAGAAATTTAGTGATTAAATTTTGTGCTTAAATGTTTTATAACAAATCAGTTATTTTTCATGCAAGGTTAAGCGTGTCTTTAATAAGCACGTTTGCCAAAATATATGCACTTAATACTCAATATAAGTACTATCAATGATAATGCTAACTAACTTTATATCTGAGGTTCCTATTCAGTATTATGGCGAATTATCATATAGCTGTAATGGTTTGCATCTCAGAGCTCATTTGTGCATGACCGGTCTGGGGAAAAGACAACAAATCAATAAATAAAGTTGCTAATTTATTGCATCAAATCCTACAATAAAAGCTTTCATTATAATCAACATTCATATTTTATTTGGGAAGTGTGCATTCTTCAGTTTGAGGAATCCAGTATTTACACACAAATTAAAGAACATTTGGTCCTTTCTTGTGTACCAGATTGTGCAATTGAGTAATTTAAAAGGCTTTAACTCGTGTTCCAAGGCCACGCTACCTATATTAAATGCTAATAATGAAGCTTGTAATTGTAGTTTATCGTTGGAGTGAAGAAGAGCAGAAGCTCAATGGAAAGCGGAGGGGGAAGATGGAAAGCAACCGCTAGAAGAAAGTTGTCTGCCCATTTCAGTGGTTGCTGACCTGCATGACGGTGTTGATCTGCTCTTCCTTGTGGTGCATGTGGGGTCGACTAAAGACGCCCGTAGTGCTTCTTACAGCGGTGTTAATACTCGTTCAATGAAGAGTTAACACACACCAACATGAAGAAAACCAGCGCAACGGTAAGTGATACTACTTGCATTCAAGTCTGTGGAACTCTGAGCGCCCTGTAGGTAATCACAATGCTGTTTTGTAGGGAGGATAAAGGATCCATCATCACAATGTAGAAACACTGGTATCTATAGTCACTATTTACATCATAGTTACTGTATGGCAGTTACTCAAACATCCAAGAATACTTCCGCGGCGTGTTGTTTCTTTAGCTTTTCTTTTTTCCTTCTTTTTTTAATAAGTTTAACTTTATAAGTATCATTGGAATTATTATAGGCTCCACAAGAAATATCGAGATTGTCCTTAAGGTTATTACGCGGAAATCGCTAAAAAATCTAAATTTAAAACGCAAAAAGACAAACAAGTGAACAATACTGCACATTTAGCATCAATAGAACGTGAATCATCAAACTCCTGGGCAACTCTAGGAATAACTTGAGCGACTCTTATTTTTGTTACCTGCTGAACATTGTTATCAGGGCAAGGCCGTAGCGGGCTACGCTCAGGGTGGACTAGTTGCACAGGCCTGTCCTGTATCATTTGGTTGTACAGGAATTAAAAATATATGCAACACATTTAGGAGGTGTGGTACATTGACAGTTGTTCCCAACTTGATTTTGCTTAGCTTTATTACTCATTTCAATGCTTGCATTTTAAAGCTAATCAATAAGCAACCTCAATTAAACATTTATAGCAAGTATCCACGAGTCGTTTGCAATATTCTGTACAGTAAGACTGCAAGATATGTTTATTTACTCCACTCGATTTTTATTGCGAGATTACTATCAATTTTAATAACCAGAGAAACATTAAATGCCTACTTCTCAGCAACCCAGTAAATAAAACTAACACACCATGTCTTGTGAATATTCCTAATAGTTAGAAGTAAAAAATAAATAAATAATCTGCGTGCACTCACATGACTTTCTCTACCCTTGTACAAGTTATTCTTACATTTATTCCTCTACCTACTTCATGTTAATCGAGATAAACATTCGCAGAAATAATCTTACTGCTAATTTTCTTCTGGGTGCAAGGGGAATGTGGGAATACAGTAGACTTTAAGTAACAGTCAGATCTTCTAAGAGCAGAGCTAATCGCTATGTGATGGCTTTGAAATTCCATTCTCTTTGCATGGCTAAGAGATAAAAAGTCGAATATCGGCTTCCTATTTGAGAAAGATTTAAGTATTGGAAAATTGAAAAAATAACAAGGAATATCCCGGAAATGTCTCACTTCAAAAAAAATGTATATGACATTAATTGTTTTTTAGTAAAATCTACTTTTTTGTGCAGTGAAATTTTGTCTATCTCTTACGGTTTACAAGTTATGCAACATTCATTCAGAATGAACGATTTCTGAGAACATTCCTGATAATTTAAGATATTCATTTATTATCATAAAAGCACAATGAATATACAGTATTTTAATAAAAATCTTAAAAGCCGTTTTGATGGCTTCAACATTTTCCAAAAAAAAAAAAATTCCATATAAACGGTACTCTGGGGAATTCTGTTGAAAATCTTTGTGTCGCATTCTTGAAAGATGCTGAACTTGAATACCAAGTTTGGTATTTAACAGATACAGACACACATGCACACACGCACGCGCGCGCACACCACCTAACACTTTTTTTTTTTTTTTTTTTTTTTTTTTTTTTTTTTTTTTTTTTTTTTTTTTTTACTCAGGGTGTTTCAAAACTGTATTTCGATGAAATCTTGATATCTTGGTTGGAATGGAACATTTCCCCTACCTACTCTACGTAGTAGAGAGGGTAGTGTTTTAAAAGTATCAATAAATTTATGAAAATAGTTTTAAAAGTCTGATGTGTTACACTCACACAAGTTTCTCTACTATTTGCAAATTCACAGACCGGTTATACGTATATTACAGTGTTCATTTAAAATGTGTTCCTTCTATCAAGTTTTACTTACGATATATTTGTGTTTTGTAATAATTTAAAATTAATCGTGAATATTGCCCAAAATGCCAGCCTTTCTTTAATGCCATTAGTAACCTGGAACTTAAAACTGGTAGTTTCAAGAGTTGTATTTTAATGGAAAAATCAATGAAAGACCCAGGATAATATTTTGTGCCAAAACTATGCATATTTTAATATGTATTCTTACTGTCTATTATCAAAAGCTTATACTTGAATGCACTTTATTTGAAAATTTTACTCTACGACCCTGGATGGATTGTAATAGTACAATAATTACTAATATATGTTTAACATATTATACATAAAATGTTGAATCTGACGAACAAAATTAAGTTTTTTTTTTTTTTTTTTTTTTTTTTTTGGGGGGGGGGGTCTAACATGCAACTTACAAATCAGAGTTTCAGGAAATGTTGCGATTCTGACTGCAAATAAAATCAATATATTTTGCATAGTTCCTCAACATTGCATAGCTTTAACATTTATAGTCTGAGAAAGGCTTTTACCAATTTAAAAATATATTAATTTTGTCAAAACTAATTTTTAACATTTACTTCAGATGTTTGCACATGTAACAGGCTGCCAAAGGGAATCTTTTTTTAAATAACCTATCAAGTTGTCTTATTTTTCACTGAATTTTCTAGCATCACAGCGGTGTCGAGCAGATAGAAACTGCAAAATGAAATCTATAGATCTGCCTAATTTAAATAATAATATAGAAAAGAAAACATTTGTGTCGTTAACAATCTCATAAATATTCACTGACTTTCCTTCGAATTTTATTTGTGGTAACAAGCTCTTGCAATGGAAAGGAAAGAAAGGAAGGAAATTTGTTGTTACATTCATAATACTTTCCCTACTCATTATCGCATATTTTTTATTTATCTTCTACAATTTACGAAACCATATTTTTATCTACTTCATATCAATCAAAAAATCAATTTCCAGAATCAAGTTTTATTCCATTTAGCTGTAAGTATAAGGGGAGTAGAGGAAAATGAATCGATAGTCAGGTGTTTCAAAACCTAGGTTTTATATGTTCACTTTAAAACGCCATACTCTTTACGTACATTACAAGAAACAAGTGAATAGTGACAGCTAAAAATCTGATGTGTTGCATTTCACATGAAGTCTGCTCACCTTTCCACAAAATATTCTGAGAAAAGGCTATTCTTCTAGTCGTTTCTTTATTAATACAGTTAGGTAAACCTTCATTACACATTTACTCATTTTGTTGTTGATATAAGACGAATATACAAGGCTAAAGCGACAGTCAGATTTTTAGAAAGCAGATTAGTATGCGAACATTGTTATTTCTAACCACAACCGCTTATTTTTTCACCTATTTCATGTTATGTTAAAAAGAGAAAACTTGGCAGAAATAACTTCATTACACATTTCGTTATAGATAAAAGGGGAATTCAGAAAGCAGAATCGATACTCAGATATCGATATATTTTGGCCTTGAAATTCTGCACTCTCTCTATGACATCGGGAGAAGCAACTGAATAAAAACTGACAAGAACTGAAAAATTCAAATTACTAATAACTGATATTTCCGATATGGCTGATGTCATAGAAACATTTATTTGATATAATTTTTTAAGATATCCGCATTTTTCTGCATCAAATCGTTGTCTATCTCTTATGGCTTACCCATCATACGAAACTATATAAAATTCCTCGCGAATTAAGAGTACCTTCCAGGCTATTCCAAGAAAATTCAAGACATACTCTAAATTTCTCACGCAAATATGTTATATATATATATATATATATATATATATATATATGACATTTTAATCAAAGTCGTTAGTCATTTTTGTGGAAACCAAAAATATTGAAAAATCTTTCCTGTTAAGAGTAGTTTGGGGGGAATTTTTTTGAAAATCTTTGCTACATATCTTTGGAAAATTAAATATGAAAGTTTCATATTTATGCGACATTTCGATTTTCAGTTACGTGTTCACACACACACACACACACACACACACACACACACACACACACACACACACACACATACACACACACGCGCGCGCGCGCGCGCGCGCTTCTTTTTAAATTCAGAGTGGCCAGGAAAGCATTTATTTTCGATGAAATTTCGACACCAAACTTTTGGCGGGAATTCAGTAGGTACTCCCTCTACTTATTTTAAGTACTCGTACGTACTAGTAGATCTATATCACACACTCACACACCCAAGGCGCAGCAGCCCTTTCGCAATCAAGGTCTACCGCCCAGCCGCTGCGGCCCCCATCTCTGCCCATCGCAGGCGTCATGAGTGGGGTGAGGTACTGCAGGGTGGTACGTGGTCAACGCCCCGATCACGGTTATGCGGCTCATACTTTTCAGTCAAGTGGCTCCCTCAATTGGCCCCGCAAGGACCTGAAGTGCCTGAGTGTATCCCGAACCACGTCTCCCAGCGGGAGAAAATCCCCACACCGGTACTGGGAATCGAGCCTGGCTCTCCCGTTTCGTAAGCAGCAGCGCTACCACCACGATAAGGAGGTGACTTGTGTGTGTGTGTGTGTGTGTGTGTGTGTGTGTGTGTGTGTGTGTGTGTGTGTGTGTGTGTGTGTGTGTGTGCGTGTGTGTATGTGTGTATATATTATTGTTCTTTTTTGAATAAGGTTTTGTCTATGTCTCACGCTTTACCAATTACAAAAAGGTCATTCAGAATGATGCGGACTTCACAGTCTACTTCCAGAAAACTAAAGATGTACATTTTATTTGTTATACAAATATCTTAAATATGGTACATATTTAATCAAAATTGTTAAAGCCATTTTTGAGAAAATAAAAAAAAAATTTCGATCTAAAGGGTACTTTGTGGTGGGGGAATGCTCTTGAAAATCTTCAAGGAAAATTTTCAGATGTTCTTAGATACCAAATGTGGTGTTTACCTCCATTTTCGTTTTGGGATTATGCTGTTAAGAGACAGACGAATGAACAAATGTGCCTAGGCATCGCTATTTTTGCAGATTACGATAAGGTTTTTCTGCACATATGCAGTATCAATAAGATTGGATGCATTGTTAGCATACAGCGATCAAATTTCTATATAAGAAAATGTCTTAAAATGGGTGATAGGCGGTTTACAGGTTATCTAAGTGTTCACATCTTCTCTTAAAACCACTGGTATGTGTATTTTCATTGCTTAAATCGCTATCTTTTAGTATCTTAACTACTGGGAGAGCAGAAAGGTTCCGAATGGGCTGCACGGTATTTTGCCTGTTTGCGTTCTCGGCGCTCGTTGCCGTCTGTCGCTATCATAGAAAGACGCGCCTGAGACCATCAACATTTTTAAAACTACTTTTACAGGCTTAACTTACCAATTTCATGAAAGGAAATCCTTATTAGAGCTCTGAGAAACCTAATATTGTTCATGAATTACGCCCTCATGAAAAAATCTGATGTGTTGCACTCACATGACTTTCTGCACTCTTGTACTAACCATTCTTACAAACTCTTATTCCTATATCTTCTTCCCGCTAATTGAGATAAATATATGCAGAACTTATCTCATTGCTTATTTCCTTGTAGGTGCAAGGGGAATATGAGAATACATTAGGCTTTGAACGATAGTCAAATCTTTTAAAGTTTTCAAATTCCGTTCTCTTTGCACGGTTAACATATAAAAAGGAATGCCGATGTTTCATTTGACAGAAGTAAAGTTCGCCAAAACTTACACAAATAACCAGGAATATCTCCGAAATGGTTCATTCTACCAAAGAAAAAAATTAGTTATAGATTGTGTGTTCTAGCAAGTTCTACATTTTTTGTACAGCAAGATTTGTTCTATCTCTTACGGTTTAGTGATTATGCAAAAGTCATCCAGAATAAATAGGACTACTTGGGCTATAGACAGAAAATTCAAAATTTCATTTGTCATAAAATATCTTAAACAAATGGCATTTTAATCAAAATCTTTAGGGCCATTTTCAAGAAAATCAAAATTTTCGAAAAATTTTCCATGTAAAGGGTAGTTTAGGGTGGAGCAATTTTCTTCAAAATCTTAGTGGCGCATCCTTGAAAGACATTAACCCTAAATACCAACTCTGGTTTTTAACAGCTTTTCGTTTTTGAGTTATGCTGTCCACAGCCTGACAGACACAGGCATATCTACATACACGGGTCTTTTTGTAAACATGCATTTTTTTATTTAGGGGGCCTCAAAACATATATTTCCGGTGAAATCGCGATACCGAATTTTTAGGTGGAATACAACACTTGCTCTACTTTACTATACGTAGTGGAGAAAAAAAAATGGTGTATGGTACGCCATTAGGGCAGAAAGAGTTATAAGGCCTTTTTTTTTTTTTTTTTTTTTTTTTTTTTCGAGTCAACAGTTGACGTCTGTGTATACGTGAATGCGATTCTGTCGCGTTTTTTTTAGGGATTAACATACAGAGAGGCTGATTTTGCCTTTTTTTCAAAAAGACTCTGCAACAGCTCATCTTTCGATGAAAACAAATGAAAATGTGCTTCAGGACAGAATTATTAGTAAATATTTGTGGCCCTCTCGGTCGCACTATCTAACCCCCTGCTATTTCTTTTTCTGGGGTAACTTAAAACAAAGTGTACAAGACACACCCACATACCCTGGAAGAATTAAAACAAAATACCCACCAGCATTTCTCAACGTGAACTATGGCGAGTGATGGATAGTTTCCTAAAGAGGGGCTCAAAATGTTTGGACAAGGACGGTGGCCAGTTTCAGCATCTCCTTTCATGAAGTTGGTAAGCAAAGCCTTTTAAAGTAGTTTTAGAAATGTATGGTTTCATCCGCGCCTTTCTATGATAGCGGCAGACGGCAACCAGCGCTAAGGATGCGGACAGGCAAAACACCACGCAATCCGTTCGGAACTTTTTGCTCTCCGGTTATGAGGTATGTATGGAGTTTACATTGTAAGTAAACACCTATACATAACCGTTTAATCAACTACTTCAGCTAACTTCAATACATTTTATGCACCGCCCTGTTTATGTAATATGGAACTCGCGGAAAGACTCCAAAATGTGGTTTATGGCGTTTTTGCAGACGTTCATACGAGTGCTAGCTAGGACATAACCTGCTTCGCTTAAATTCCTTTTCAATCTGGAAACAAAGGTGTAACCTGGATGACGCTATTTGGGGTAGATAATTTACTTGGTAGAGCGTGTGGGCTCTCCCAAAGAACCACCACTCTGCACTGTGCCCATGGCCGCCATTGCTCATTCCCATCTGTAACATGCGGAGCTACTAGCTGAAATATAACATGTTTCCCGTGGTTTTTCAATTTTTCCCTATAACACTTAGCCTTAGATTGCAGTTGCTGAATGGTATTGCGTTTGTTTGGAGGCATTTGAAAAATATTACACTTAACTTACTTAAAGTTAATAAAAATTATAAATGTTTTGTAAAAGCAATAGCCACAAATGTCACAGTTTGCTTTGCTGATTATCTCGTTACTGGGCTACTTTGTTGCTATTATAGAGAAAATCTCATTGGGAAGAAATAGCGGTTTAAATGATGCAGATATATTCTTGTTTATTCTTAATAACCAACATAGACAAAACTATTAGGAAAAAAGTCAAACAAAAGAAAGACCAAATTTGATTTATTACCCCATGAGAGGATAACAGCGAAGGTTGTATGAACTCGCGGTTCCTTGATTATTTTGTGAGGCCTTTAAATGTAATTATTCTTATGTTGGTATCTCCAAGCTATTACGATTATCGTTGCGAAGATATAGATGGTCTTAAGAGCTTTTGTAGGCACTACATAAAATTCAATAATTAATTTAGGGAAATGGAGTGCAATTTCAAATTATAAAATACATAGTAATTCTCGAGCAGTGGTAGCGCGTGGGATCTGGGTTCGATCCCTGGTACCGGCATGGGATATTTTCCCCTGTGGGAGATCTGGTACGGGGTGTACTCAGCCTCGTTAGGTCCCTGTTGGGCCAACTGAGGAGCTACTTGATTTAAAAGTAACGGTCCCTGGTGGAGAAAACCCTCCGGCCGGGAGGAACCAGGGCACTGACCACATCCCATCTCCACTACTGCACCCAACTCATGACGCCTGTGGTGGGCAGAGGTGGGGGGCGCAGCGGTCGGGAGATAGGCTTTGGCCCAAGTGGACTGTTGTTCCACGGGATTATAGCATTTTTCGCCTTATGTTGAACCATAAATCCAAACACATTCAACACCGCCTCACTGTACTTCAATGTACCAGGTTGCTTTACCACGTAATTATTCGACAGTTAGATATTTATGTAAAAAGATTAAAAAGGCAACATTAAACTTCAGCGTTTCAATCTCATGGAGAAGGTTCGGAGCGGAGGGGGTGAGATGAAAAATTCGACCTATAGAAGATCTTTGTGCCTATACCCCTGAAAGAGCACTCACTTCCCTGAAAGGAGGATGATAAGGGTGTGGTCAGGCCTGGATGGAGACAATAGTAGTGGGTAAGGTCTCTAACAGATAAACTCCCTCACACAAACGGCTCCTCTACCGCCCCCCCCCCTTCCCTTTCATCTGAAGGCTTACACATCCCCTGCGGGATGAGCCCCTCCTCGATTTGGAGGACGACGATTTACAGAGATCAAGTTGCCTGCCATGCACGCTGAAACTTCTCTCCAACAGTTACAACCCTGAAGGAGTCAACTAAGATAAAAGGTGACGTGAAATGAAAAGTGAGTTGAAATGGAGGGACAGAAAATTCCGAACCAAATTCGGAAATTTGGTTGTTATCCTTCCCATCATTTACATAGCAACCTGGGAACACTCCGTAAAAATCCATGGGTCAGGAACGTCGGCCACGTAATCGAACCCATGACCCCCGGAACGCGGGCCAAAGACGCTACCGCCGGAGCCATCCCTTTCGGTTTCAACCACAAATATGTAAATACTACAGATTCACTTTCAAAGTGAAGATAGATTTAACACACAAATTGGCATTCTGCCGAAGTTCCGGTCCATGCTAATGAGTAGGCTTCGGGCACGGTTGCTGTATCGCTGCACTTGGCTGGAGAATGGTTACGTGCGCACAGGATTTCACTGCTATCTACCCCTCCCATAGCACTGCCTGCCGTTCACCCAAGCGCTCACTTGTAAACAACGTACCGGTCGGTATACTAGAAGTGCACCTATCCTAAATGCATGTCCGAAGCCTACTAATCAGACTCGCTCGCTTCTGGAAGCCCCACTCGTACGAAAAATAGCGACGAATATACCGAACAGTAGTCGAGCTTGTTTCA
Organism: Tenodera sinensis; assembly: GCA_030765045.1. Classification (NCBI taxonomy): domain Eukaryota; kingdom Metazoa; phylum Arthropoda; class Insecta; order Mantodea; family Mantidae; genus Tenodera; species Tenodera sinensis. The sequence continues at coordinate 24,367,074 of CM060966.1, read as the reverse complement.
AATGCCCTGTCATGGGAAATGGGCATTTACTCGTTAGAGAGTTCACGTCAGGGCGTATTGCTTCGGTGCAATAAGCCAAATGACAAGATCATCGACCTTTTTTATATCTACTGTTACGGTCAAAACTTGTTTTAGTACATTACGATACACAAATATCATTTTGTCAGTTTCTATTTTATCATTGCATCTAACCAAAATGCAGGATGTCCCAAAAAAGCACCGACAACGCTTATGTTCTGTGGGACGGCAAACTGATCGTTTTTCCCTGTCCGGAAATGCATGGTTTGGCCGCTGTAGTGCGTCGAAGTGTGAGGTGGGTGTACGTTCATATTTCGTCAATAAAGCCAACATCGGGCTGTCTATATTACAAACGGGCTTCGAACTGTGTACCTCGGACGCCATTGCAGAGCCTATATCGACGGTGGTGAGCCTCATGTACACGACCCAATATGTGTCATTGTCTTTGAAAATTTTCAATCGCTCTGTGGACTCGAGCCATAAGGTCCTCCACTGATGTTACAGGAGTGCCATACACCATGCTATTCAAACGTCTCCACAGAAAATAGTCGAGTGGTATCAGATCTGGTGACCGCGCTGGCCATGGAACTGGTCCACTTCTACCAATCCATCGATTTGGAAATGTGACGTTGAGGTGATTCCGCACATTTACAGCAAAGTGTGCTGGAGTTCCTGTCAGCCACTGCCGCAACTGTGCACTGGTACGTGTCGCGCTGCTGTTAAAAACGTTAATGCAGTAGGATGCGCACCACGGAATTTAGCACATGCGCAGGATTGTTATTATGCTCAGGTCGTTCATCCCAGTACACAGATGGCTCAAGGATTGCATTCCTTCCATATCAAGATACCAAAACGTATTTAAAGAAATTGTCACAACCGTTCGTTCTCAAACTTCGTTACGCTACAGCGTCCAAACCGTGCATTTCTGGACAGCGGTTCGTATTTGAAAACCGATTAGTTGGCCGTCCCACACAATATACTAAGCGTTGTCGATTTTTTTTGAGACACCCAGTATGTATTAATGTATGTTCCAAAATAAATGTCATACAAGTTTTATATCCCATTTGTATGTGGGAGAAAAGAAATGTGATACGTTGCACTCAATTACTTTCTCTACTTCTATACAAACTATTCCTACAAACGTTTATTCCTCTATTGATTATTTTTGTGTAGTAAGATTTTGCTTATCTTTTACGGTTTACCAGTTATGCAAAAGTCATCCAGGATGAAGAGGATTTCAGAGGCTATTCCAAGAAATTTCAAGATATACATTTCATTTGTCATAAAATATCTTAAACGTAGATATATTTTAGTCAACATTTTTTAAGAAAATATACATATTTTAAAACATGGTCCATGTAAGAGGTAATCGGAGGTAGAGGGAGTTTTTTGAAAATATGCTTGTCATAACCTTGAAAGAAGCTTAAATACCAAGTTTGGTTTCTAAACAACCTTTCATTTTTTAGCTATCCTGTTCACACGTACACGCACACACACATATGTACACAGAGGTCTTTTTTTTTATGAAAATGCTTTTTTTTTTTTTTTTTTTTTATTCAGGGGGCATCATAAGTATATTTCGGGTAATATCTCAACATTGAATCTTCATGTAGAATACAACATTTCCCCTACTTACTACACATAGCAGGGAAATTAATAACAACCATGCGTCATAAGTATAGACATTTACTTAAATAGATACACATTTTAAAATACAATACATTAAATATCCGTTGCTCTTTAAATTTCAAAATTTGCACAACTGTCAATATATTATGGAACGAGATGGTAATTAAGGTGCGAGTTTCACGATTTTGATACGACTATCTTAATTGCCATTATAGTCATGTTTCATACGACGGTTTATGCCCCAGCAGTGTGTAACTTTAATATATTTATAAATAACGTTAATACTCTACGCTTATCTGAATCAATAACCTTATACAGTAAAACAGCTGGCAGGGTTGCGATATGTGCGCAAACGCGAAAGTATTGATTTCATTCTGATCTCGACCTTGAACATTTGATTTCAAAGTAGGTAGAGTCCACAAGGTCGATGGTTTCATGCTTTGCAACAATACTTCGAAGTACACTAGCAATATATTTTCTGAAAATGAGGTTATCATTTTTACTTTCTCCGATCTATGAATACTGTATAGAATTTTTCGTATCTATTTCTTGATTTTTGTTGCAATAGGTTATTAGTTACATTGTGTGTTTTTATAGAAATTTCTGGCGTTGTAACTTGAATCTTGCTGTCACTCGTGTCCAACATTTTAATTGTTTTAAACTCACGCTAGTTGTCCTACAATTGAATGTACGAGAATAATCGAGAGTACGCTTTCTTCTGATTGAGGAAACCTGCACTTTAATGAGGTTCATTAAAGTGCAGCTACTACACTATAATTACTGCATTTAGGTATGTTCGAGCATAAAGTAAATTATGCTATATAATCTTTAACGCAAGTTAAGCTTAATTAAGTCAAAGCTTATGGCAATACCTTAATTCTATATACAATGGTGCAATTAATATTGCATTTTGTTTTAATGTGATCAAAGTAACAAATCGAGGAATAAACTCTAACGAAAAGCTACTAATATTTGAACACTTTAATGTTGTAAATATTTAGTGTGAAAACTTAACATAATAGTACAAAATTAAAAAGTTTTCTTTAAGATGGTATTGTTGTTGTTGGTGGTGGTGTTGTTGCTGTTGTTATTATTATTATTATTATTATTATTATTATTATTATTATTATTATTATTATTATTATTATTATTATTATTATTATTATTATTTGATTTTCTCGACAATAATCTCGAAGGGTTTCCATTAATAATTACTTTGGCTTTATGTTTTAACTGATTAACTCCTTTATTTAATTTTAAGACATTTTCACTTATACACACGGAATGTCACGTGAACTCTTTCTGTGCATAGAGCACTGTCGGGCAACAACGTACTGAAGCAAATAGACTGAGCTTTCCATTTTACTGTGGACATAACGAACAGATTACTGGGCGTTCGAACAGTGAAGATACTGTAGATAACACTGAGTCAGGGTTGCCAACCCGTACGATAATTTCGATCATGTCACTGGAAATTAATTACAAATAGCGACACCACTTTTGCCCTCATGGCCTGTCTCCACCCCTCTAAGGGAACCATTTCATATCCTACTAATCCTGCTACCCTTTGCCAGTGTGCCCAGATCTGGCAATCTCAATAAAGGAGGCACTGCTCAGAAAATTGATAATCAATGGAGAAAACTCGGAATAAGTGATATTCCGTGTGAAATAAAGAACATGCCTGAATCTGGCCGTTTCTGAAGTGCTGTTAAACACATGTGTCACCTTGGTCGAAATACATATTTCAAAGAACTGGCGGAGTTTGCATAATCAGTGATTTCATTGCCCCACAAGAGTTTTTTATAAACTGGGTTTAATAAAAACCAAAGTTAGAAACAGATTGGCGCTGGATACGGTAAATGGACTTATTCTGTCGTCTTAGCTTGTGAAAGAATGTGGTGGGTCTGAACATCTGCAAGTCATAGAGAAGATGTTAAAGTTTATCTCAACAACAAATTTGTATAATGCTGCAACAGTTGAGGAAGATGATGAACTTTCAGATGAATAGTGCGAGAAACATAAGTGCTAAAGTTGTAATACTGATTGAGGTCATCAATCTTGTAAGTGGACACCATAAACATCAATACTATCACATTTTCATAAGTGTTATGCTGATATTTTTATTGTAGTAGCATTTGGTTTATGATGTACGATAATTTTGAATCCAACTCTATAATTTTGAGTGGCTGGTACGATAATTTTACTTTTAAAGATTGGCAACCTTGCACTGAGTACACCAAACGGAAGTAGGCTGAGAGCGGGACACCGTTCGAGTTCTAGTATGCCCAAGTCACCCGTTTTCACGCGCTCATTTGTGTTTGGAGTTATGAATGGTACACATTAATGAACAAAGTTCTGTCGATGGACCAGGAAGAACAGAGAGCGACGTTCCCTCAGATGACACGCACACGTTATGCCATAAAAGAATCAAAACACGCAACGCAGGTGTGCCAACCATGTCAGTGCCCGTCAGCATTCTGATAATATGTTTACGTAAACCAGAAGGTGATTACGAAGTTTCAAGCCTTTTTAATATTGTGTGTGATTCCTTTATCGCACCACTTTATGTAAAATCCAACGTTATATGTGTAACATACCTACTATAATCTTCGCAAAACTTAAAGGCATATGGAGGCGGGGCGTACCTCGGACTCCAGCGAATCCTACGCTTGCCCCTCCTACCAGCGCTGCCGAATGTGGTGCATCCATCTCACACACTGTTACGTACAGAACCTCTGCCGGTACACGCACTACGCTTGGCAACAGCGCTCTGCTTGAGCATTGGCCAGCGTTCACATGCCTTTAACTTTTGCGAGCGGTATAACACTGCTTACTACACGAAGATTTTCAAAAACTTCCTCCATGCCAAACTAGATGCCATATGTTTTAGATTTTTACATGAAAAATAAATTGTTTATCTTGAATTTTATACGACTTGAGTCCTTCACATTCAGAATGCCTTCTGTGTGATTTTGTATACCAGTACACCATAAGAGATAGCTAAAACCTTATTATAGACAACTGCAGATATCGCTAAAGCACAATACATATATCACATACTTTTCGTGTTATCCATTTCAGTTTTGTTCATTACTATTGGTTTGAACTTTCAAATCCGTATACATGTTTTAAGTGAGTTTTAAAGGGCCCGTGACAACTAGGCCCATAAATATTAAAGTGCTGGTATTATTTGTTTCCAGCTATGTCATAGAAAGCTTATGGGATTTCAAAGTTAGTGATTCGATTCTTTTATTTACTTTCTCTACTACGTATAGTAAGTGGGGGGAAAAAATTGTATTCGACACAAAAATTCGATGCCGAAATTTCACCGGGAATATGTTTTGTGGCCCTCCTGAGTGAAACAAAAGGATTTTTAGAAAAAGACCCGTGTTTGTACGTACGTGTGTATGTGTGTCTGTGAACAGCAAACTCAAAAACGGAAAGTTGGTTAACAACTAAACTTGGTGTTTAAGTTTAATATCGTTCAAGGATGCGACATGAAAATTTTGAAGAAAATTCGTCCCCCCTAAACTACCCTTTTCATGGGTTTTATTTTTTCAAATTATTTTCTCAAAACACAGCTCACAATTTTAATCACAATGTCATTAAAATGTTTAAGATATCTTTATGGCAAATGAAATGTATATTTTGAATTTCTTGGCTATAGCCCATGTAGTCCTTTTTACCCTTGATGACTTTTGCATAACTGGAAACCGTTAAAAAAAAAACAAACAAACAAATCTTAGTATACAAAAATGTAGATCCGTTAAAACTGATGTTAAAAATATACAGTGCACCGGTAACTCAGCGATGGGGTTTTGTTTATTGTTTTCAGACCATACAAAGATAATGTAATTTTAAAGGCATCACATAGCGATCACCTTAAAAAACGGCTAACGCATAAACCGTACATATTCCCTTGGTATTTACAAGAAAATTAGTAACAAGGTCCGCAATTGTTTATGTCGATTAACATGAAATAGATTGAGGAATAAGCATCTTTAGGAGTAGTTCATAAAGTGTGAACAATTCATGTGAGTGCAATACATCAGATTTTTACTTTCTCTACTACGTATAGTAAGTAGGGAAAGAATTATATTCGACCCAAAACTTAAATGCCGAGATTTCACCAGAAATATATGTTTTGAGGCCCCCTGAATCAAAAAGACAGATTTATAAAAAGGTGTGTGTGTGTGTGTTTGTGTGTGTGTGTGTGTGTGTGTGTGTGTGTGTGTGTGTGTGTGTGTGTGTGTGTGTGTGTGTAAACAGCGTAACTCAAAAACGAAAAGTCGGTTAGAAATCAAAGCTGGTACTTAAGTTTAATAACTTTCACGGATGTGACACGAAGATTTTCAAAAAAATTCCGATACCCCAAACTACCCTTCACCTGGAAAGTTTTTCGAAAATTTAGATTTTCTCAAAAAATGGCTCTAACGATTTTGATTAAAATGACATATTTAATATATTTTATGGCGGATTAGTTGTATATTTTGAATTTTCTGGCTGTAGCCCCTGTAGTCCTGTTTATCTTTGATGACTTTGGCATAACTGGTAAACCGTAAGCGATAGACCAAATCTACTATTCAAAACTGTAGATCTCGTTAAAATAAATTTTTTTGTGGAGTGAACCATTTCGGAGATATTCCTTGATATTTGTCTGAGTTTCGGAAAAATTAAACTTTCGTCAAATGCAACATCGTTGTTCATTTTTTATATGTTAACCGTGCAAAGAGAACGGATTCTCAAAGCTTTAAAAGATTTGACTATCGCTCAAAGCCTACTGTATTCTAATATTTCCCTTTTACCTACAAGGGAATAAACAATAAGATAATTTGTAAATATGTTTATCTCAACTAACACGAAGAAGATATAGGAATAAGAATGGTTAGTACAAGAGTAGAGAAAGCCACGTGAGTGCAACACATCAGATTTTTTAATTTAGAAGCAAGCAAGTTTCAACACAAAGTGGATTAATTCTGTACAGCGAAACTGTAAAGGTTAGTAAAGTGAAGAGGGTACTGTATCATAATGACTATCCATACGGCTGAAGCCACGGGTAAAAGCTGGTTTTTATACAAAGCAATATGGCTTACTTTCACACACAATGGCTTTTCGGTACACAGATCGCAAAGGCAAGTGAATACTTGAGTGTGGTAAAGTGAATGCAACTTTCACAAGATGAGAAAGGTCCACCATCTATAAGATGTGCTGGCAGCTGCATTCAGTTTACATACAGCCAAACATGAGCATAACTTGAGATTTATCTTTGCTGGAGGGGGGAACAAAATATGCAAAAGACAAATAATGATACGCAGCATAAAATGCATTTAATAATAGTAGTAATAATAGTGACAATAAAAGTAATAATAATAATAATAATAATAATAATAATAATAATAATAATAATAATAATAATAATAATAATAATAATAATAATAATAATAATAATAATAATAATAATAATAATAATAATAATAATAATAATAATAATAATAATAATAATAATAATAATAATAATAATAATAATAATAATAATAATAATAATAATAATAATAATAACAATAATAATAATAATAATAATAATAATAATAATAATAATAAGCTAAACACGTCCAGTTCAGTTATTAAACTCGTTTCTGTTTATTAGCACATTTCATAAAACATACTTGACACTCGCAGAATTCCCTTCAATTTTAATTTTATAGCTAGTCTATAAGTAAGTGATTCGTGAGAAACTTTGTTTTTTTCTGTCTACTCTCTGTTAATTATCATAAATTATTATTATTATTATTATTATTATTATTATTATTATTATTATTATTATTATTATTTTTATTATTATTATTATTATTATTATTATTATTATTATTATTATTATTATTATTATTATTATTATTATTATTATTATTATTACTATTATAAATATTCGCAAAAAGTTTTAAAACGGTTACTACTATGGTGTGTCCACAGAAACCGCCAAAAAACAAAACGATTTACATAAAGGTTTGTCAGATGTTACAAATGGATTGCTTGAGCTAATGAGAAACAAAGGATTGGTCTGCAGTTTTGGTTACTCCTGTGATATTGGAACTCCAACACATACTAAGTATATTACAGACCACTTCTATGATGTGGAGGTAGAGTTTTGCCTCATATCCAAGACGTCCCGAGTTCGTATCTCGGTTAGGTTGAGTTGTCCGGACAAGGTATTTTCCGTTTTTCCCTCTTCTTATTCCGAGAGAAAAATGTCAGTAACTTTAAGCTCTATGGAACCCGGATTCATTTGAGCATCACTTCACCCATTTCATTTATCGTCCGATAGCACCTAGCAGGTCTTCACACATGTTTTCATCGCGTCAGCTTGCACCGTTGTCCGTACTTTTATTTTCAACGTCTATAAGTAGAATGTTTAGCAAAACAATGTTACACTGCAGAGGCCCAGTATTAATCAATTTTTACTTGTATGTACCTTATCACGTAGACGCACAGCAAGCCATATATAGCACTGCTTAACTTGTGCACAGTTTAAATAAAGTTTCAGCATTATTTCGAAACTTCCCTGACAACAACTTCTCTTAGAATAACCCATATAAGAAGCTGAAATTGCATAAAGAACAATGTCTTTCCAAATAATAACTGTAGTGGGTTGCAATTTGAATCTCGCCTGCAACTTGTGTGGAGTAATACTGAGTAAAAAGATGCATATAATAATTATAATGGAACTTTTTGGCTTTAGTCACAGCTACATTAGAGAATATAGTTGCAAAGAATTTTGCAATTTCGTCACTTTAGCTCCAAAATGTCATATTTGTGCTAAGTGCTGAAAGAGTAAATATGTCTCTAATACAAGGCTGAAAGTCATTAGTAGGGAACGAGCCTTCATACAGAGAACGAAAGGTTGCAGAATTTGGACTATAGGAAGTGGGAGGGGTCAGTCTGTGACACGATCAGGAATATCTCCGAAATGGTTCAACCTACAAGAAAATTTATTGAGACATAAATTGTGTATTTTAGCAAGATCTACATTTTTTGTATATATGATTTGGTGTATCTCTAACGGTTTACCAGTTATGCAAAAGTCGTCCAGAGTAAATGCGACTACAGGGGCTATAGCCAGAAAATTCAAAACCTACGCTTCATTTGTCATAAAAATATCTTAAACATCTAGCATTTTAATCAAAATCGTTAGAGCTATTTTCGAGAAAATCAAAATTGTCCATGTAAAGGGTGGTTTAGGGTGGAGGAATTTTCTTCAAAATCTTCGTGTCGCATTCTTAAAAGATGTTAAATTTAAATACCAACTTTGGTTTTCAACCAACTTTTCGTTTTTGTGTTATGATGTCCACAGACTGACATACTGACATAAACACACAAACACACACACACGCACGCACGTACACACACGGGTTCGATCCCAGGGACCCGCATTGGTATTCGTGGTGGACGAAGCGGCGTCAGGGTGGGTTTTCTCCGGGTGCTCCGGTTTCCCCCGCCATCTCATTCCACCGGTGCTCCATCTTCATTCCATGTATCATCAGTGCCACCGCCTGCGGTGCCGTAGTAGTAAAAGCGGGCGTTAAACACTACAACAACACACACACACGGACCTTTTTCTAGAAATGATTATTTTGGATTAAGGGGGCCTCAAAACATATAATTCCGGTGAAATCTCGACACCAAATTTTTGGGTGGAATACAATACTTCCTCTACTTACTATACGTAGTAGAGAAAGTAAAATTGAGGTTTGTACCAGTGCTTTCTAGATCATTAAAACAAAAACCAGATTTGATCACAGAAAAACCAAATTTAGCAGTTTAACTCTGGGTATCTCATGTATCTTCCCAGTGAGCAATACACGGCGCTGAAAGTGTGGAAGACGGAAACGGAAAACCAAGCGAGACACGCGTAAGGAAAGAGCGGGTAGATGTTTCTACCGAAGTCAACTTTTCGTAGTCGCATTTGGCACCTTGCACTGTGAAATACGCTGGTGCATGCACCCTGAGAGACTCTATCTTATGGTTTACCCGTTCTTTCCTTGCGAAACAGAAGGGCTGCATATGGTGTTGCAACAAAATCCAGGATATGCAGTTTATTTGTCATATACATAATTAAATCTATTTTATTATAAAGATCGCTATATTCACTACTCGCTAGTACACTAGTTGGCACTATGGAGGTGATCATTCCGTGATCGCACTGGATATGATGCAGCAGAGGATGTGTATGACGTCACTTCTAACTACCAGAGTGCATATATTCCTACAAAGGGTTATTAGGTGTACAACGGAGACAACACCTTGCACACTGCAACCTACGTGAGAACTATTGTAGCTAACTCCCTATCGGAAGAAGGGAGGAAGTGAAGCAACCACAGGAGGCTACAGGCCACAGAGACGCGCGAAAGCCCCTAACCGTTCCTAGCTCAAGACCTGGGGAGGGTGATGAATGACCCGTTCAACCAGGTAACCTTCTAGTGTTCACGTATCCATGCCACGTTCAGTACCGCCTTACGCCACCAAACCTAGAAGCATATCTGGAAGAGAGAAGGAAATGGAATTAAAGGGAAATGAGGGGAAAAGTCGTGTTAGATGCTAAACAACATAATTCGCCCCTGGGCCAGGTAATCCAATGAAAAATCAGAGAGGGGATCTATGGAAATCAACCCGGAAGCTGCCGAATGCAAGGCTCACACGTTACTATATAATACACATGCTGTCGCAAATAAAAAACAACTTTTAAGATGTAACAAACTATTGCGCAAAATGCGCTACAAGCCCCTGCCGTACAGCCGATAGTAGACAAAAAGGAACGGATTTCTGTGTGTGTGTGTGTGTGTGTGTGTGTGTGTGTGTGTGTGTGTGTGTGTGTGTGTGTGTGTGTGTGCGCCAGCGCGCGCGCGTGTGTGTGTGGAGCGATAGCGTAATTCAAAAATGTAAACTCGTACGAATTTACCTTTCATTATAAAACAGGAAAGGCTCTTATTTTTACTTTCTCATTTCCTACCTTAGTATAGCGGAGAGGGCCTAGGTGAGATACGAGTATATTGCAATTACTACACTTCAGGAGGAAGGGATGAAGTGAAGGAAACACAGGAGGCTACAGGAACCATGCAGACGCTCAGAAGTCTCTGCTTCACTTTTGGAGCTGCCTAGAGGGCGATTGGTTCGTTCAATCAAACGACGCTTTACTGTATACGGAGCAACCATTTGCCACACTGCCGACCTAGAGCACTTCTGACAGATAAGAAGGAAGTGGCCTGAGGAAAGGAAGTCGCGGTAGATGAGATGCGCCTATCGATCAAGGAAAACCACAAAAAAAAACAAGGTCGGGCGAGCAGTACACGGAAGTTCAGCATCTCCAATCCCTGGGGATAACTGAATGAAATAACAAATGCATAACTCTGATCTTTAATTGTTTAATAGGTATCTAGGGTGATGTGGTTTTGCGCCTTGGCTAAATTAAATTGAAATAAATACTGAATTCAATTAAAAAGTATTGAGCTGAAAGCTTTGTATAACATTAAATAATCGCACATTTGTTAGTCATAAGTTGCGATAAAGTTCGCTTTAGAAACGCTCTGAAAACATCGAGGCCACGATCCTGCACGTAGTTAGCTGTAGGATGCAAACAGTGAAAGCTAGAGAAACTCATCCAATATGTACTCATCGTATCTCATTATACTTACCTACCTCGTATCTTTCTCAAAGTTGGCATTCACAAACTATTGGGATCATGGTGCAGATAGATAGTGGACCTGGGGCGTTTCTCCTCGCCTCTTAGGATGAATATGTGAATCAATCACTGCTAACTTATATTACCATAACACATTAACTCGCGATTTGTTTAATAAGATTAGCTGTCTTATGGGGCATTTAACTTCTAAGATATAAATTTTCTAGTATTTTCATTCGTTTCCATTCGTCAAAACAAAATGTAAATCAGTATTGAAGCTCTTTCATAATGAATGACAATTTAAAATTGAAAATTGATGACGACGTTGACGTTGATGAGAGGTAAGTGGAGGAATGCAATTGAATGGAAATAAAACCTTAAATGTGATTTATTATCCAATGGTGGACAATGTAGAGTGCTTACAACGATTCGTGTACAAAATATATTTGCTGGGAAAGAAATGTAATTTAAACATGTTCATAAAAAAAGACAAAAATAATGACACATCGAGGAAAATATCAAGTAAGGTCAAAAATAACTACTGAAAATAAATGCCCGGAACAGCCCCCGAATTTTAAATATTTAGGTTTTGAAGAAAGGCACGATTTAGACAAGGATGTAGAAAAAAGGTAAAAAGTTCCAGGAGAACAACAAGCACTTTGAATAATAAAAATCTGATGTGTTGCACTCACATGACTTTCTCTGCTCTTGCATTAACCATTCTTACAAACTCTTATTCCTATATCTTCTTCGTGTTAGTGAAGATAAAAAAATTATCTTATTGCTTATTTCCTTGTAGGTGCAAGGGGAATGTTAGAATGCAGTAGACTTTGTGCGATAGTCAAATGTTTTAAAGCTTTGAGATTCTGTTGTCTTTGCACACTTGACATAAAAAAATGAACAACGATGACCCATTTCACGAAAGTTCTAAGTTTTCCGAAACTCACAAACATAAGAAGGAATATCTCCGAAATGGTTCACCCTACAAGAAAATTTATTGAGACATAAATTGTGTATTTTAGCAAGATCTACATTTTTGTAGAGTATGATTTGGTCTATCTCTAACGGTTTACCAGTTATGCAAAAGTCGTCTAGAGTAAATACAACTACAGGGGCTATAGCCAGAAAATTCAAGATATACATTTCATTTGTCATAGAAATATCTCAAACATATGACATTTTAATCAAAATCGTTAGAGCCATTTTCAAGAAAATCAAAATTTTCGAAAATTTTTCGAAAAATTTTCCATGTAAAGGGTAGTTTAGGATGGGGCTATTTTCTTCAAAATCTTCGTGTCGCATCCTTGAAAGACATTAAACTTAAATAGTAACTTTGGTTGTTAACCGAGTTTTCGTTTTTGAGTTATGCTGTCCACAGACTGACACACAGACTGACACACACACACACACACACACACACACACACACACACACACATACGGACCTTTTTCTAAAAATGCTTTTTTTGGATTCAGGGGGCCTCAAAACATATATTTCCGTGGAAATCTCGACATCGAATTTTTGGGTGGAATACAATACTTCCCCTACTTACCAGTAGAGAAAGTAAAAAAAGGAAAGAAATGAAATTGAAGTTTTATAAAACTATAACAGTTCCAGTGCTTATATATGGAAGCGAGTCATGGATATTAAAAGAAAGAGATCAAAGCAACATACAAGCTGCAGAAATGAGACTTTAAGAAGAGTTAAAGAATGTAATAGACAAGATTTAATAAGAAATGAAACAATTGGAGAGGAATTAGGCATGTACACATTAAAGACAAAATAGAAGGAAATATGCAGAATTGGAAAGAACATACGAATAGAATGAGTGAAGAAAGAACATCCGTTTTTATAATAAGATAGAATTCTCATGGAAGAAAAGATAACAAATTGTTGGAATGCGAAGACGGAACTGGCACAAATGACAAATCCCTGAAGTGGAGAAGAAGGATGATGATAATGATAATGAAAGTTCTATCTGAACGCAGACCTAAACCTTCAAGTTAGGCCATGGGTGGCAACCATGACCGCTAGGAAAGAGTGATGCATTGTTTGCCATTGTTATCCGAAGTATGGAAATGAAATGACACAATGAATCAAGGAGGGAAGCTTTTCACACTTGAAGTGCTTTGTCCGACTGATAATAATATGTGGTTACTTTCAGGAATGTTGATCACTGGACAGCGGAACTTTAGGCTTTAACTTATCTGTTTTGTTCCTTGACGAGTATCTGGAAACTAAATTTATTAATGCCTCACCTTCTGTGACTAAAATCTCAGTTTTATAGCTCCTAATTATGGACTATTTTGATCTATTTTACATCACATATAAAAATCTTAGTTATAATTCACTTTAAATTGAAAATAAACATAATTTATGCTGTGAATGTACAAAAAATTACAACTGAGACATTTGACATCAGTATAAACACGTTCAGGCACCTGCAGGACACACAGTGGACCAAACAAGTTCTATCCTCCCTTACACTTGCACCTGTCAAGGACACGTGTTATTGTTAAAAGGAAACTTAAGAATGCACCGGGAGATGTTGGGGAGAAAGTGAGGACAAAAGTCGACAACATGATCAATAAAAAACAAAACAAAATGGGGTCCACTAACAACCCTCTTTATATCATCACTACGAATTCGTTCGAATTGGCTTTGGTTCCATTCGGAAGATCCACTGAGCCGATTGACCTTTCTTTTCAGATTCACAACAAGAAGGAAAACAATACAGGATTTATTACCAGTAACAATATTTCAAATCAAATTTGAAGTACCTGCTTGAAATTTCCCCAGTTTTTCTGCACCAATCAATGCTTTGTTATTTTTGATCTGGAGCCAGTAAGAGCAGTTCTTGGATGTCCTTCACGAAATTCATCACTATGAAAAGCTGATTTCTTTTGAATTCGCTGTACCAGTTAAAAATTGTTACCTCAGATGGAGCTTCTACGCAAAATACTTTACTAAGGCGATCTTTATATTACTCAGGGACAATTTAAAATCGTAAGAAAGAATATAACCCGGAAAAGTTCTCTAGTTTTGTTTTGTTTTCCCCAATGTAGTAAGATCTTTCCTTATTATATGCTTTTATCTTGGAAGTTTTGAATATTAAACAAAAATTTTGCTTTTGAGTATTTGTCCTAATAATACAATCTTATTATTTAATGGAGAACTTGGCATTTAGATGTTTGAAAAGAACAAATGTGAAGGAATTTTTATAACTGTATCCTAGGGGGTTCGTACCAAGAAAGGAATGTTAGCCTCTTCATTCTTTGTTGCCTAGAAGGTCATTTTTTGTTCAAACGAGAAGGAATGTTTGTGAGGTTGCCATTAAGGTACTGGATCTGTTATCTAAAGGGAAGGAAACAAAAAGTTACAGGTGGAGCCAGAAACAGGAGGGCATTGCCTCGTATTATGTGATTCACTATAGGAGTGGGATGTTGATTCTAAAATAGTATTTCTGTAGTGTTAAACATACTTAACAATTATTGGAACCGTAAAACACACAAAAATGACGTAGCAGCAGTCGAACAATGGCCGATCGTACTATTACAATTTCGTATAACTTGAAAATTGTATAAGACATGAAAAACGTAGAATTTCAATGTAGAGCTCTTTATATTTATGCCATTTGTGTCTTATAAGCAGACCTCGGATTTTAAGTAAAAGACTATTTTGTTCCTCGTGATGTATAGAAAATAAAGGTTGTGTATATATGCTTTTCTATCTGACCTTACCTTGGTCATCTCTTGTTCTCTGCCGACCCCGATGCTATTAGGGTTCCTGAGGGCTAGGGAGTCTTTATTTTTCCAACCTCTCCATTTCTCTAATTTCTCTATAAAACCTTAACCCCTAACATGCTGACCTGTCATGGCATGTAATACGTCCTCTGATTGGTAACCAGAGGATATGGTTGGTGAATTTATTTTGATAACTCTCCCGGTCAGGTCGGTGAGACCCGTAAACCAACGACAGGTGTGGTCCTCCAGACATTCTGGGGGTTGTGAGAGAGCGATGTGACCGCCAAAACATAAAAATATGGTGCTCTCTAAAAAACGGTTACTATTACTGCTATTGCTCTTCAATATAATCAATGAAAAATATTGGAGAGCAAGAGGATTAATGACTTCATTGTCAGAAATCCAGCATTAGCTAACAACCTATACCAATTATGGAAATATATGTTCGAAAATGCTGGTTCTATACAACCTAAAGATACCTAATTTCACTTTAAAACCTAATTTTACATTTTTCAATCTCCTCTTTTAGTAATATAGAAACGCTGTGTAAGCCTGTATGCCAGTCGTGCCTTGACAACAATCAGTGAACAATGTATAATATGGAGGACATTAAGAACATTGTTTTGAAACTGGGACAGAATGCAGTGAGCATTACTTCAGCTAAAGAACTTCTGTAGGAGTCTTCAGGTGAACAGATCTACACTCAACTGGGATTGATACAAGAGGTGACAGAAAAAATCAACTTGGTTTCTGGCTGTGCTGGTGAAAAGGTTTCTCAAAAACTCAAACCAGTGGTTCAAACCAACCCAGGACTGACAGATCTCTGTACACTTGCTGACATCTTGTCTGGCAAAACACTTGAGTATGAATGTACTATTCCCTTGTGTCTAATACCAACATTTAAATATGCTCCCGTGACATCAGTTGATGTGGAAGACTCATTTTCGGTTTATAAATTATCTGACAAGCGATGCTGTTTCTCAATGGAAATCTTAGAAAATATGTTAGTTGTTTACTGTGACGCTAACTTTATTATGGACATGTACAATAATGACATTTTCAAATGTTTCGACTGATTTGTACGTAATAGGGAATAAAATAGTGTCATTTTTGTTCACCGATTTTTGTAGTTTTAGAAACTTTTTTAGGTACCTAATTTAAGATTTTTAGGAACTAAAAGTACGAGGTAGACTTACAAGCTTTGTCGTGATACTAACGACTTCTGAAATATTCGTTGCTGTTCGTTTGAAATATCAAATGCTATTCGTTTATTTTTCCTAAAAGTGTGTAATGTAAAGGCAGGCAAATACAAATCAGTTTAATATCGTATTGCATTATGTTCTTGTGTCTGGGGTACCTACTACGGAATGTATGTCGAAATCTTGTCATCATCACGATTAGAAAAGCAAGCGCTTGTGTGAGCCGAATAGATATGTCCATGAACTGTGATGAATTGAGAAATTCGTCTGATAAACAACACACACTTTTTAAGATGTGTACGCATGCGTATAATAAAATTCCCATGCCACTCATCAAGGTAAAGCTCACAAGAGATGTGTCATATACAGACAGGCTGGTCTCATTGGACTGGCCAGAAGTATAACAGAAAGCTATGTGTCAGCTTTACTGGAAGTACGATGTAACTTTCCAAATACTTGTTTATGCGATGAGGCACACCCCTTTTGTGTCTTTATCTATAATATCATTATAGATAATGATACCACAATGTTCTGTTGCATCGCCGGCGAAGCTTCTTGGTTTGGATCCGTATGACTTTCACTAGTCAACCTATCTCAGAAAGATGGTTTTCCGGGATGAAGTTACCGATGAAGCAACTGAATATCTCACGAATTTTAAGTCATTACTAAAGCGCGTTTCACCCTTAAAAGACAGTACACGTTAAATGGAGCGCAGTGTTGCAACATGTACTAGTTGCGAATCTTTCTCCGCGAGCGACTCGAGGTGGCCGGAGTCCTGCACTTAGTCCTTCAATTGCTGCTTGACGAGACGGGCACTTTTAACTTTGGTATCCCTGCATGCCTTTGTTACTGTATGACCTAAATTTACAAATGACTCGTCTGTATAAACAACTGATTTCCCCTGGTCCCTAAACCTTTTTACGTCTTTTAGATATTTATGTCGCCATCTGATGATATCGATATCGTCTCTTTCTATTAATATGCACTTGTTACCTCTTCTTTCATATTCCAACCCCAAATCATGTAAGAACCGACTAAGAGTGGCCCTTGAGAAATTTGGTAGGGTCTCATCACTGTTGAATCGTGACAAAATTATATTCAGCATGGGTGGAATATTTGCAAACTGTAAAGAATGAACAATTGAAAGACATTAAACTTAAATACCAACTTTGGTTTTTAACCGACTTTTCGTTTTTGAGTTATACTGTCCACAGACTGACAGACACACACGGACCTTTTTCTAAATTTTTTTTTATTCAGGGGTCCTCAAAACATATATTTCCGGTGAAATCTCGACATCGAATTTTTGGGTGGAATACAATACTTCCCCTACTTACCAGTAGAGAAAGTAAAAACGACTGGCTGCTCCCTTAGAAATTTCTCACCCGTGAGTTATTCACAAATCTAAATTTCACTTTATGCAATACTTTTCGCCAACTCCATATAGTCTCATTGAACAA
Source organism: Tenodera sinensis (assembly GCA_030765045.1). Lineage (NCBI taxonomy): Eukaryota > Metazoa > Arthropoda > Insecta > Mantodea > Mantidae > Tenodera > Tenodera sinensis. Next base: position 24,349,352 of record CM060966.1, on the reverse strand, counting down.
CTTCTTTTGAAACGTAATGTCTTCTTCTATGCAGGGCAGAAATCAGAAAATCGGACGATAGAGGAGCAAATTAGACATTCATTGCAGGGGCACAAAATGAGTCTTTGGGTGTTTTTATGGATTTTTTATTTGGAAGTTTTCTCTGGAGTCTATAAAACTACCACTTTGTTGTGCTTTGTTTCGTTCCTTGAGGATTCTTTTCTCAGTGCGAAATGAAAGGCCTGTATCCGCAGTAGTTCTTTCAATTATGCTCGACATGGACAGAGTTGGCTCTCCGCATTTCGGGGCCTCGTATCCGCCTGTGAAATATTTATGGATATTGATGGATATTGATGGATATTTCCCTAGTATCTGGTCTGATAGCTTTTCCTTTTCTTCTCACGCCACCTAGAACTAACACAGGCACTAGTACAACCCTAGCACTTTGTTTTTTGTCCATCTGTTTTAAGTTGAAACACAGAAAATAGAAGGAGCAAGCAAAATGGAGGGGGCGTAATTTGGCACTTGTTTGTTAGAAAAAGAAAGAAAGAAATACTCACCATCTCTTTCTAAGCCGTCCCTCTTTTGTGGCGAACCAGGCAGGGTAGACACACCAGTGGAGGATCATCCTTCTTCATTGTCACACTGACGAGCGTTACTTCACTTGCAAGAGCTGCAACATTCATACCACAGTAAGCAATAAGGCAATACAATAGGGCTTTAAAAGAGAATGACCATTTCAAGGAAGGTTTTCCACAGCTCGTGCTAGACAAGGATAGCAGAAAATGTGCCAACTTAAAACTCGTCCGGTATAGCACTACTGTCATTAACTCAGGAGGCTGTCTGTCCTTCAACACGCAATCGTGCTGTGTAGTGGGGAGCTTCTTGGTACGATGCAAACAGAGTAACAACAGCAGTTCAAAATGACTGTCTACAAGGCAGTTGGACTGTAAGCAGTGCTAGTGTTGCTACAAGATTATAATGTGTGGTTCTTGAGTCTCCAATAAACACAATTCATTGATGATATTACTGAAAGTATGATCATAATTGCTTTGTTTTATTCGATAAAATAATTTATTAGTGATGCTCTTTCGGGTAATATTTATTGTAAGCGAAAGAAAGGATAAGTTGCTTCTGAAGCATGGTGTAACACGTGCTCTTTCCCAATAGAGAAACCAGGGAAAGAAGGACGGCTGAACATATCAGTACATTTTCCACATTTTTGTGCAACCTGGTCCTTATTTCAAGTGTAAGTGGTCACAGCATTATTACAAGTACAACTCATTGTGAGAGACTATAGGAGTTTTCACGTTATGAAGGCACAATGGCTCTTATGGAGAATCAGCGCGGCGTTGCCACGTATGTTGCAGCCAATGTGATTACCGCGTTTGCTCACAGCCAGGTTTATTATTATTAGTAGTTGTTATTATTACTATTATTATTATTATTATTATTATTATTATTATTATTATTATTATTATTAGTAGTAGTAGTAGTAGTAGTAGTAGTAGTAGTAGTAGTAGTAGTAGTATCAGTATCAGTATCAGTATCAGTATCAGTATCAGTATCAGTATCAGTATCAGTATCAGTATCAGTATCAGTATCAGTATCAGTATCAGTATCAGTATCAGTATCAGTATCACCATCACCATCACCATCACCATCACCATCACCATCACCATCACCATCACCATCACCATCACCATCACCATCACCATCACCATCACCATCACCATCACCATCACCATCACCATCACCATCACCATCACCATCACCATCACCATCACCATCACCATCACCATCACCATCACCATCACCATCACCATCACCATCACCATCACCATCACCATCACCATCACCATCACCATCACCATCACCATCACCATCACCATCACCATCACCATCACCATCACCATCACCATCACCATCACCATCACCATCACCATCACCATCACCATCACCATCACCATCACCATCACCATCACCATCACCATCACCATCACCATCACCATCACCATCACCATCACCATCACCATCACCATCACCATCACCATCACCATCACCATCACCATCACCACCACCACCACCACCACCACCACCACCACCACCACCACCACCATCACCATCACCATCACCATCACCATCACCATCACCATCATCATCATCATCATCATCATCATCATCATCATTATCATTATTATTATTATTATTATTATTATTATTATTATTATTATTATTATTATTATTATTATTATTATTATTATTATTATTAGGTATTATTACTACTACTATTATTATATTAATAATAATATCTTATAATAAACCCTTACCCTTTTTACATTCTTTTCTTAATATAAAAAATGTAGGCCTACTTACAACAGTCGCCTTATGAAGTTCGCTAACAATAAACGAGACACTGTGTCCGGGGTTCTTTTTCTTTAAATAATCATACACCCTAAGAATTGTTTTTCGCTCGCAACTTTTAGTAATTTCGCTTTTTCTTCTGCGATCCATTGCGCACTGATCAGTTAACTGCAATGCACACGATTACCAGAGAACTTGTAAAACTCGCTCACACCTCAAATTCCCGAAACCTATTGAAAACCTCCACTGAAGTACAATCCCTTATCGGCCCTATACGTTTTGAGGCTCCCTGAATTCAAACAAAAAAGAATTTTTTGAATAAGGTCCGTGCGCGCGCTTGTGTGTATATGTGTGTGTGTGCGCGCGCGCGCGCGTGTGTCTGTCAGTCTGTGGACAGCATAAGTCAAAAACGAAAAGCCGGTTAAAAACCAAAGTTGGTATTTAGTTTAATGTCTTTCAAGAAAGAAAATAGCCCCACCCAAAACTACCCTTTACGTGGAAAATTTTTCGAAAATTTTGATTTTCTTGAAAATGACTCGAACGATTTTGATTTAAATAACACGCCTAAGATATTTTTATGACAAAAGAAATGTATATCTTGAATTTTCTGACTATAGCCCATGAAGTCCTATTTACTCTGGATGACTTTTGCATAACTGGTAAACCGTAAGTGATAGACCAAATCTTACTATGCAAAAATGTAGATCTTGCTAAAATACACAATTTATGTCGAAATAATTCTTTTGTGGAGTGAACCATTTCGGAGACATGCCTTATGATTTGTGTCAATTTTGGAGAACTTAAACTTCTGTCAAATGGAATATCGTTATTCAATTTTTTATGTTAGCCGTGCAAAGAGAATGTAATTTGAACGCTTCAAAAGATTTGAGTATCGCTCAAAACCTACGTATTGCAGTATTGTTCTTGCACGTACAAGGAAATAAGCAATAAGATAATTTCTGCAAATGTTTATCTCAACTAACACGAAGGACTTAGAGGAATAGGACTTTGTACGAATATTTAGTACAAGAGTAGAGAAAGTTATGTGAGTGCAACACATCAGATCTTTGTAGGTCTCTTTTACTACCTGATCATATCGCGACCAGTACAGGCAGCTGTACCTCCTCCTCTGTGGCGGTAGATGGCATTAGGGTGCCAACTGTCATAGTGTATCTGCTTACATTATCTATGGGCAGATGACACGGCATTCACTATCACCATCTATTTTTCATGTGTACTATTGTTTAAGACTTAAGGTGCAATTTAGGTTATGGTATTAAATATCCAATCCGGTATTTATCTTAGCAACTGAGCAAAATCACTAAAAAGACCACTCAGATTGGTTGACCCATTGATTTGAATCCGAACCTCGCGAATCGCAGACACAAATGTTACCGCAGAGCCATTACAGGGTGGCATTTCAGCCAGTGCCTCTGGACGCATCATTCCATGATTGGAGCTCGTAGCGTCTACACCTCGATTCTGCGGGACCATTGGGAGCTTGGAGTGCTTGGACTGCTTGGATCCTCGATTCAGGGGAATAAGCGGGAGAACGACCGCGGCGACGTGGTGGTGGAGCTAAAAACTACGCACCTACTCAGGTGAAAGCACAGTTTCGCGGCACGCTGCAAGACGTTTGACAGCAAACGGTAGCGTGTCGCACCAGTCATCACTTGCGCTTCTTCGACATCGATCCTGCTCCCGGAGGGGTGCGTGCTGGTACATAGCGGAGCCAGGTAACTATACCCCTTCCTTTCATCACCATTCCCGACTCAGACAAACTGACTGACGGACCACGTGACTACGGGCTTGCAAGGCTGCAGCCAAAGGTGAGGACCCCTGGTCCAACACCTCAAGCCGTAATGGCTTGCCCAGGCGCCTCCTCCTCTAAGGAGGGGGTCCGGTCCTCTGCAAGCAGCCGGAGGGCAACCGTGCTGACCGACGGACCAACAACATCATCGTCATGCATCTCTGTCCCCGAGGCGGTACCACCTGCGCGTAAAAAGCGCAAGTGTTCTGCCCCGCGACAGGTCATAGATAGTGAGTCACCACCACTGGTTTCCTATCATCCTTTCTCTCCCTCTGACTCAGAGGCGGACATGGAAACTGACACCGAGGGCTTCACTGAGGTGAAGGGACGCCGGAGCAGGCGTAACTCCACGGGCTCTCAGCAGCAAGAACCACAGGTTACTACCCAACCCCCAACCAAAGGGGGGGGAGAAAATACCGCCAATAGTAGCGGATGCTTTCAAGGAGCATACAAAAACCATGCGGCTCCTAGCTTCGCGCCTGAAAAGACGCTTTGAGGCAATAAGGAGGCCACGGAAAGTTAACATCAAAACCTCCTCACTTGAGGATTTTGAGGCAGCCAAGGCTGTACTTAGGGAATTAAAAATCCCGTTCTACAGTTATTCGCCCACACGTCCTTACGTGGAAAGACGAATAATCAGAGGCCTTGCCTCCGACTGCTCTACCGAGGAAGTCAGGCTGGCACTCCTCGAAGAACATGACATTACAGCAACAGTGGCCCAGTTGAAGAAGACTATCGTCTCCGACAGAGGACCTGAAAAGGTGCCCATGCCACTGTTTCTGGTCGTGGTGGACAAAGTGCACGACCAACAAGTTCAGCCCATTGACACTGTGCGTCACCTAATCTACACTGCCGTAAAGGTGGAACGCTTTTACGGTAAGGAGGGTCCCGTGCAGTGTCGCAATTGCCTGGGATTTCACCATTCCAGCATGGCATGTGAGCGCCCGCTTGCATGTCTGCGATGTGGTGGAACCCACAGAGTGCAGGACTGCCCTAAGCCGGATACGGACAGGGAATGTGTCAACTGCAAAGGCGCGCACTGCAGTGTCTACAAAGGATGCGCGACGCGTCTGAAAATCATAGATAGCCGTCGCAAGGGACGTGCGGAAGCGGCAGAGGTCCGCCCCGGCGTTTCCTTCTCATACGCCCTTAATAGGGCAGAAAAGACACTGGCACAGGCAATAGTACCTGCCCCTGCCACGACTGAAGTTTCGGCACCACCTCCAGGCCATACAGAGGAGTCTGTTGTGGCCAATGCTCCTCCTAAACCTAAGCGGCGAAGGAAACACAAGAGCAAGCGTCAAGCCGCGGAGAGAGCAAGCACAGCTCCTCAACAGCCTCCCAAGGCGCCGGCAGAGCAGTCCACTGAGGCAGCTCTGGCACCAAGGGATACTGCTGTTACAGCCGACCCACAGGTAGCACCTGTGGTCCCCACTGTACCCATGACCCCCCCCTGCATTAGGGGGAACGCTCTCGCAGGCGGATCTGGAGGAATTTCAGGACCTAACCCTGTGGTTCAATAACATAATTAACCGAATCTTGCCTGCACTTCGTAAATTCAAGCTGCAATACGAAAGCCCTAACCTGAGCCCCATGCAGAAGCATGCCCTACTGGTCCAAACCCTGGCCCAGCTGTTCCCTAACTCAGCCAAGTAATGGCCTCCAGACTTGTCCGGAGACCATTCAGGGCTGCGTTCTGGAACGCAAATGGCATAAGGGGCCATTACCCAAGCCTCGTTGAGTTTGTGCAGTCGTATGGAATTGACATTCTGATGGTCTGCGAAACCCACTTGGATGCTGCAACCAACTTCTCGCTGCCGAGTTACGTCACCCATCGGTCTGATCGGGTCGGCCGACCGGGGGGCGGTACAGCCATTTTCATCAAAAACCACATCACTCACACATCCTTCCCTATCCCACCACTACAACACGTGGAGGCCTGTGCCATTAGGCTTGCCATTGGCGGGGTGGACACGGTGTTGGTAGTGGCATACGACCCTCCTGACAACCGCTTCTACGAAGCCGATATTAACACCCTCCTGAACCTGCATCCTGCGGTTTGCATCGCCGGCGACCTCAACGCTAAGCATGCACATTGGCATAGCCGCGCTACCAATGCCAAGGGGCGAGGGCTCTACCGCCTGATCAGCGGTAACCCAAGCATTCTTGCGCATGGACCGAGAGGACCTACGTTCCATCCGGCCCGAGGGAGGCCAGATGTGCTCGATATCATGGTCACCAAAAACATCCCTTTCCATCTAGACCTCTCAGCGGTCAATGAATTGGACTCCGACCATGACCCTGTCTTGGTGGATTCCAACATTGACCTGCCAGCTCTGGTCACTCCAGACTGGACATACGAGGTCGACTGGGAAGCAGCCATCCATGAACTCAACCAGTCTGTGGACCCGCGTCCGCGTGTCGATTCTATCGATACACTGGAGGCGGCAGCCACGACATTCTCCCAACACATCCGGGATGTAGTGCGTGCCCACACGCACCGCATTCCATCCGACATACCTAACCCTCGCACCATTCCCATCGAACTCAGACAATTGCTCAAAGCCAAAGCAACTGTCCGAAGGCTCTGGCAGCGTTTCCGCCATCCCAGAATACAGGCCGTCTACCAGCGGTTCAAGTCCCTGTCACGACGCCTGCTGCGTTTACACCGCAAAACAGCCTGGGAAAACACGATGGCAAACGTAGACCTCTCCGAGAAACAACCATGGCGGATAATTAGGTCCCTTAGAAAGGACAAAAACGCACATCAGCATCCTCTACATGGCACTCGCGGGAGACTCTCTTTTGAGCCCCAAGAGAAAGCCACGGCTTTCGCAGACCATCTAGAGTCCCAATTCGAACCCCGGGAAGATGTCCAGGACGAAGACTTTACTGAACTCGTGGAGGCGACGGTAGATTACCTCTATGAGGCACCTCCGCCGCCACGCGCAGAGATCCAAATCCCCTTAGTCACCCCAAGACAGGTGGCTTCTGAAATCAGAAGATTAAAACCTGGTAAATCCCCTGGGCATGATGGCGTCACGGCGCCCATGCTCCAGCACCTTCCCCGAAAGGCCGTAGTCCACCTGACGAGGATTTATAATGCATGTCTGCAGCTTCGTCACTTTCCTACTTGTTGGAAGGAGGCGAGGGTGGTCTGCATTTTGAAGCCCGGCAAGGACCCGGTTTTCCCTTCCAATTACCGCTCCATAAGCCTATTACCCATCGTTTCAAAAATCTTTGAACGATTATTCCTATCCCGCCTCACTCCTCTCTTCGAGGAAAGGCAACTTATCCCGGATCATCAGTTCGGTTTCCGTCATGGACATTCCACTACACTACAGCTGCTGCGGCTGGTTGAGAAGGTTGCCCTGGGTTTCCAGGAAAACTTCAAAACAGTCGCGGTGCTTCTGGATGTAGAAAAAGCCTTTGCAACCACATGGCACCAGGGGTTACTGTACAAACTCAGAGAGGCTGAAATCCCTCCCCCCTACCTCACCCTGATTGGTAGCTTCCTTCGGGATCGCTCTTTTCGGGTGCGGGTGGAGGGGAAGTTGTCCTCGGTCAGACCCATAGCGGCTGGAGTTCCGCAGGGTAGCGTGCTATCGCCGTTGCTCTTTGCTGCCTACATGTCTGACCTACCCGTGGAACCGCATACTGTTACGTGCCAGTATGCTGACGATGTCCTCATACTGGCACAGAACAAAAATGTTCGGTACTGCTTCCCTCCACTTCAGCGACAGCTCGACGCTATCGGCAGGTGGAGTGAACAGTGGAGAATGGCCATTAGCCCGCAGAAGAGCCAGGGTCTACTACTGGGCAAAGTTCGAAACTGGCGGCCGGGTGTATCCCTGGCAATGCGGCGGAGAAGAATCCCTTGGGTTAACTCTGCCAAATACCTGGGGGTACTACTTGACCGTGGTCTAACCTTCACTCCACATGTCAGAACAAAGGTCGGTCAGGGACATGGCGCCCTGAGACTGCTATATCCCATACTCCAATCAACCATGCCCACATACCTGAAACTACGCTTGTACCGTGCGATCGTCCCGCCCCTGATCCTGTACGGGTGCGAGGTCTGGGGTACGGTGGCTCGTTCCACCATCCGCAGGCTGCAGACCGTGCAGAACAGGGCGCTTAGGATGATCTACGGTACCGACCGTAGGTTTCCATCACACATCCTTCACACTTATTCCGGCATCCCATACATTGTGGACGTAGTACGGGACAGGACTCGCACAATGTATGACAAACTCATACCTCACCCAAACCAGCTGGTGAACAGCCTGGGGCAATATGACCATCGCCTCCCTAGGCGGAGACAGAGCTACCGCCTACCCAAGGACGCCCTTGGCTGGTAGGTACCGCTTTGTCTTCATCATCCTCCACACCTATCACCTATTCCCCTCGGTTTCCTGTCACTGGCACTGCATTGCTCGCCGGCCAAGGCTGACGAAGTAATCAGTAGGGAAATGGTCGCTTGGATGGCTAGACATCCAAGATCCGACAGATCCCGCCGCCAGTGACAACACAGGAACCCACCCCGCACCATCAGACATTACAAAGACAAAAAAAGCCTGTTACATATACCAACCTATACCACCACACGGGTAAATCCGTATTTAAACGGATAGGTACCGTGGCCACCTTACCATCCGCCTGGGTTAACCCAGACGACTAGTACTCACTCCTGGACTCCTGGAGTGCCTCTGGCCCTCAAAGTAGAGCTGAAACCGACTGGAATAAGTTCACCATGGAAATGCACGGGATGGCGCAACCCAGACTGTCATACTATAGCGAGGCAGACATAGATGTCGCCATTGAAAACTTTACTGCCTCGCTACACACAGCCAAGAGAAATGCTACCACATACACCACAAGACCACCCGGTTTTTGCACGTACCCCGAGGTAGAGCAACTCATTGCGCGGAGACGACGCTTGACAAAACTGTGGCGATACACCCGTCAGCCTGAATATAAAGTGCTAGCAAAATGGCTACGCAACATCATTCGGCAACAAATTAAAATCAATAAAACTGAACAATGGGAAAACAAAATGCTGAGTACCACACATTCGGACTCTTCTTTGTGGAAATTACTCAAGGCTTTCAAAGTTTCCACGAGCGTCAACTCCGCAACTGAGGCGCTGCACACTCAAAGCGGCTTGCACTTCTCCGCAGAGGAGAAAGCCGAGGTCTTCGCTGACTGTCTCCAAGACAGATTCACCGAAAACCCAGTGACCAACTGTGAAATAGAACGGGAGGTCCAGACATGGGTACAAACCTGGGTGGCGCAGAAGCAAGAGCAACAACTACCCACCATAACACCGCAGGAAATTTACAAGCTCATTAGGAAATTACCTAATGGGAAAGCTGCCGGTCCAGACAAAGTGACTAATGAGGAACTTAAGCATCTCCCGAGAAAAGCTCTGGTGCAACTAACAAAGATATTTAACGCCTGTTTGCAGCAAGGCTATTTCCCCTCTACTTGGAAACGAGCTAAGGTTATCATGCTCCCAAAGCAAGGGAAAAGCACCAGACAACCGCAAAACTACCGTCCCATTAGTCTTTTGTCTACTATTGGTAAACTGCTCGAAAAATGTATCCTTTCTCGACTTCAAAAACAAGTCTCGGCAACACATAAACTCTCAAATTCACAGTTTGGCTTTAGAAAAGGACATTCCACTGAACTACAGCTCCTCAGACTAACTGATGACGTAACAGAGCAATTTAACAATGGGGCTTCAACGTTGGCGCTATTTCTGGACGTAGAAGCTGCATTTGACCGGTGCTGGCACAATGGCCTTATTTATAAACTGCACCACAATTTCCCGGCTCTTCAAAATTACCTATACTTGCTGCACAATTTTCTAGAAAACCGGCAGTTTTACGTCCAAGTGGGCCGCTCCTCCTCACGGGAGCGAGTGATGCGGGCTGGCGTCCCACAAGGGGCAATAATGTCCCCTTTTCTGTATATATTATTCACCAATGATTTCCCAGTGGACGCCAGATGCAAGGTCGCCATGTATGCTGACGACACTGCAATATACAACCACCATAGAAATCCACGTTTCGGCCTTGCAGAAATGCAACGTTATGTGAACAACTTCCTCTCATGGCAACATGACTGGAAAATCAAAATTAATCCTGACAAATGCCAGCTGATTCATTTCTCTAAGCGGCGTCACACTTTGGCAACGGACCTAACGGTCGGTGGTCAAGTATTGCACTGCCGTCAGCAAGTTAAATACTTAGGTGTCACCTTGGACCGCACAATGTGTTGGTCCACCCACATAAAAAATAGCGCCAATAAAGGCAGACAGCGGCTAAAGTTGTGCGCCCCCATCTTCCGTAGTAAACAGTTGCGACTAAAGTCAAAACTTATACTATATAGGTCATTTATTCTCTCGGTGGTCCTGTATGCATGTGTGGCCTGGGCTAATGCCTCCAAAACTGCCCTCAAACAACTCCAAACCCTCCAAAACCTCTCCCTCAGAAAAATCCTCTCTGCTCCACTCCTCACCACCACCCAAACTCTTCACCTCGAAACTCATATCCCGTTCATCCCGGAGGCAATAGACAAAAGAGCAATGGCGGCATGGACGCGCATTAGGAACCACGAAAATGACGTGATCGCTAACATCGGCAAAGGCGAGCCGAAGCACCGCAAACATACTAGGATAAAAATGTTCTAGAAGCGGCTTGGCTCGTCGACTAATGCGCGTCCACGCAACCTCGTCCCTAAGCCACATACATGTTCCGGCAGAGGCCCTCGCCTCGGAAAATATTCAGGAGCTGCCACCGCGGGACAGTGTATATAGTGTCAAAACTGTAAATAGTGTAGTGCGCTGGGACGCATATTTCTGGTGTGCCCAGTGAAGATGTGTGTGTATGTGTGTACGAGTGTGTGTGTGGGTGAATGCGTGCGTGTATGTGTCTGTATATAATTTGTAAATATGTACATATGTATATATAACCCAAAGACGAAACAGACAAAAGACAAAAGAAAACTATTCTTCGTGACCTACAGATGGTCACCGTATGGGTTTTTTGTAGACACCGAAAAAGTGTATATATAAACAAAGCCAAATGTAAAAAATGTTAAATATAGCCTGTAAGCCGGGCCCATTGTACCGGCACCAGGCCAACACTTTTCTAATAAATAACTTGAAACTAGTTCGGTCATTCTTGGGAAGGAGACAAATTCCAGGAAATTTATATAAATTTTGACATCTCTAAAGTTTCAAGTTTCAAGTTTTCTTTATTCATAATTTTGACCTGGTGCGGGTACAAGGGGCCCGGCTTACAGGCTATAAATTTACACTTATTTACAATTTTTTTTACAAGATTATAGTTTTAGGTATCACCATAAACCCATACGGTGGCCTAAGAGCGAGATTGCATGGACACGCATTAGTCGGCGAGCCGTGCCGCATCTAGAACATTTTTACTCTAGTATGTTTGCGGTGCTTCGGCTCGCCTTTGCCAATGTTGGCGATCACGTAGTTTTCGTGGTTCCTAATACGCGTCCATGCTGCCGTTGCTCTTTTTGCTATTGCCTCTGGGATGGACGGGATCTGAGTTTCGAGGTGAAGAGTTTGGTTAGTGGTAAGGAGTGGAGCAGAGAGGATTTTTCTAAGGGAGAGGTTTTGGAGGGTTTGAATTTGTTTCAGGGCGGTTTTAGAGGCATTTGCCCAGGCCACGCATGCGTACAGGACCACTGCGGAAGATGGGGGCGCATAACTTTATCCGCTGTCTGCCTTTGTTGACCGTATTCTTTATGTGGGTGGACCAGCACATCGTGCGGTCCATGGTGACGCCAAGGTATTTGACATTCTGGCGACATTGCAATACTTGACCACCGACCGTTAGGTCCATTGCCAAAGTGTGATGCCGCTTTGAAAAAAGTATTAGCTGGCATTTATTGGGGTTAATTTTGATTTTCCAGTCATGGAGCCATGAGAGCAAGTTGTTTGTGTATCTTTGCATTTCTGCAAGGCCGAAACGAGGATTTTTGTGGTGGTTGTATATTGCAGTGTCATCTGCATACATGGCGACCTTGCATCTGGCATCCACTGGGAAATCATTTGTAAACAGTATGTACAGGAACGGTGACATGATTGCCCCTTGTGGGACGCCAGCCCGCATCACTCCTCCCGAGAGAAGGAGCTGCCCACTTGGACGTAGAAGTGTCGATTTTCTAAGAAGTTGTGCAGCAGGTACAGATAATTTTGGAGTGCCGGGAAATTGTGGTGCAGTTTGTAAATGAGGTCATTGTGCCAGCACCGGTCAAATGCAGCTTCTACGTCCAGAAATAATGCCAACGTTGAAGCCCCATTGTTAAATTGCTCTCTTACGTCATCAGTTAGTCTGAGAAGCTGTAATTCTGTGGAATGTCCTTTTCTAAAGCCAAATTGTGAATTTGAGAGTTCATGAGGCTCCAGAGGCAGTTCGAGTCGAGTGGGGAAGCTTATTCCCCCACCCGAAGTGTCTTTACCGCAGTACCTAGCCGTTATACGGCTTTACCTGCGCGATAGTATGGTGTTTTGGTCTACAGGGATTTAATCTCTGGGAATGTTTGGGATCAGGGGTATTTTTAGGGACAAGATGGATGTTGGTAGGGACTGGTCCATGAACGGGCACTACCCATACATGCTGATTGGCTGGTTAGTCAATCAGGTGACGCGCTAATCTCCTCCTGGTTCTGGCCGTCAGTCACTCACTGAGAGGTGATCTGAGTTAGGCGTTTTACTCTGTTTTAAGTACAGATATTCATTTTGCCTTCTTCGAAAATTAGCCCATTGGACTTAAGATGTCCTTCGGCAATTTTTTAGATGGTAGTCGGCGAGGCTCTCTCTGGTCATATTGTCCCAGAGTGTTCACCAGTGGATTAGGGTGGTTCTGGAGTTTGTTGTACATTGTTCGAGCGCGGGTTTTAATCACGTCGACAATGTACGGGATGCCGGAATGTTCATGAAGGATGTGGGCAGGAAATCTCCAACCAGTGTCATAGATCATCCTTAATGCCCGATTCTGCAACGTCTGGAGTCTGATGAAGGTGGACTTTGCCACCACTCCCCAGATCTCGCATCCGTACAGGACCAGAGGCGGGATGATCGCACGATACAGCTGGAGTTTCAGGCGAATGGGCATGGTTTTGGAGCTGAGGATGGGATACAACTGCCGTAGGGCTGCGTGACCTTGTAGTACTTTGCCCCTGACGTGATGCCTATACGTTAGCCGCCGGTCCAACGTGACCCCGAGATACTTCGCCGTAGTGACCCAGGGGATCCGACGGCGCCGAAGCACGAGGTCCTGCGGGAGCCGGTTTGCCAGCGTGTTGGCCAGGAGAATCGCAGAGCTTTTCTCCGGGTTGATAGACATGCGCCAGTTCTCGCACCATCTACTGATGGCACAGAGGTGGGCTTGTACTTGACGGTAGCTGTAGCGCGGGTTCTTGTTTGTTGCGAAGATCATGAGATCGTCCGCATACTGACAGATGTGAGTGTTGGGGTGCGTGGGGAGATCGGCCATGTAAGCATTAAAGAGTGCCGGTGACAGTACACTGCCCTCGGGAACTCCTGCGCCAATGGGCCTTTCTCGGGAAAATGAACCCTCCACCTTCACTCGGAAGCTACGTTCCTGTAGGAAACTAGCCACCAAGTAAATATATGGAGGGGGGATTTCGTGCTGTATGAGCTTGTAGATAAGCCCTTCGTGCCAGGTGGTAGAGAACGCCTTTTCCACGTCAAGCAACACTGCCACCGTTTTGGCCCTTTCCTGGTAAGCCAGGGAGGCCTTTTCGGCTACTCGCAGTAGTTGCTCGGTTGTGGAATGGTCAGAACGAAAACCAAACTGATGTTCCGGTAGGAGGCCTTTTTCCTCTAAAAGAGGTCGAAGGCATGTCAGGAACAGTTTCTCGAAAACTTTCGAGATAACTGGTAGGAGGCTGATGGAACGGTAGCTAGAAGGAAAGATCGGATTCTTGCCCGGCTTCAACACGCATACCACACGCGCCCTCTTTCAGACTTCCGGAAAATGGCGCATGCTTAGGCACGCGTTGTAGATCCGAGTCAAGTGCATCACGGCTCCAAAGGGAAGGTGCTGGAGCATTTCCGCTGTTACCCGGTCCTGCCCAGGGGCTTTTCTAGGTTTTAGGTGTTGGATGGTGTTAGTTACCTCGCGAGGGGTAACTATCGGGATGTGGAAATCCTCGTGGCCCGCAGGTCCAACTTCTAAGAAGTCTTCTACTGCTTGTTCCACGAGGTCAGTATGATCATCGTTCTGAGGGTCGACTCTAGGCTGGAATTGAGTTTCCAAATAGTCTGCTAGCGCCTCTGCTTTTTCCCTCGGTTCAAAGACAAGTCTTCCCCGAGGGCTATGCACAGGGTGCTGGTGTACAGTTTTATCTTTCCTCAAGCCTCGGACGATGCGCCATGGTTTCCTCTCCTGGAGGTTTACATGTCGCAACGTGTTTTCCCAAGCTGCTTGCCTATGTTTTCTTAGGAGTCGTCTCACCAGGGATTTGAACCTCTGGTGTATTACTCCTATCCTAGGGTGACGGAATCTCTGCCATAGCCTTCTAACAGCGTTTTTCGCTTGAATGAGGCGTTTCAGTGGGACAGTGATAGCTGTAGGGTTTGGTGCGTCGGTAGGAATGCGGTGCGTATGAGCACGCACCGCATTTAGGACAGAGGTTGAGAACCCCGTGGCTGCCTCCTCGAGAGCCTCTATCGAGTCTATTCGAGGACATGCTTCCACGGAGTTGTGGAGGGCTAGGACGGCTGCATCCCAGTCGACTTCCTCAACCCAATCAGGCACTCCCAGCGCAGTTAGATTAACGTCTGAGTCGACCACAACAGGGTTGTGATCAGAATCCAGAGCGTCAATCACCGAGAGATCCAGGTGAAATGGAATGTTCTTTGTGACAATTAAGTCTATGACATCCGCGGCGCCGCGTGCCGGGTAGTATGTTGGACCTCTCGGCCCGTGTGCATGTAGGGCGGGGTTCCCGCTAATGAGACGGTACAGTCCCCGACCCTTCACGTTCTGGGTGCGGCTGTGCCAGCTTGGGTGTTTGGCGTTGAAGTCGCCTGCGATGCAAACCCTTTGGTGTAGGTTTAGGAGTGCCGTGATGTCTGCTTCATAGAAGCGCCCATCCGGAGGGTCATATACCGCTACAAGTACCACGTCGCATCCGCCTAAGGATAGTCTTATGGCGGTTGCCTCTAGGTGTTGTAGTGGAGGAATGGTAACAGGAATATGTGTGAGATGGTTCTTTATGAAAATGGCAGTACCACCGCCCTGTCGGCCGACCCGATCAGACCGATGGGCGACGTAACTTGGCAGACTGAACTGTACACCGGCGTGCAAGTGTGTTTCACAGACCATAAGGATATCAATCCCATGGCTGTCTACAAACTCTAACAGGCCAAGTCTCTGCTCTCTGACTCCATTTGCGTTCCAAAACGCAGCTCTAAATGATCGCACATTTCTATGCGCCATTTAAGAGCTTGTGGAGTTAGCGTAGAGTTCCTTGGCCGTTTGAAGCATTATAAGATGCTTCTTCACAGCCGATAGTTCGGGGTTGAGGATTTGCTCCCTGCAGCGCCGTAGAATGGGGAGGGAACGTTGTACGAGGTCCGCAAACCAAGTTGCCAGTTCAATAAACTCCGCCATGTCCTCTGAGCCGAAGGCGTCTCCCAAGGCCTGTGACTGAGTGCTTATTCGTGGTGTTGTGTGGGTCCTACTTATAGAGCCAGTCTGTGATGACGGGCCAGCGCTGATTGGCTGCGCTGTTGCTGTTGCCTGGTTGGCTGTAACAGCTGTTGCCTGGTTGGCTGTAGCGGCTGGTGCCTGGTTGGCTGGTGCAGTTGGTGGGGGAAGTTGGGCAACACTTTTGTTATCTGCCTCCACCATGGCTGGTTCTGGCTCTGCACTTACAGTCACATGAGCCTTTCCCCCCTTCCTCCTCTTTTTAGGAGGACGTTTGTCCTTTGGGGCAACACTGGGGGGTGGCACAGGATGTTTTGTGCCCACCTTTGGGGTGACGCTTGGGACTGGCGTTGTCTTTTGACTGACAACCTGGTTTTGTGGGGTTGCTTCTGCACTCTCGGCCTGTACTAGGGAACTTTCGTGCCTCGACATTGCCTGTGCAAAAGACACCCCCTGTCGGATCTCTGGTACTTTGCCCTGTCTTCCTTGCATAATTGCAAGTCGCTTTGGGCAACCGCGATAGATGCCTATGTGGCTCCCGTCGCAGTTTGCACACTTTTTATTGTCTACTGGTGTCGGGCAGTCCTTCACCAGGTGCTCACCTGCACAGCGAAGGCACTTGAGTTGCCTCTCACAAGCATGACTCGAGTGGTGAAAGCCCAAGCAGTTGTAGCATTGGGCTGGCCCCTCTCTGCTGTGGTAGGGCTCAATGGTGACCTTCGTGTTATACAAATGAGTCACCTGGTCGATCTTTGGGGTTCCCTCCCCCTGTTTTTCAACTACCACTAAAAAATAGTGGCAGGGGTACCTTGGTGGGTTTCCCCTCTTTTCCCTTTGTGGTGGTTAGTTGCACCACGGACCTCGGTTTGATTCCGTGTTCGTCCTGTAGGCCGTCACGGATATCCTGGGGGTCTGTCTCCGAGTCAAGACCCCTGACCACTCTGCGAACCACGTGGGGACGCTGAAGCGAGTTGTGTTTCCGAAATTTGTTTTTGAAGTCGAGAAAGGATAAGTTTTTCGAGCAAACCAATAGTAGGCAAGAGACTAATGGGACGGTAATTTTGCGGCTGTCTGGTGTTTTTTCCTTGCTTTGGGAGCATGACGACCTTGGCTCGCTTCCAAGTAGAGGGGAAATGTGATGCAAGCAGGCGTTAAATATCTTTGTCAGTTGCACCAGAGCTTTTCTCGGGAGATGCTTAAGTTCCTCATTAGTCACTTTGCCTGGGCCGGCAGCTTTACCATTAGGCAATTTCCTAATGAGCTTGTAAACTTCCTGCGGTGTTATTAGGGATAGCTGTTGCTCTTGCTTCTACGCCACCCAGGTTTGTACCCATGTCTGGACCTCCCGTTCTATTTCACGGTTGGTCACTGGGTTTTCGCTGAATCTGTCTTGGAGACAGTCAGCGAAGACCTCGGCTTTCTCCTCTGCGGAGAAGTGCAGGCCGCCTTGAGTGTGCAGCGCCTCAGTTGCGGAGTTAACGCTCATGGAAACTTTAAAAGCCTTTAGTAATTTCCACAAAGAAGAGTTCGAATGGGTGGTACTCAGCATTTTGTTTTCCCACTGTTCAATTTTGTTGATTTTAATTTGTTGCCGAATGACGTTGCGTAGCCATTTTGCTAGCACTTTATATTGAGGCTGACGGGTGTATCGCCACAGTTTTGTCAAGCGTCGTCTCCGCGCAATGAGTTGCTCTACCTCGGGGTAGTGAAAAAACCGGGTGGTCTTGTGGTGTATGTGGTAGCATTTCTTTTGGCCGTGCGTAGCGAGGCAGTAAAGTTTTCAATGGCGACATCTATGTCTGCCTCGCTATAGTATGACAGCCCGGGTTGCGCCATCCTGTGCATTTCCATGGTAAACCTATCCCAGTCGGTGTCTGCCCTCTTTCGAGGGCCAGACACACCGGCCGTAATAGCGCCCTGTATGTCAAAATGCACAGGAAGATGGTCGGAGTCCAGGCTGTGATACACAGTGAAGTTATTTGAGAGTGTCGCATGTTTTGTGAGTACGAGGTCCAAAATCTCAGAGTCAAAGTGCCCTGATCTGTGCCAAAAGGTGGGTTCTGGGGGGAGATGTACCTCAATGTCGTCATTTTCTGTTATAAGTTCAACCAGGAGATTTCCAGCCCATATCTAAAGAACCGGGATCTTAGTGAACTACAAGAAGGCTGGTAGCGCAATGAACCCCTAAGCGTCTACAAGTCGGTAGTGGGCTCGGCAGCAGCGACTACGATGTCGAGAAGTCACGCCCGAAGTCCGGGAGTAAGAAAACCCGGCACGGATCTACTGACATCGTCAGCAGGCCAAACAGGTTTCATGTCCTGATGGCCACAGAGCAATGGAAAACAACTACCGTTTGCCCAATGAAGAACAACGAGGACGCCACTACGATAACCACTGCAGCGTCCACCAGACAAAAACGAAGCCAGTCAAAAGCAACACTAAAACCTGTAACGGAACATGCCCCAACCCTCTCAACCTCGACAGCTGCTCCCGCATCGGTACCTCCGAACACGCAAGATCAGAAGCCCACTAGGATCATCATTCATGACACCAGCAAGACGCCCACATTACTACCACTTCCCAGGGCCTCTCTACCCAACTGTAGTATACACGCAGCTACATAAAGCTATTTCTGCAGCGGGAAGGGGACGCAGCGACTGGCTGCGGCGGGCATCCCCCACTGCAGCTTCGCATCACGCAGTGATCAACCGCTGCACTTTATGGTTAAAAGAGTACCAGCCAACCTCGACGTTGATATCCTAAAGGAGGACCCTGAGGAAAAAGGTTAACCAGAGGTGTAGGTTAGACAACTAAAACCACGAGGGTGACCCCTACCAAATTTTCTGGTAAGTTTAGCACGCACATCAAAAAAACCTAGAATTCATTAAGGAGAGGATCATCTGTAACATATTGGTCTCCGTGGAGGTCCTCAATACGAACAACAACATAACACAATATTTTACTTGCCAAAAACTGGGGCACACATACAAATTTTGTAACTTAACCTCACGGTGCGTCCTTTGCAGTTGCTTCCATCGCCTACCTGACTGCCCGAAAAAGGCCAAGGATGACTCAGTACCCCTTTGCATTAATTGCGGGGAAGCCCATCTTGCCAGCTATAGGGAGTGTGAAACATTTGTGTACGAACGCCACCGCCGTCAACTGACTGCACTTGCCAGGACAACCCAAAGTGCTCCACCAGGGCCAAAGCCCATTACAGATCCTGCCCTGATGAAAATAGGATTTTCATTTGCTGGGGCAGACCTAGGGGAAAGTGCACCTCAGCCGCCACCTATTGGTCCCCCTACACAATCTCTTTCCTCCGAGGAGTCCTCATCTAACCTGAGAGACCTTTCCGAAATATTCTCTCTATTAAAATATTTAAACTTGCCAGCACTTCTACCCAAAATTAAACCCTTCCTAACAAAATTCAGTAACTGTACGAGAACATGGGAAAAACTCGATACCATTATATGTTTCATCACCACCATCCTGGAGCAAATGACCACTCTAAGGGGAAGCATATCTTTAACGCGGGCTATTCTGTGGAATGCTGACGGCGTCGTCAGGAAGCAATACGAATTGCAGAATTACCTGAGGCGCAACAAAATTTAAGTCGCATTTATTTGCGAAACAAAATTACAACCGGAGTTTACTTTTAAACTCCAAGGATACAATATTTTTAGGACTGACAGACTTGACTGACAGGGGGGAGGCGCAACCACTCTATTAAAAAACACAGTTGCTCATGCTTCTGTCTCGCTTCCTACACTAGAAGCACTGAAGTACACAGCACTAGAAGCACAGATAAACAACAAAACGGTGATATTGGTAGCGCTTTACCGGCCTCCTAATTCTCCCTTTTTCTTAAGAGACCTCAAAACAATCCTCGATTTAGGGGAGCATGTTATTATTGCAGGAGATTTCAACGCCCGACACCCTTGGTGGCAGTAACGCCGGGCAAACGCGGCCGGAAATCTTCTAGCAGAATGTATTTTAGAGCATAACAATGTGGAGGTACGCACTCCCCTTGACCCCACCTTTTGGCACCGCTCAGGTCATTTTGATCCTGAGGTTTTGAACTTCGTACTTATAAAAATGTGGCAATTTCACTAAACTTTAATGTGTTTCATAGCTTGGACTCCGTCCATCTTCCAGCGCATTTCGAGATCTGCGGTACCATTACTGCACAAGCGCCCAAGGTATTCCATCACGCGAAAACAGACTGGCAGAAATGTAAGATAGAATACACAAGATGGCGCAACCCAGGCTATCATACTCCAGTGAGGTGGAAATAGACGCCACCGTTGAAAATGTTACCGCCTCGCTGCACACAGACAAGCGAAGTGCTACCACATACACCAAAAGTCCACCCAGCTTCTGCACGTACCCCGAAGTGCAGGTCCTCATTGCCAGACGAAGACGCCTGATGAGGCTCTAGAGGCAAAATCGCCAGCCTGAATACAAAATTCTAGCACAATGGTTACGTAACGCCATTCGGCGTCAAATTAAAATAAAATTGAACAGTCGGAAAATAAAATGCTGAGTACCACCCGTTCGGACAACTCCTTGTGGAAATTACTAAAGGCATTTAAGACCTCTTCGAGGGTTAACACTGGCATTGAGGTGCTCCACACTCATCTCGGCCTACACTTCTCTTCAGAGGAGAAATCCGAGATGTTTGCTGATTGTCTCACCACCAACCCTGTTCAAGAAGATATTAAACACTGGGTATAAGCCTGGGTGGTGCAGAAGCACGAGCAACCACTGACACTGATTACACCTCAGCAAGTATTCAAACATAATATTAGAAAATTATCAAATGGTACAGCCGCCAGCCAGGACAGTATAACTAATGAGGAGCTCAAACACATCCCGAGAAAAGCCCAGGTGCAGTTGATAAAACTTTTTAATGCTTCCCTTAGATGCAACTACTTCCCCCGCACTTGGAAACAAGCCAATGTTATAATGCTACCAAAACCTGGGAAGAGCACCAGTACCCTCAAAATCACCACCCCATTATCCTCTTGTCCAACATTGGAAAACTGTTCGAAAGACATACTTTTTCGGTTGAAAAAGCAAATTTCGGAAATGGAGGAACTATCCAACGTACAATTTAGCATTAGAAAAGGTCATTCTACTGAACTACAGCTACTAAGGTTTGTTGATGACGTCACTGAACAGATTAATAATGGGGCTATTGGCACTATTTTTTTAGACGTAGAAGCTACATTTAATCGGTGTTGGCACGATGGCCTAATTTACAAATTACACCAAAATTTCACGGCCTTCGAAATTATTTATTTTTAGTCCATAGTTTTGTAGAAAGCATGCACTTCTACCTTCAAGTGGGTCGTTCCTCCTCACATGAGCGAATAATGCAAGCTGGCGTACCACAAAGGGCAGTCTTGTCCCCGTTTTTGTATATTCTATTTACAAATGGTTTTTCCGTGGACGGCAGATGCAAAGTGGCCTTGACGACACTGCAATCTACAATCACCATAGAAACCATCGGGCCTCTTCGAGATGCAGTGGTATACTGACCGCTTCCTTTCTTGGCGCTTGATTGAGAAATGGAAATTAATGCAAATAAATGCCAGCTCATATATTTTACAAATACGCTGTAGTTTCCGGCAATGGACCTCACGGTCGGTGGTCAAAAGTTGCACTGTCGTCAGCAAGTGAAATACTTGGGAGTCACCTTAGACCAACGACTCTCTTGGAACTCCCACCGTACAAATGCTGCCAACAAAGAGCGCCAACGTTTAAAGATGTGCGGGGGCGTCTTCAGTAGCAAGGAATTACGGACCCCCTCCAAAATTGTACTATACAGATCCTTTATACTGTCCACCCTACTTTATGCATGGGTGGCCTGGGCAAATGCCTCGAAAACAGTGCTCAACAAGTTACAAATTGTCCAAAATCCCTTAGAAAAATATTATGTTGCCCCATACTTACCCGCAACCAAACCATTCTTCAGAACCTTAACACACCCTACATAGTAGATGCAATACAAAACACAGCCACAAGAACGTGGGCGCGCATCAGACAAGATGACAACCAGCTCATAACTAGCATCGGCAGTGGTGAGTCAAAACACCTAAAACACAGACGTATAAAAATATTCTAGACACCTCCCCCGCTCACAAAACTGTGCGCCTACAACATCGGCCACGTATAACAGAGGGCCGCCAAAAAGAAAATGCCCTCCACACAGGGGTCACTGCCACTAACAGTCACCACCACAGGACATGCTGCCCACTCAGCCAAAGAGTGGGATCTATCTATATATTGAAAATATGTAAATAGTGTGTATGAGTGAAGTGTGCGTGTGAGTGTGTGCGTGAATGAATGAGTGAGTGTAAATATGTAAATATTGTATTTATGTATAAAGAACAAAACAAGTGAAACACAACATTAAAAAATTACTATACCAAACTGTTCTCGAGAACCCAGGGCGGGCTCCAGTATGGGTATGACAAACGCAGAAAGACTATAAATTATTAAAAGCCCGAAAAACGTATACAGATATGTAAATTGTTACCCCTGCAAGCTGGGTCCACTGTACGGGCAACAGGACAAAATAGTAACAAATAAATAACCTTTAACCTTGATGAGAACTTACAGAATCATCTCTCAAACATGGGTGCTAATTTTAAGCATGGATACCCAGCATTCATTTTTACTTTCACTAAGTACAGGAAGAATGTGTTCCACCCAAAAATTCGATGTCGAAATTTCACCGGAAATATATGTTTTGAGGCTCCTGAATCCAAAAGAAACATATTTAGAGAAAAAGGTCCGTGTGCGTGTCTGTGTGTCTGTGGACAGCATAACTCAAAAACGAAAAGTCGGTTAAAAACCAAAGTTGGTATTTATATTTAATGTCTTTCAAGGATGCAAAAGACGATTTTGAAGAAAATTGCTCCACCCTAAGCTACGCTTTACATGGAAAATTTTTCGAAAATTTTGATTTTCTTGAAAATGACTAAGGATTTTAATTAAAATGACTAAGGATTTTAATTAAAATGCCATATGTTTGAGATATTTTATGACAAATGAAATGTATATCTTGAATTTTCGGGCTATAGCCTCTGTAGTCGTATTTGCTCTGGATGACTTTGTATAACTGGTAAACCGTAACAGATAGACCAAATCTTACTATACAAAGAAGTAGATTTTGCTAAAATACACAATTTATGTATAAATAATTTTTTGTAGAGTGAAGCATTTCAACTAACACAAAGAAGACAGAGGAATAAACATTTGTAAGAGTGCAACACCTCAGATTTTTTATTTTGTTTTAATTTACTTGAACTTTTTGTTGGTATTTTGTTGAAACCGTACAACAGTATTGTATAAACTAAGAATAAGGAAAAGAAATACAAAAGTTCTGCTGTAGGCAACTGGATAACAGGACGTAGCATTACATACTTTATTTTATTTCTATTTTGTTAATTCACTAATATGATATACTTTAGTTTTTACTTTCACTTCACTTTTCTTTTCGCACAGCAGTATGATGAATCGCACGCGAAGTACCCGCTTCTGTTTTCCATTTTACTCACTGGAGTGTCGAACACAAGACCCCTCTAACCGCTCGCCGTAGCAGCTATCACTGAATGCCATAACTGTCATCACAGTCTCACTTGGAGAACACACTGAATGACGGGCACTTTATGAACTCGCTGACACGTTCACATGTTCGTCAACATATTATAGTAGCAGCAGATATGAAGCAATTCTCGGGGCCTAATGACCAAGTTGTCGACGGGCCCTTAAACCCAACACACTCACTCACTGAAGCAATTCTCAGGAGGTGGGTAACAAACGTCAACAGAAACCCCGCTTCTGGGGTTTCCGTTGGTTATAGCGTTGTCTTGCTTATTTCTCCAACCAAATAGTCGACACACGCGCGCACACACGCACGCACACACACACACACACACACTCACACACACACACACACACACACACACACACACACACACACACACAACACGCCATAGAAGGACATTTTTCTAAAAATGCCTTTATGTGTACCGTGACCTCATCACATGTTTCAACAAAATCTTGAGGTCGAATTTTTGGATGGCAAACAACATTTTCCTTACTTGCTACTTATAAGCAATGTAGAAAGCAAAAGAATACAAGTTTCGATAATATTTCCATCGTTCTATCGTGACATTTAGGTTTAATGCTTGACCACGCGTTCAGCTTACTCAATAGTTTAGCGTATTTACTTCTCTCTGGTCGTGCAGTCCAGAATAATAGATCAGCGATATCAGAGAAGAGTCCCAAATCCTAACCTCTGGGTTAACTTCCAAGATGATATCCCAGAGACCTCTGTGTTGAATTATTAGAGAGCACAGAAGCAATGACCTTGTTTTCTTGTGGCGCAACCTTGACCATCTACTTATTTGTCCTTGCGATTCCTAGAATCAGGACTACCGCAACATACTTGCTGTTGCTCTTACATCTTTTGTTTGCTCCGTTTGTTTGCTCCTTGCAAAATTTATGGCATACATGGTGTTTTGTCTTAGCTATCAATCAAATGCTTTCACACCTGCTGAGATGAAGACGGAGGAATCTCTTCAATGTGGTATTATTTTGTTACACAAAAGAAAAATACTGTACCTGTTATTGGATATCCTTTTCAAGCTCTTATTTTACTGGAGTTTGTGTCAAATCCTATGTAATATAATATCAATATAAATTAATGTTTTTATGCTTGTCTACTATGTGTTCGTAAACCGCTTGACGATCACCGCGAAATTCGAAATTCGTGTATGTATTTTTTCATGTAGACGGTTTCTATATTGTCCATTTTTACTATACAACGTATTACATTCACACGGTTTTCTCTACTCGCTTTTCTTTTACGTAACACATAGACACGTCCTTCTCTACTCGCTCATCAGCACTAAATTCATACAATTTTCAATGATTGAAATAGAATGCAACGTATTACATTCACATGTTTTCTATACTCACTTTACGTAACACATGCACATGCTCTCTACTAGCTCTTCGGCGTACAATCTAGATCAGGCATGGAGAAGAGGGGTGACAAGAATGCAATCGAGTATTTACCCTCTCCACTTACCAAACAACTTCCGGTTGTTTGTGTACGTATCCACACGTCTTTACAAAGAAGGTAAGTTTCAAAGCGGACGGTGGTGGAACCGAATAGAAACGTGTTGATTTTGTGATTACGTTACGTACATTTCCTTTTGGCATAGTAAACACAAAGCTTTATTATTTTCTCTACTACGTACAGTAAGTAGCCGAAGTATTGTATTCGACCCAATATTTCGATGTCGAGATTTCACCGGAAATATATGTGAGACCACCTGAATCCAAAAAATCATCTTGAAAGAACGGTCCGCGCGCAATACTAATTTGCATTGTCGATTTTGCCGTAAATACTTAAGCTGGGCGGGAGGCAATAACCTATTAACTCGTGTAGCACTTTATCGAAGCAGCGCAGCAAAAAATATTCCTTAGCGAAAAGTGTTTAAAATAATGTTATCTATCAGCTGCCAAAGTTTGTCGGCGTAATTTTGGGACACCCTATATATTTTCTTGCAATTGGAGATGGTTATTGGTGCTGGATGGCTTATATAAATGAACTCAATTGAATTAACCTATTTATAATTGATCTGGTTATGGACATTAATTGTTAATTCATATGATTATCACAGCAATGTGTGGATGTATTTATAAATAGATATATCTTCTGGTGAAGACTGGGTAATTCATGTTTGTGCCATGCCAGGGGTATATTGAGTCAGCTGACATACTTTGAGACAAGGAAAAACCCATTTATTTTCGACAAACATTTCAGAAACTCGCGCGCGCGTGAGAGAGAAAGAGTAGGAGAGAGACCGAGAGAAAGTTTGAAGATGTTCATAAAAGTCATGGTATTTTCACACATGTAAGCGGAGATATGAACGTATATTAAAATAGAAATCTATGTTGCACCATTCGAATCGTGATAAGGGTAAAAGCTGTAACTTCTAAAGTAATATGTTAGAATTGCAAAACGGGGGGATTAGGGAATTAGCACCTAGATCTTCCGGCGATCTTTAGTGCCTGTGACTCTCAAGGGGCGGCCGAATCAGGAGTCACACACAACAGAGCATAGGACAAGGTACCTATAATCTGCGCTCCACCCTTAGGTCCCAACTTGATGTAAACACAAGCGTCAACAACTATCCCGGGAAACGCCGAAACCAAAGCACACCACGAAATATAGTACCTTAAATATTGGCACTTACTTATCTGTGAGTTTGCAGGATGTATGATAACTCTTGTGAAGACTACTTGAATGTAGCGATAACAGCGTTATTCCTAAAACTGCCGGGTAAATATCGTTCTGTTGCATCATAAACACGTGGCGTTTGTTTGTGTTAGTCGCAGCTGATACGAATACCAGGTTATCGCGGAGGGATTCAAGGTGTGTATCTAAGGCTGGATGGAGTATACGAATACCAGTTTGAAGATCACCGGCGGCGTCTAACACAATCGGCTTCCTTCAGCCTCCCTCCTGCTGGCGTGCACAGCCCCCTGGGGGACGCGGAAACGGTGATCGCCTCACTGGGGGGAGGTTTACAGAGATAATTTTTCCTTGCCATGCAACACCGAGACTACCGCTGACACTTGAAATCCTGAAACAGCCAAGTGGATGAAAGGTGAAGTGAAATGGAGGGTCAGGACATTCAGGGATGTAGTTAATCTTGCCAGGATTTGCCTAGTGACCCGGGGAAAGTCCCGTAATTAAGGTCCGTCGCCGGAATTGAACCCACACATTACACACACACGCGCGCGCGTGTACAATAAACACGAACGCACTATTGGCTTCATGGACTGTTAAAGAGTTATATTTGCTATATATGCTGTATTAGCGGCGTCCAACTTTGTCTCTTTGGAGAAGCTCACGTAGTCAGCTGCTAATCCCCACCTAGTCTTTCAGTCGAAAGGTGAATACGTCCGTGGCGTGCGTCAGTATCCAATGACGGACACAAACAGCCGATTCCATGGCAGTTTCTAAGTCGTAACTTGAATTTTCCAGGAATGTCCTTAGGAGACCTCTTCATTCCGGATGATTTTTGTACAAATGGTAAACAATAAGAGACAGACATAGGCTTAATAAATGAAGAATGTAGTTCTCGTTAAAACACACAATTTATGTCCAATAATTCGTTTTTCTTTTGAATGAACCATTTCTTAGGTATTCTTTATTATTTGTTTAAATTTGCCAATATTTATACTTCTCCTAAATAGAAATATGTTATTCGCTTTTTTAGCTCTTGGTCTTGCAAAGAGAACGGAGTTTCAAAGACGTCGCACAGCAACCAGCTTTTAAAACATTTCACTGTCGCTTAAAGCCTACTATATTCCCATATTCCCCTTGCACCTACAGGACAATCAGCAATAGGATATCCTATGAAAATGCTTATGTCGACTAAAATATAGCTGATAGAGAAATACGTATTTGAAAGAATAGTGTGTATAAGAGTGAGTATAGCTCTGCATACATTTGCGAACAGAGTTTTCCCGAATTGAACTATACTAAAAGTCTGTAT
Organism: Tenodera sinensis; assembly: GCA_030765045.1. Taxonomy (NCBI): domain Eukaryota; kingdom Metazoa; phylum Arthropoda; class Insecta; order Mantodea; family Mantidae; genus Tenodera; species Tenodera sinensis. The sequence goes on along the minus strand of CM060966.1, from coordinate 24,321,897 downwards.
CGCAATATGTTACGCGACAATCACTTGGTGTATCTTCTAAGACTATGCACTTCGACTTTGTCGCCAAATATTGATGGGCTTCCTAAATGTAAGCAGTACCAAAGAAGTCACTAATGAACAGATGTTTATCGTATAAGATTGGAAAGTGCTTTCGTAAATCAAACGGAATGTATATGTAACCAAACTGCCACTGCATTACACATTTTGTAGTAGACATAAGCTGGTTGCAGGAACCCAAAAGACAGATGTTTAAAAACTGGTTACTATGTGCTGGTTTTGAAATTCTCTATTCTTTCCATGACATCAGGAGAAACTACTAGATGATGAGTTGATGAAATATCCAAAAATAAAATACTCAAACATTCAAGCGAATAGCAACGTATAGCCTGGAAATGGCTGATGCTACAAAAAGTTATTTATAATAAACTGTGTTTTAAAGATATTTAAATTTACTGTTTGGCAAGTTTTGGTCCATCTCTTATGGTTTACCAGTTATACAAAATTATGTAAAATTCTTTCTGAGTGAAGAGAAATTCGTACTCCATCCCAAAAAATTAAGAGTGGGCATTTTATTAGTCATTTATGCATGTTAAATATATGGCATTATAATCAAAACATTAAGAGCCATCTTTGAGAAGATGTAAAGCATCATAATTTGTTACATGTGATTATACACGTTATTTAAGAGAGGGAATTCTTTTTGGAAATCATGTCATGTCTTTGTAAAATACTGAACTGACATACCAGTTTGGTAGCTATCCGAATGTTCATAGATAACTCAAAAATGAAAAGTTGAATAAATATCAATGTTGATCTTCTGCTTTCATAGATTTAGACATTTAAACGGTTTCCACATCAAGAAATCTCTCCACCTAGTAAGTGGATGTCGCACTCTTTTTATGCCTCTTGTTGATATTGAAATAAAATCTGTGATAATTTCTGTTGTGGCATTCCTTCTATATGTTCTAGCCAGTTTGTTCTTATTTGCTTTATTCTGTCTTTTTATAGGCCCAAATGACCTAGCTGTCGACGGGCCCTTAAACGCGACCCACTCACTCACTCACTCACTCACTCACTGTCTTTTATATTGTATATTTGTAACTTTGTTCTAACTTCCGTGTTTGGTTCTTATCTAAAAGTGTGTAGCCTGCTGCTGAACGTAAGAATTTCATTTGGACTGTCTCTATATTCGTCAGCCCTCTTACGTTCCATTTAGCCAGTTTCAATTTTTACACGCTTTATATTAGCTCCACCTGTATGTATGTAACGGAATCCTTCGACGTAATTTTCACCAACTTGAGACGTCTGATTGACTTGAAAATTTGCACACATGTCAAGGATTGATGACAATTCCATAAAATCTTGCATTTGCCCTATACGCTCTTGTCCACCCCCGCGAGCTTGGACGCACCTGTCAAGCATTACCCATGTACATACAGTTATAGCTTAATTGCTTGTCCTGTATACCGTGGGCCGGGTTAATAGTCTTGTATAATCCCAAGACTAAATATCAATATTGATATTGAAGTGGAATATTTCCCAAAAAAAAGTCATACGAATATTTTGAGATATCCCCACTCTAACCACCCTTACTCTAGTGGACGATTTTCTGACATGTTTGATTCTCCGAAAAGCCCAAAATTTTCATTAAAGTCATTTTTTTTAAAGGAATATTCTGTGAGGGCCTCTTCATTCGCAAGGGATTGTATATAAGCTTGTATAAATGGTAACGGTTAAACAATATACGAAAACATACCACACGATATATATCTGTGTGTGTGCGTGCGTGCGTGCGCGCGCGCGTTTAAAACACAATTAATTCATATAACTTATTTTATGACATCAGCCATTTCCGAGATATCCGTTATCAATGATTCTAATTGTTCAATACTTCATCTTTATTTTAAATCCAGTCGGTTTTGAATTGTTTCTCGCGTTTACACGGAAAGAGTATGGCATTTTAAGGCCAGCATGTAGCGTTCAGTTCTTAAACATTCGACTGTCGCTATTGCCTTTGTTTATCCCAGTGGAAATGAAGCAGCCGTCAATTCGTTCAACCATTCAGTTATCCAAATACGCCTTCAGCTACTCATTCAATGCAATATGATGAGCTTCGTGTTGTATCACTGGAGTTCTATGGTGTAGACTCAAACTACGAACCAAAACCAGCAAATTTGAATAAATACTCATATGTTGACATGTACTGCCTCCCCACACAAGCAAATTTTCAGAGAGTATATTTTATTTTATTGTTCAACTATTCCTTAGCGTTGCCTGTGAATAGGTAATTAATGCATTTAAACAAATCAAATAGATTACAAAAGATTGCCGCTTTTCATAGCACGCTCACACATGTTACTCGTGGCCAAATACACTTTATTGTGACAGTACCATGTCATTCTTCACTGTTTGTCGCATACAGTTATGGGACTGGAAGGGTTACCTACTAAGGAAGGCTGGAAGTGAAGGGTGGACCTTACAGAGTATTAGACATGTAACTCTGGATTTTCTTTGAGACGTCACTAAACTACACTACAACAAGAAAGAAAGTAATTACCAGCGCTAGACAGCTGTTTGGATTACCTGTACGGAGATTATCAATATTCGAAGATCCATCTTAAAAGTTGTTGACGTAGCACCAAAGAGACCTTTAAAACACAGAGTAACAAAGTTCTGCCATCACGTGCATTGTCTTCCCCGCCGTTTCAAAAATTGAGGGGTTTAAATACGTAACTTCTGCTAACGGGAGCGTTCATACGATATAGCCCTCTTATGTGAGCTTCCCGTAAATGACTTCCACGAATTCGAAGAAGACGATACGCTTAATTTACTCCAGCAAATAATGTCCGAAATATCTCGATTCTATAAATTTACAGATATCTAAAACATGCAAAAATATAATCATCACAATATTCTCAATAAATAACTTAACATTGCACAAGAAAATGTCCAAGTCACCCTGTGATGACTATACATTCCAATACACAAAAGTAATGAGGTTACCAATTTCTAAGCATTAAAGGCAGTACCAAAGTAAACAAACGTTAGCTGCAGCTGAACCTTACATATAATATCGCAGTTAACAAACCATTCCAATCCTTCGTACAATCTGTTGGCGTTTGAAGCAGTGTGCACTATACCCACATTAAACATCTCACCAATCGCTGATTAAATATCACCAATTTATTTAGCATTCGTGTGTCCTTAAAATGTTATAAGGAATGTTGAACAGCAACAATTACTAACTTTATCGCCACCCATTACCATCACCATCACCATCTTCATCAGCAACAATAGCTATATAATCTTCATCATTGTCATCTTCCTCACCGTCATCTCTTATTTATATTTGTCATTTGTGCAAGTTGTTATTTCTTGCCATATTTACTTATCCCTTGTAAAGTGGATATTTTGGTTAATCATTTCAGATATTCCTATGGACGGTTGCAGTAGCTTGCGCAGTGACCATCCCAGCAGAAACAGTCAAAGAGCCGGCCCGTGGTAAGAGATTTTCGGATTTGCCAACAGTTGCACGTTCATATGGCAATACTGCAGATCGACGTATATCTCCTCCTCCGGGTACTCCCAGAGTAGCAGTCTCATCACTTTACTTCGACAGAGGTTCTTTGTCTCGACATCAGCAAAACTCACGACTTACCATACTTCATAGTGGAGCAGCTCGACGAACTCGACCGCACTTAGTTCCTCCTCCTCCATATGCAGTTCAAATGGAACCCTTGGTGCAATATTCCCAGAGAGATCCTCTCTATCACCACCAAATAAATAAGCTGAAGACGGCCGATCAGAGTAGTTTAAATGATCTGCAACAATTGAAGAAGACTACATTGCCAACCGAGTTACCTCACAAGAATCAACTTTTGAGTGAGTCAAACGAACTACCGACGCTATCAGCACACACTGACGAGCACAATGACGTAGATCACACTGCAAGAGCCTCTCTGTCACCTCTTGATAATGAACCAGAGGCAGGCAGATTGCTCCCTCACCGTATCCATCCATTCCACCATAGACCAGTTTATATTCGTGAACCGGAACCGATTATAGAGATAATAGTGAAGGAGTCTAAAGAAACATTACCTCCTCCACCAACTGCTCCTACACATCCACCACCACCTCCTACAAAAGAACCAGTTCAGGTTTTCTATGTGAAGTACAAGAAAGAATCCAGCAAACATGGCAAGGAAAGCACATTAATTTATGACCCGCCAATTCCTGCCATAACTCCAGCTGGCATAGAGGAACATGAAGAAGAAGAGATCAATGATCGTTCGCAATCTAAAGTTGAAATTGAGCTTCCTTCGACTCCAAAACCACCAACTACAACGCTTAGGACAATTATCCGGCCTGACTCAGAGGTATATCACGGTTCCGGTTTACATGTCACCTTTGGTGAACCTGAAGATAAACAATCCCACGAGGAACATTTACAGCAATCAGCACCACAGCCTTCTGTTGTTTTCCCACACCAACAGCAGCATCAGCAGCAGCATCAGCAGCAGCATCAGCAGCAGCAACAACATTTTCTAGGTCAGAATACACCCCCAAATCAAAGACAGGATACAATTCCATTTTCAAACATCCCAGGCAGGACTTTTCAGCACCAAGCGCCAATTCTTCCAAGACAAAGTTCTTTCCCTCCTCTTCAACAACCTCCTGGTTCTCAGTCTTTCCAAAGACCACAATTTTTGCAACAAAGACAACCACAATTTCAACAGCGTCCATCTTTCTCACACGAACAACCACCACCTTTCCGTCAGCAACCTCCTTCCTCACAGAAGCCAATAGGAGTCCCTAACCACCAACCTTTCCGACAACAGCCGCCGCTTCATTTTCAACAGCAGCAGCAGCAGCAGCAGCAGCAGCAGCAGCAGCAGCAGCAGCAGCAGCAGCAGCAGCAGCAGCAGCAGCAGCAGCAGCAGCAGCAAGGGCTTCCTCAAAGACAAACTTTCCAGCAAACCTTACCATTCCAAAGCGCTCCTCCTCAAAGGTCGCCTTTTCCGCAGTTACCTCAAAATGGTGCAGACTTAAGAAAGCCATCTATTCCGTTCCAACCCAACACACCTTCTAATTTTGGGGAACAGCAAAGACCCAACTTTACCCCACACCCCACACAAATTCCACACCCCAACCAACGTCAACAACAGCAGTTTCCTAACAGGCAAGAGCAGACGCATTTCAGTCAAAATCAACAGCAGCAAATATTCCCATCTTTTGGAAGCGGTGAAATTGTAAAATCCATTTCTCAGCAACTTCAACCATCAAATACGCAGATAAGTGCTCCCCAAAGTGAAGAGCGGAATAGGTTTCAGCGGCCTCAGCCAGTGCCTCAACTGCAGCAACAGCCTCAAGGCGTGTCTTTACATCAGCAACAGCCCCAAGGTGTATTTTTACATCAGCAACAGCCCCAAGGCGTACCTTTACATCAGCAACAGTTTTTAAATAGGCAGCAAAATCAACAATTACCTCTTAATCAAAGAACCGTTCCACATCAACAATCTTTTGCAGTTTTACCAACATTACCCACACATACCTCAAATAATACGAAAAATCAACATTCTTTCTCTATAAAATCATCTACAACCACAACTGCCCCACCAACAACTACTACCGTTGCGTCAACTACTGCAGCAGAAGAGAAGTCCGTCAAACCATCAGTTTTAGCGGCGCTACCAGATGAGGTTCCTGAAGATCTTCGTCAGCAGCTTCTTTCCTCAGGCATTTTGTCTAATGCTGACATTCAGGTATTGGATTACGACAAGGTCGGGGACATACCAATAGAAAACCTACCTCCTGAAGCACTAGAGAACTTCTATGGAGCTGCAAGTGATCCAGTTGCAGTAAAGGTACCTGCTCCATCCAATACCAGCGTAGAGATGAAAGTGGTGCATTACGATCCAACAACAGCTGAAGGCTTAAAAATCCCGGAACAGTATGTTAGAGAGGACGCTACTGCCATTGATCCCGTTTTGCTCAGTGACGCAAAGTACAATCGTTATCTGCCACTAAAGATCAAAGGTGCTCAATTTCCTCTTCCAGACGTTCCCGAACTTCGTGGCCGCAACATCACTAGTGTTGTAGTTCTAGCACCTGTGGACTATGAATTTCAAGGCAACTTCTCAGATGACGAATCTGAGCGACTTAGCCGATCTGCACCCGTCGAAGTACGAGGAGTACAATTTGTAGCAGGAGATGTGCTTAAAAATGTTGTGAAGGAGCCCACAGCAGAAAACTTTAAGCAATGGCTCCAAAAGGAGAAGAATACTGAAGCAGAGAAGCAATCAATAGTGCTTCTGGTTGCAGGGTAAGTTGAACTCTTTTCTTCTTTTGCACATTTCACCTATAATTTATCGCTGGTAATATCATTGGCCCTGGTGGCGTTGTGCCACGGGGTTACGTTAATACCATAGGACTTCTTAGCTAGCCAATAAATTCTCGAGCTTATCTGGGGTCAGACCGTCGAATGGTCTTTATTATCTGGACCATTTCATAAATAAAATATGAATTTAAATACTACATCGCAAAGATTTGACGAGAAAATGTTAAATTGTATAAAAATAATCTAAAATATATTTATTTCAATTAGTGTAGTTCGACTTACTTAGCACTGCCAACTGACGAAAACGAAACCCAAGAATTGCCCATCTATTTCGATATTCTCTTGTTATTCTAGAAAATAAGTTTATGCTCGACCATACCCAAATTTATTAATTATAAGTCTGATAGCGATCATTTAATGGACCTCTTAAGTTCAAAGAATGATCTTCATCCACTCGGGCAGTTCAATTATCATTAAAGGACTGGTGTTCCACCAATCAGAGAATTCCCATGCATCAATGGCAAAGCGCAATATCGATTAATTCTCGAAACGCAACTAGCGTGAGTTTAGAAAATGCTAAAATGTCGGACACTACTGACAGTGAAATGCAACTTACTCCACCTAAGTAAGATGCAACTTACACAAATTAACCTCAATACAGCATCAACTCCCAAGAATGTTGCACTAAGCACAGTCCCGCAAATTAATTTCACTAATTATACAATAAATAACTTATACATGAAATAAAGTTTCGTCTGAAAACCAATATATTCAATTCCTTCTATTTTTAAAATGTTACGTAGCATTCCAAGGTTACCATTTTCATCATGCAGCTGTGACGTGCTGGAAATGAATCGATCATTTAGCGCATGCGCAGAATTCCAAATATCAGCTGATGCAATATGTAGATCATTGTCCCTGGTGAGTGTACAACATTTTACAATATTTCAACTATAAAATTAGGTACATGGTCGAGCATAAATTGCCGTATGAAACTTAACTCGTTGCGCTCGTTTTCTAATAAATACTTGCATCTTAATTACTACCATTAGTCTCGTTGCGTAATAAACTATTATAATCTCAAATTAATCCCACTTTATTTGTAACAATAACAAATTACCTTTCTTCTGGAAAAATACATTATCAAAGAACAACTGTTAAAATAGTTGTTAAATTGAAATGGAATGCTATTTTAATTGGTAATCAATTATACTGTGTAATAAATTTTTTTTCATTTATTTATTGGGTACAATTGGCAACACTGACTAAACAAAAGAATGGCAGGTGATAATTCGTATATGATAATTTAAGGCCTCTATATATGAAATAGTCATTGGCTGCTGAATTACAATATGTTATAAACAACTTTTGTAAGTTTTCAAATTTGGACTATATATGTATCGTCCGCTAATGCGGACTACACATAGAGAAGCTTCCTTCAGGATCAACAGAAGATACTGAGACATGCTTGCGGGTTTCCAACTCCTTTTTACTTTCTCTACTGGTAAGTAGGGGAAGTATTGTATTCCACCCAAAAATTCGATGTCGAGATTTCACTGGAAATATATGTTTTGGGGCCCCCTGAATCAAAAAAAAAAAAAAAAAAAAAAAAAAGAGAGCATTGTTAGAAAAAGGTCCGTGTGTGTGTCTGTGTGTCAGTCAGTGTCAGTCAGTCAGTCAGTCAGTCTGTGGACAGCATAACTGAAAAACGAAAATTCGGTTAAAAACCAAAGTTGGTATTTAAGTTTAATGTCTTTCAAAGATGCGACACGAAGATTTTGAAGAAAATAGCCCCACCCTAAACTACCCTTTACATAGAAAATTTTTCGAAAATTTTGATTTTCTTGAAAATGGCTGTAACGATTTTGATTAAAATGTCATATGTTTGAGATATTTTTATGACAAATGAAATGTATATCTTGAATTTTCTGGCTATAACCCCTGTAGTCGTATTTACTCTGGACGACTTTTGCATAACTGGTAAACCGTTAGAGATAGACCAAATCGTGTTATACAAAAAATGTAAATCTTGCTAAAATACACAATTAATGTCTAAATAAATTTTCTTGTAGGGTGAACCTTTTCGGAGATATTCCTTGTTATGTGTGCGAGTTTCGCAAAACTTAGAACTTTCGTGAAATGGATCATCGTTGTTCATTTTTTTTATATGTTAAGCGTGCAAAGACAACAGAATCTCAAAGCTTTAAAACATTTGACAATCGAACAAAGCCTACTGTATTCTAACATTCCCCTTGCACCTACAAGGAAATAAGCAATAAGTTGTACAAATGTTTATCTCAACTAACAGGAAGAAGATATAGGAATAAGAGTTTGTAACAATGGTTAGTACAAGAGTAGAGAAAGTCATGTGAGTGCAACACATCAGAGTTTTATCGATGAAATACGTCTTACCTGACAACACATCAGCAATCTTGCAAATGTATCACATGTTCTTGTTGAGGACATTTTCCAATTTAGCAAAGACAAGTTTGCCCATTTCACCTTCCACAAGATTTCAGATTACTTGCAAGCGATTTCACCAGTTCTATTTGATTTTCAATTTCACGGAAATAATTGGTTTTATTTTCGGCATGATGAAATACAAATATCATCCCAACCAGTAGCTTCTGGTGAGTGAAGATTGCATTATAAATAGTGGGCGTGGTGCGACCCTCAGAAGTTGTAGGTAGTTCACCCCACGTTCTTTTAGTGGACAAGTCTGTCTTACAATAGGCGTAAACCCTTTAGGTGAGCGTAGTCATCTGTGATTGAAGGTCCAAATGTTTAACACAATATGAGTGAGAGAGTCACACCCTAATAGATTTCCAAAAAAGTTTTAGATTTCGAGGTTCTGAAACTTGATTCTACTTATATAATAATAGTGCAACTAAACTCGCGAAAAATGACAAAACATGGATTTGTTCCAAAGACTTATAAACACTTATAAATTTTAAAAATTCCTTATCAGAAAACTGACACTTCAATTGACGTAAAATATTACGAGCCACGTATATTTTCCACATAGAATCAGCGTAGCAACATCAGAAAGAAATGCAAAATCACCCAAATCTGGACCGTAATATATCTATGTATGCATCGGAAATACTGGTTCCAAAATCGATTCCTGTGGACTGCCTGTGATTCTTATCTGAATGCTACCTGTAATATTTTGTTTTCTGCTCCATCATGAAGATATAGCTCATTAATTGTTGCCCTGTATGTCAAAGTAGGGTATCAATTTGCTTCCTTGCAAACGTAAATATTGTCCTCATTCCAGTGGTACACTATAGCTAAGTTGTTTTTGTTTTTCTCACATGTTTCACTCCATAGAGACACTTAGTTTTCTCTGGTTCCTTTTCTAACATTACCCATCTCCCTTAGCCCTCTTAACCCAGACTAACTTTGTGGATGATATGCTTTGGAATTCCTAACATTTTGTCTTACAGGCTTTGATACCGTGGTCCATTGCATTTTATGAAACCTAAACCTTAAGTTCCTCCATGACTGCGCTGACTGCAGCTTTTACAATTATAGCTCATATAAAAATCAGTAGACCAAGACATCAAAGTCCTGAAGAAAAAAAATTAAGGAATACGATGGTTAGGAAAGCCTGCACCATTATATTTTGAGATGTTCTTAAAACATCCATCAGATGAATCGTTTTACAATCAGCTTTACCTGAATCACGGAATCCTTGGTTCAACATAGACATGATGAAAAGTAGGAATATCATATTACTTTCTCTACTGTACGTATAGTAAGTAGGGGAAGGAAGTATTGTATTCGACCCAAAATTTCGATGTCGAGATTTCACAAGAAATATGTTTTGAGGCCCCTTGAATCCAAAAAAAAAAAAAAAATTTTTAGAAAAAGGTCCACGCGCGCGTTTGTGTGTGTGTGTGTGTGTGTGTGTGTGTGTGTGTGTGTGTGTGTGTGTGTGTGTGTGTGTGTGTGTGTGTGAACAGCGTAACTCCAAAGTTGGTATTTAAACTTAATATCTTTCAAGAGTGCGACATGAACATTTGAAGAAAATCCCTCCACCCCAAACTAATCTTTACATGGAAAATTTTTCGACAGTTTTGATTTTCTCAAAAATGGCTCTAACAATTTTGATTAAAATACCATGTTTAAGACATTCTTATGGCAAATGAAATGTGTATTTTCAATTTTCTCGGTATAGCCCATGTGGTTCTGTTTACTCTTGATGCTTTTGCATAACTGGTAAACCTTAAGAAATAGATCAAATCTTACTACATAAAAAAATGTAGATCTCGTTAAAACACAAGTTATATCCAAATGCATCTTCTTGTGGAGTGAATCATTTCGGAGATATTCCTTGTTATTTGTATGAGTTTATCTGTACCTACTTAAATTTTTTTTAAATGGTAGTTCGTTATTCACTTTTGTATCTATTTGGTCGTGCAAATAGAACGGAATTTCAACGCCTTCATATAGCGACCAGTTTTAAAAGAGTTGACAATCGTTCAAAGTCTACTACAGACCATGACAAGGCATTTGATTGCTTGGTGACACATATACATATTTCTTGTTCACTTAAGTTTAGAAGATACATACTAGTTGTTGTGTTGGTTTTGAAATGGAATATTTACGTTAATAACATATTTTCTAACCTTATTTTTATGAAAGAATAGGTGTAATTGTCATTGACAGAGAATTACTTCTTGACCCTATATCCAATTTAAAAAATGTAGACCAAACTAAGGAGGTTGATAAGGGAAAAATTCTATTATAAGCCATATTAAGAGACAAATACAAAATTTCAAATTGGAATGTGATTGGTCTGCTTTTTGGTGCTCGTGGAATGATTACTAAATTCACTGTTAATTTGCTCCGACGTTTGAATAGCAATTATATTAGTTTACAATTTATTTTTGGTAAATTTTACACAATCATATGTATACTACACTGAGTTAAATTAATAATTCTAAAACGGTTAGCTCTCCTACTTCCAAATTTTATAATAATTTGTACATTATTACATTTTATTTATCAAATATTTTTAAATTATACGATTTTTTATCCTTTATCATTCATATTTAAAATTGTCTTTTCTACTGATCTTTTTGACAACTCTAAAATAGGACAGCTATCCAAGTACTGGATTTTCTCTCATATTCTCCTTGCACCTACGAGAATACTGTCAATAATTTCTGCAAATGTTTATCTTGACTGACATGAAGAAGATATAAGAATAAGCTTTTGTAGGAATAGTTTGTAGAAGAGTGGATAGAGAGAACATATGAATGTAACATGTCCTATTTTGTAATAGTTAACTTACGAGTTGTCTGTTTCACAGGTCGGACGCTGACAGCAACGAGAAGGACATCTTTATGTACGATGTAACTACCCAGAACGTGAGCAGACTTCGTGGAGAACTGAGTTCCGCCTTTGTAGAAGTCGCGGAGGCGAACGCAAGCAGTGAGGAGCTGGACAGTCTGGCTGCTGCTTCCGACGTAATGGAGACTTGGCTCCAGGGACCTTATAATGTGCAGGAGAATACAGCCGCTTCAGCAGATGGAGATCTGACGGTGGCAGCTTCTGAACTAGATCCACAAACGGTGGACGCAAAAGCAAACACAATCTCCATATCTTCTGGCTACAGCAAGGCAGTAGATTTCACTGGACCCTCGCACTAAGTGACTTCTATGGACATTCAACGGAAACAGCTGCAAATTATACAAATCGAAACTAAAGTGCCATTCACAATGAAAAGTAAACGCATCGCAACTTAAATTGTGAATTCTTCTATCCTAATTATTTAATGAAAATATTCACAATGAATCACGCAAACTCAAGCACGAAGGACAATGCAAGAAATTAATGCAAAATTTAGCCAACTCCAATTTGTATACTGGGCGCTTGAGTACCTCAAAACATACAATAAAATTGCAGTGCGATATTTTACACCGTCTCCTGATCTGTTCTTGCACATATGCCGCTTGTTCCTAACGGCTCTACTTGCAAGATTTAAATTCTCTGACTAGATTTTCTGGCTTTCAGTGAACAAAAGCAACAAGGAGAAAGTATACAAGCTTCATGTAATTATATAAATAATTTGTTACAATGTATATAGTTAGATAAAAGTTCCGTATCAGCTAAATAACTTAGAAGCATGTGGTTAATTAACACGACACTCAGTGTGCTTATTTTAAATGGTACACCCTGTATTACGTTATGTATTCGGATAGTATCTTCAATAGCTTTCAACAAGTACTCAAAATTGAAAAATAAATAAAAAAGAAAACAAGAAAAGAAAGAAGAAACAAAGTTAGTTCACTTTCTAAATTCTGTGTTCAAACTAGTGGCCCTCACCTGCTTGATAATATGAGTCGATTATAGACTGTAGAAACTTAACCAGATTTAAAAATGTGTTTCACCGCTTCCATTATTTGATGTTCCAGATATTCCACGCCAGTGCTGTCCAAATTTATGTGCTCAGGCACATTTTAATTCATGCCTAAGGAGGCGCGGGCGCCATCACAACCACCGTTAGGGCAAGTGCCCTTCTTTTGAGAGGAAAAACGAAAAGCACTGGTTAGGAAAGCAATGAATACAGCTTTAGGTGTACAAAAACATACTTCATCGGTGTGTACTGGGAAGATATTCGGAAGCCAGTTTTGTCTTGGACTTTGAATTAATATTAGAAATCGTAGGAGTAAAAATTTGCTTAAGAAGGGCGCCAGAAAAATACATCACACCACTGTGATATACCACTGCCTCGATATGCCACTGATTTCAAATGGTTCCTCAAAAATAAATCCAAATGCGATAAGTTTGGGGATCTTGCTGGCTATTCTATTTGACCTCTCCTACCAAACCATCGTTGTGGAAAAACTTGGTCTAAGTACTGTCCAAAGTGAGCCGGCGGTACATCTGGTTGGAAAAAAAATTCATTTTTAGGTAGCTGATGGCTGACTGAGTAAGGAAACGAGTTTGCCATGGTCGGTACTATTTGATTTTGAAACAACTCCAAGTTCTAGAAGCGTTTAACGTTTCTCATCAGCAATACCAGCCCAAACATTCAGTTTCTGTAGATACTCTGTGTGATTCTTCTCCATGGATTCGAATGTAAGCCTGGTCAGTATCGGCAGTCAGTTCATGGATATCAACAAAGGACAATCAAATCACAGAGAACAGTGCTTTTTTCAAGAAACTGAATCCAATTTTTTCTTTATTTAACAGTAACGAATTCACAGAATGATTTACAAGGTACTTTTTGAAAAGCTAATACAGTGCTATCTGAATCTATAAAGTTATAGTCACTGCATCTCTGTAGCAAAAAAATTATTCATATAACTTAAGAGTTTCCAGCACATGAGTATACCCGTACACCGAATTTCGTGTTAATCACACACATACTTGAACATTCTTCAGGTAGTGCTGAACTTTTAACTAAGTCTGTAGAGTTTCTTAAGTTTCTGCTGTAGAACCGTCTTTGAGGACCTTTTTGAAGAGATTTCTTTGCAATCGCGTTCAGTATAGAGGTCCGTGCTAAGTTCTGGCGTTGCGCTTACGTTTTCATTGTGAATATTATCACCTGATATATATCATACATTAACATTGGATTTACACTTGAGTCTTTAATGCGATTGGTTCATTAAATGATGACAGAACCTTTGAGGGAAAACAAGGTTTCAGAATAGCCTGGATTGCTTCAATATCGCATGCTATAAAACACCTCTGGAGAAAAACAAAATCTACAGCTTACTTTATTGCAAATGAATGTGATTGACCATTCTTTATGCTATAAGCATACATCTACTGTGTCGTAAATTAAGGTGTGTTTGATTTAACGCAATGCACCTGTGAAATTGGATGAAAATCTGAGAAATATGGAATAACTTAACTTTATGCTTTTTACTGTATTTAGGTATACTCTACACTTTCATTTGGCGCCTTTGATTTACTAATATCCAATGTTTATCACTTGTCTGGTCTTTAAAGCTCTCCTGAACACAGTACTGTAATGTACATTGCAATTTTGAATCGTTTTCCCAAAACTTTTTTCATCATGCTTCATTATTTAAAATGTTTCACGTGTTGAAGTGACGTTCAAAAATACCAAAATGTAAAAAATCTTTTATAGCCTAGTTTCATTTAATTAAAAGAACTTAAGTTTGAGGTTCTTTATAAAGGTTTGTTGAGGCAAAATAAAATCCTTAGTAGGATGTTTAACACGTGGGACATTTTAATTGACACAAGTGAACAAAAACATTAATTCAGATTTGTGATTGAAATTTTGTTTGTGATCGCTATATCATATTACCATATTGTGATTAAATTTTCAGGTCGTTTAAATGGAAATTGTGGATTTTTAGGTTTTCCACAGGTTCACCGTCTTAAGCAACGTATCTCAAACCCACTAGTATGTAAACAATAACATCAGAGCCTGAAGCACATGTTTATGAAATACTAATGAGGGAAAACCTGCGAACGTTCTCACAGCAATTAGAACTGCAGTGTCTGAGATTGTAGTCACTTGCACTGTCGTTTGCTCCCATCTCTAAACAGACCTCTGAGTAAACATTTCCACTTTCTAAATCATATGAGCACCTGTCGTATCACGCTGTCCTGTCTGTCTGCCCGTTCCTTCGTATATGTGAACCAACTCACAAACCTCTGCTCCTGGATCTGACATTATTTGTAAGGGATTTAAGAAAAGCGTTTATAAATTTCAAACCATTTGAAGTCGTATCAAATATCAAATTAGTAGTTGATCGGTCGACTGTATGTTGGAGGAGTGCGTGGAACAATGAGTGTCAAACATCTGTACACTGGTTATGCACTGAACCACTATTCATTCATCTTTGCCACTTGCTTCATTTGCAATTACTTACCTGCTCTGACCACTTCGATGCTCGCTGTGAGTAAGCAAAGTATCATATCACTTACACCGAGTAAGTTAAACATTAAACAATTCCTGGACTCAGCAGATAGGTTTGACAGTCAGGTCACAATTCCTGAAGTTTTCCTCCCACTATCCTAATGCATAAAAAGGGCAATAAAAGACGATACTCTTGAACTTAACTTATTTTAATTTCCTTTGAAAAGAAGATCAAAGGTGAAAGGAAATCTATTTTGATCTTTTGTTGAGAATTTGGACTCAAAACTTTCGTCACCAAAACCGTAGTGTGATGCGGAAGAAACACAACATAACAACCAACACCTTAGCATTATTTTAAACACAAAAATGTTATTGTAAATTTCTGTGCCTAGTTACGAATATTTATATTAAGATTAGTCGGAACTGCAATAAGTGAAATATTGTGTTTTGCGCAATACAACTTGTAGCCATAGTTCGAAGACGGAGGAGTTTGATGGACTAAGGACCTTAAACAGGTTGCTTCATTTCGCTTCAAATGCTTAAATGATTCCCCCTTCTGTTGAGGTTTTAAATCAAAATTCTAGCTGTCAGGTGGATTATTTGTCACATAGCATCTGCATCGGTAGCCCTTGTCTTGGCGTTAGAAACCTTTATTTGTTTAAGTAGAACCAAACAGAGAACATGAGAAAACCTTATTTCAGGACTTGTAAAGACACCAAAAAGAATAGGCTGAAGATAAATTTCCAAGTGGCGGTTCAAGTGAATAATTAAAAAAGAAAGAAGGACGGAGAGTAAACTGTAATGATTTTGAATTAACATAGGTTTTATATCAATCTGACTTTTTGGCTTTTTAATCTTAGAAATGTAGGACTAGGCGCTTTTAGGTCAAAACCCCTTTATTTGTACAAAAATGTTACATTTTTCTACTAGAATGTTCAAAGGAGCTGTATCTCAAGTTTTATATATTTCTCAAAGGGTCAGTCTCACATTCAAACACATTTCTTATATTATGTTGGCTTTACCAAAGTAAAGAAGACGATTTCAAGGTCTTTTCTTCATTTTAAATACAATTGTTGTCAAAATGTGGCTCTCAGGCTTGCATTCCTTGCTCCATAAAACTCATCGGTAGACATGTGTTCTAGGAAGATTCAGCTGTTGCTAAGCCTATAAGCCAGCGTGTACTTATACTGAGGGTTCTGGACAACATTTATTCTGAACATCTAGATTGGTCACTGCGGACAAGTACGTGACCTCCTCCTAATATTATTTTAATGCATTTTTATTTTTCGTAACCTCCAATGACAACAGTATTATGTATTTCGCCAACATGATCTCATTAATGAACAGCAAATATCTGATCAGATGTACCATAAAGAACCAAGATTCAAATTGAGTATTTGTTGGGTGCTCATCCCGTTAACATTAGTTTAATAAAAGGATCTCAGCCGTAACCACAGTAATGCTCTTTAACTTGGAAAATGATTGAAATCAGAATAGTTCGACAGGATTACGTTTCAGTTTTGGCTATGATATATTGATCTTTTTAAATTACTGAGTCCAAAGAGTCCACTAGTGAAGAGTAAAACAATACAACAAAGAAAGAAGAAAAGAAAATACTAATACTGTAGTCAGAATTCACTACAAAACATTTTCAAAATAAACACAGATTAGAACTAGATCATTATCACACAAGCAAGTGTGTAAAAGATGTCCTAAACACATGTTGTCGCCTTCAGGGGTACTGAAGCTGTATAAACATGGATAGGTAAACACTGTCTAGAAAGAAAAGGCATTCCAAGTAGCCAGCCGCAACATGCTTGGTTATGATGTTTGCTAATGACCCTCTTGTGTTTACGGTTATGTTCGTATACACAGATATGTAAAGAAAGCAGAAAAAATAAGCACCTTTGCTTTTGTTATACTAAGGTGGGTTTAATAGTATAATGACTTTCAGTTACGAACTTGTTCTTCGCTGAATCCCGGAAATAAATACTGATTCATTGATAATACAAAATATATAGGCAGTAGAGCCACTATTTCTACTGGCCTTCTACTGGTATAGTCGCACCATTTTTACATTACTTGAAGGCAACACAAGGCCATTTGGAAATATAAGATAGACAGTGTAGGTATGTGCAGATAATAAAAACATTTTTATTTATGGACATTTATATTTTGGTCTAATGAGTTGCAATGATGAAATATGAGATTATATAATTGGAATACTTCATTAACATCATAGTAGCACAGACCATTCTCTCAGTTAAACGTTCTGTATGTGATCAAAGCTTGTAGCTTCCGGTTTTAATAACAGAATATCTCAATTTCTGTTCCCAAATTTCCACAGCCCTTATAAATGATCATTTCTACAGATAGATAATTGGCATATAAATGGAATGGAGTACGTTTTCCAGTTTAATTTTTGAAGCAACAAAAACGATACTGATTTATGTAATTTATTGATGTTGATTTAATGGAAATCTTTTACCATTAATGTTCTTTACTTGAAGAATTGGGCATGTCGCTAAAAATACAGGAAGCCGATCACTTAGAAATCTGCCTCACTTATGATGGTATTAAAACAACCGCAAATCTACATTGCAGCATTCTTAATGGCAATCAAAACGAATGGAAAGAAATGGAGTTTGTCCAGATAGTTTCATTGCATCGACTTTCTCTAACGAGCATCCAAACATACAGAATTCCCCGTTTGGTTCAATACTTTACAACTTATCTACTTTACAAAATCTCTGATTCAAGAATCAGTCCCTCCAGATGTAACTCAAATGTAGTGCGAGAGAGGAGAGAGAGAGAGAGAGAGAGAGAGAGAGAGAGAGAGAGAGAGAGAGAGAGAGAGAGAGATGTCCAGTTACGGGTGTGTGTTATTTACATGTGCGAATAGAACACGAAAATAAGCATGAATTGAAAAATTCGATACTAAATAATAGAAAGTAATATGAGAACGATTTCAACAAACAAAAAGAACAAATGCAGAAATGTTGATAAAATACACAAAATAGATATGAAGACATTTTTAGCAACATAATATTTTAATAGCTTCATAGCTTAAACAGTGTAACAGTGTTTCCTAGCTCATATAATGGGGTTTACTGTTAATATCGTATTCGCATTATTTTCATAATAAACGAATGCTTTTAAAAACGGTTGAAAACTTAAATCTTAACACCCACTCAACATGTATTCTGCCCATTACATCATTACGCGTAGCTTTTGTTTATCAAAAACGGTAACAAAGGAGTACAGTTAAAGTCAGATGTTATGTCATTCAGCGCATCTGCCTTGACTGGAAGTGAATCCTGATACCCAGCGTGAAAATTAAGTTGTTAGCTTCCTGATTTAGAAGTGTAAATTTATACATGGCTTTGTTTCATTTTACATGATTTACTGTCGAGCGTTTCAGTTCACTAAAAATGAACTTGCATAGGTAAATTGAAGTAGGTGCAGTGAGTGAGAAACCATACGTACACCTAATTAGATTGACATGCTGCTGGATGCCGGTGCAGGTTTGTAGGTCAGTGCGCCGTAGGATGGCAGGCATGTCCGGTCAAGTGCAGCAGGAATTTCCTTACCAGCACTCCACCAACATTCCATTATTTCCGTACAAAGTATTACGTGCCTTTTAACTACAACTTGCGTGGCTCTCACAGTCATTAAAATTATTTAATAATGTCCAGTCATATAGCTACCTCTTTGCATCCATAGTTATTACATTTCCTAAACGTAAGTCAAAGATAAACCAGCAGATGTATATGTTATAAAGCTCTAATTTATTTCACTTTTCCCTGCTTTGAACTATACGCCCTATAAATGTTTTCAATAGCTTACAGCTTATACTCATAGATGAAAATATCGTTCATTTTGCCCAGTGACACATTCTTCTGCAGTGAATGTGCTTGTAAAATAACTAATCCTTTCGTTCCATTGCCTAAATAGTATAAATTATTAAATGTTGGATAAGTACAAAGAAGCTATGAAAATTTTTTAAATTTAGGACATTTTCTTAGTAGAAAATCTTATATAATCAGGCATAAGGCACGAATCCCCCTAGGAAGTTGTTTAAATTAACAAATAGCTGTCGTAGCTAATTTTCAGTAACAAGGTGTGGCAGTGGATTTTGATGGTATTTTGTGGGACACTCAGAACGCACTGAAGAAGTGAATATAAATGCAGTGGGTTGCATAGATAGCCTGAAACGAAAAAAAGTAATACACTGTAATACTTTGTAGTTTATTAATTTCCATTACGTTTTAAAAACTACATTTTGTAAGTATCCTCTACCACAAACAATACATTCCTGCAATCTGCTGTGAAAGTTCGACACTAAAACAAAACAGGATCGATAGTACTAATTTCATTCCTTATGCTCTCTTTCAACTGGTTGATGGTGCGAGATTTGTTGCAATACGCCCTACCTTTCAAATAGTTGCATAGGAAGTAATTACCTGCAGACAGATCAGGAAATCTTGGCGGCCAGGCTATGTTTCCTACCGTGATGTAGTGCACCTTGAAAACATATTTTGCGACAGTTCATTGAATCACGTGCAGTGTGCTCTTTGGTGCCTTCTTGCTAAAAATCACAGCAACGACAGTCAAAATGTATTTCCTCTAGAATTCCCATCACTGTGAGCATTTGTTGGTACTAGTCATTGCACGACCACCTTCTTCGAAAAATCCTATAATTCCAAATGTAGAGACGCCAGCCACGCCCGACATTACTTTTGAACTGTGCAGAGGACATTTCCACACTTGCAAGGGCTGTTCATCACCCCAATAACAAAAATTCTGTTTATTTACATAAACAAAAAGGTTTAAATATGCCTCATCCTATGTAATCAATCAGAATATCTGGATTAGCACTTGAAACATTAGCTTCCTACAAAACTGCATTCTAGAAAAAGTTTATTAGTTGGTTTAACTGTTTGCATAAACTGAAATTTGAGGTCAGGGTTTAGGATGTGGCGAAAACTTGTCGGATAGATTCAGAGCCCTTGACTGTGTCTTTGCTGCACAGATTCTCTAACTTTCGCAATGTTCTCAGGCGTGTGGACAGATTTTGCAGCACTATCAAATTTATCATAAACATTGCCACTATTGTTAAATGTACACACGCACTTTACGATGGTGCTTCTGAGCGAAATTATTCCATGCCGTGCGAGATTAAATTCATTTCTAAATCTTCTCTGCACGTAAGTGATCGATTGCAACTAAAAAAGTTATTACTGCGAACACAAGTTTTGATACACACCAGCTTTCCATATTATCTTTCATTGCACTGAGTAAGACAATAGCAGGGTTTAGGGATCTCATCAGAAAAGCACTGCTGGTTAGGTCACTCAAATCCGCTAGAAACGAGTGCATTATTAAAACATCATATCCCACTTCCACATCCTATATAAGTAATGCTTCAGAGGAACTTTAACATTGGTTTACGTTGAAGTTCTTAAATTTGTTCAGTAGTGACACAACAGCACTATTTTTTCTAAGCAGAGGACTCATCTTATGTCCTCAGTGGATAGCGTATCTATTGCCGAAAGGTTTTTAATAGGATATACGTAAGGGACTGCTTGAAGAGATTTGGGAAAAGAAAACTGCATTCTAACAGCAAAGGGGAGTAGATATGGCAATGCTGGTCTCCATTTTTCCTTTATCAATGCAATATACAGCCGGAGGTAGAGCATTCAGCAGTCGCGACTGTTTGCCAGTAGCTGGAACAACTATTATGGTGCTTAACCAAACTTTGTATTTTGCACACAACTAGGAAAGTGGATAAAAGTAAATCAGTTTCCTTAAGAACCAGCATATTTCATTACTATTTCTACTTGAAACATATACCTCATTTATTTCATAAGCATGTGCTAAAAATGATCATTATTCCTCTGAAAATGTTTGCGTTTACGTATAATGAGACCATAACTCCCCATTTAAAAACGTTTAAAGCTGCTCTATACTTTAAAAATGAGGCGAAAATGCACAAATATGAACGAATTAAAGGGTTTAGAACTTCGAAAAAACTTTAATATTTTTTATTTTGAATCACAAGTGTGATTCCGTATTTCTAATGAAAATGAGAACACAAATTCTATCAATGTTTAAGAATGGTTTACACTGCTCTATACTTTAACTAAAAACTAGAAAGTTAAATTAAAGGACTCCGGCCTCGAAATGAGAACATTTTTCAGCTTTATGTGTCTAGTGGGGTTAAAGGGTTGCAACTAAAACGTTAATGTTACCGCTTGTGGTTGTGACTGTAATTTTCCAATAATTTTGAATATGGTTCTGCAAAATTGTCGATTTTATTTCATAAAATGTGTTTTATTAGCTTTTAAATGTCAAAATTCATTCAAATATTCAATACATTTATAATACTATGGTGCATGACAAAACACAGCAATATTTGTAAAATTAGCATAAAATTAAAGTGAAAAATTATGTAAAATCGACATAAAAGATAGAAAATCAATAATTTGAGTATGAGTTACCATTATCCAAGCTCATTGCTAAACTTCAAGTAAAAGAATGAAGAACATATTTCTCCCAACAGCAATTTAGAAAAGGTGAATTGAAAACAACTACATTAATACAGGATTAGATAAGTGGGCGTTCGGTTCCTTTATGAGGAGAATCTAAAGTGTAATTTATTTATGCATAGCAAATTAAGGTTTTATCTAACCTGGAAATATCAAAAGAGGTAGAAAATAAGTCGTTTCTATAATAGCTAAGAGAAAGGCTTGTCACAATTAGATGTATTTTTATATCATAAAATTGCTTATCAAGATACATAAAGTTCAGACTTTTGTTTTAAGTGCGATCTCGAATTATTGTTATCCAAATTTCAGAAAACATTCCTGCAATAAGTGTAACACCAGAAACGAAATTGAAGCATCATGATTAAACACGATTTCTGTATATGTGTATGTATATGTGTGCGTGAGCATGTATGTGTCTGTGTGTGTGCGCACGCTTGCATGCGTGTGTTTATATGTATGTGTTGTATATGTAGGTATATAGATATGATTCATTGTAATCATGATATTTGTGTGCTTTTATGCAAGTAAACATTTTGATACGACAAAGCTTTTATCATTCTCATCCTATATCCTTAACCTGCTGATTGATAATATATAATATATAAAATAAACCACATGAGACAGGAAAACAATAGAAACGAAAGGAACAAAAATGAAAAAATAATATACAGTTTATTGGGGTATAAGTACAAACGTTTGTACTCGCAATTCTGCAGAGTCTAGTAAATAATGTGACATTAATATTTGCGGACATATAATTTCACGCAGTATGTTTTTAAGTTGGTTAGTACCTTCAAGCCACAGAGTGGGTGGAGCGAATGCTGTAAAGCTGAATCCAATGCTCTATTGGAACTGGATTCGAATGCAAGGCCCAATCACCTCACATTATCTACGTCAGTGGGTTTCGCTACGAGGCTCGCGCGAAATACAGGCTACGGCCCGATTGCGTCATCTTTGGAACAGCTGATTGAAGGGAACCGAAGCCGAACGTGAATATGACTTCCCCGTTTGGAGGAACAGCGTAAGGAAGTGATATCCATTGAATTGTCACTCATTATTGAAAATAAAAACACGTAACAAAAATACCTGCACAATATTATAATACGTTACATAAATAATAAATCACATATCAATATAATAAAGATTAACTATCTATTTCAATAGCTGCTGTTATTATCATCAAATTGTAAACACGAGGCACATGGTTATTGCCAAACTTAGTTCCACTGAAACTGAATATATACTGTAAATGGAAATATTCCATCCTCAATATTTTGATTTTTAATGGCCCATTGTGACTAACCGATATATTATTATAACTAGTCAACCATATTAAAATAATGGTAATATTGATATCTTGCCTACCCCGGAGAAGCTGGAAGACTTATTTTTCAACATCACTTGTATAAAGTACTTACCAATGTATCCACTTACCTTACATAATATTTATTAATGATGGAATCTATAAATGTTAACTTATTATCAGCGGGGCATAGATAGTTTTCTGAGTTTCAGTTTTGTTTATTGAGAGAAATTTTGGTCTGGTGCCGGTACAAAGGACCCGGCTTGCAGGCTACAATTAACATTAACTTACAATTATAAATATTTACAAAGTTTACAGTTTTTGGGTTTAACAAAACCCATACGGTGACCATACCAAGAAGTTTTTGGGTGTGGATTTGTCCTTTATTAGGCATCCCAGAAATTGAAGCAAAATACTAATTAAACTCAGTCTATCAACATTTACCATGCTGGTTTGGTAAATTTGCACATAAAATAGCAATTATCAAAAATAGACTAAGCTGTGACACCTGTGTTAATTTGTAAAAGTGGAGAAAGTTGAGATATGATATAAAGTTAGGTTAGGGTTGCATATTATTATTGATGGCAGGTGTGGATGCTGCCTCTGATAACACAGGCTAAATTTTGATAACACAGGATTCTGTGGTCCTGTTCATATAGGTACACATTAACCTAGGTGTCGTTGCCTACATATTTCCATCATGTGTGAGTAAAGACAGGGGACAAAATTTGACACAAGTATAATAGTTTTCCCTTTTTGATGAAGGTGGGAAAAATGTAAATGACCTAGCTACTGTCTGTTTTCTAAATTTATTGATTAACTTGGTAAATGTTTTGTTAACATTCATTGCATTTAACTGTTGCCAGAATGGTTTAACAAAAACCAACCCATACCATCTTTAGTTCAACAGTTTTTGGGTGTAGATTTGTCCTTTCAATGTGTTTCATTTAAACTGTCCTAACTAGTTGTACATCGATACACACTACAATGTCGACCCATATTGTTCAATTCTACACCTAAAGCAAAAGTAGAATTACGTACCTTTCAGTACCGGTATCACTATGTTACAATATAGGTTATGGATTCTTGAATAACTTCACTGAAGAATTAACCATTTCTTAAATCACTTAAAATTACACACTCTAAATGAAAATAATCATTTCAGTTTAATAGTTCAACTATAACAAGTAGAACTTACGAAAACCAGGCGAAAAACTGTTCAGTTGCTCAAAAGAAACCGTTAAAAGTGCAGCGAAAAACTTCTGTTATAATTCTCGTACTACAATAAGAAATATACTGAAAAATTAATTTTGATTAATTTACAATATTTACAAATAAACAAAATCACTGAAACAGCATATACCGCCACTAATTCACTTTCAATTAAACAAAACTAACACGTGTTGCCCCATAACATTCCACACTGGTAGCCATGTTTGTTAGTATGCCAGGTTCTCGGCTATCAGCTGATCGGCCCGGACCATAGCCTGAGATTCACGTCAGCCTCGGTTTCGCTATAAAGTGTGAAGCAAAATGGATAGCCTATCACACAGGCGTGGTTAATTTCGAGACGTAGTTACGGCCATGCAAAAAACATCAGGTAGCAAACTGTGTGATTGGTTTGTGTGAGAACTGTTAGACAAAGAGGAAAAATAAACTAAAACACCGAAGTGGATACATATTAAGGTATCATTTATCAAAATGTCTGCACTTATACCCCAACACTCTGTATACACTACACGGTTGTGAAATGAGTTAAGTGTGTGCATTATTGCTGGTGAGAAAATTCCTTGTGATCGCATTGGCTCAGCCATGGTGTTCGGGATAATTCAGGTCTGACACAAGGATGCGTGACGTCACGACGAACGTACTACGAACTAACGCATTTCACATTCAAAATCTGTAATCTCTGTATCAATACGACTATTTGCAGTGAAATAAAGTAACACAGCTCTTGATACCAAGTACACAAACGCTGTCAAAAAAATCTAAAACATATGCACTTCAGCAACACTAATAATAAAAGCTTAAATAAAATGCACTGAGGCATTGGCAGACAGTGGGAGAATCATTGTGCTGAAAATGACACTCTTGCATTTGTATGCGCATAGAATTTTGTTGTTTGTGTTTATTGTATACTTATAACCAAATATGTTCCCTAAAATATGATAGATCTTTCTCACAACAGCCACTTCCCATGTGCACTTGTCACTAAAACAAACACCAGTTCCTTCAATTTTCATTTCTACAGTACAGGATTATTACAAATGATTGACCCAGTTTTACAAATTCACTGCAACTACATATTGTCACAAAGCCCAACACATACAGAAAAACTCTTAAGATTTGCTTTGCTGCAGTCGCGCTTCAGATTTCTGCCACGAGAGCGCAGCAGCGAGCAGTTAGTCAAAATGGCTACAGAGGCCATTCTCTAGTTACCTTGACAGAGGCCGAGAAAGCTTATGTTAAACCAGAACTTATTTGTTGTGAACCTACGGTCGTTGTGGGGGTGATGATCAGCAATTGCTAAGGTGAAGCAGCTTATGGGTCGTTCCCAAGAATTCATAATGGCCGAAGTCACACTAAACTGCAAACGGCATTACCCCAAAAAGCAGTACTGCCAACGTATGCAATAAAAGAATGATTTCTAACCTCAAATATCACAGGGTTAAAGTAACATGCTTTCAAACGATAATAATGCTCTAACATCGTTATCACACAAAACAAGAACGTACTCACCCTCGGAAAATCTTGTTCTGCAATGACACTTTTGGATAAAATCATTTCCGAACGCTACATATCGTAATATAATTATATTTAATGCACGGATATTCTTTAGAAAAGGTTCCGCGAGCACTTGGCCAGAATTTCGGCTAAGTCCCACTCGGCTGTGTGGACGAGTTCTTACGAAAGTCGCCGAGGTTGCAGTGTTAATTCAGCCCTGCCAACAGCACTATTTCTCCAGTAATTTGTTGCCAATCTTAATTTTGAATGTGTTAGCGGAACTCAGCAGTATGCTAGTGAACTTGTTAGAAGCAAGTTGTGATTGTTGTTGTAGTGCTTAACGCCCGCTTTTACTACTACGGCACCGCAGGCGGTGACACTGATGATACATGAAGATGGAGCACTGGCGGAATGAGATGGCGGGGGAAACCGGAGTACCCGGAGAAAACCCGCCCTGACGCCGCTTCGTCCACCACGAATACCACATGCGGGTCCCTGGGATTGAACCCGGGCCGCCTAGGTGGTAGGCGAGCGCGCTAACCGCTCGGCCACGGCGCCGCCAGCAAGTTGTGAGAGTGCCATGAATCGCTTCATTAGCGTAGTAGATTTAGTGCCTTTGTGTTATAATGAGGAAGAATGTATACAATTCCTCTACGACAAGGTGGAGCCCCAGCGTGTGGAGCTCCGTAAATGGATTTTTTCTCCACTCGAAAATAAAAAAAAATAAAAAATAAAAACGAATCAGTATATCGTGGACCCAGTAACAAGGCAATAACGATAATGCAAACAATAATTGTATGGAGTCGCGCTGGCGGTAGGTATACATTAGCCGACGCGCGCGCGAGTGTTTCGTGTGTTGGCAACAAAAATTAGTGTGGTTGAAAAAGCAATGTTGGCAAATGTGAAAAATCGTCTGCTAGTGACAGCTAGCGCATGTAGCGCAACCTAGTGGCGATTCTGCTAACGACTGTCGGCGCATGCGCATTAAGTAGCTTCGAACACTGAATTTGGCCGGCAAGTGCTACAGGACTCTTTTTAAAGAAGATATTCTTTAGAAAAGATCTCGCGAGCACTTGGCCAGAATTTCGGCTAATGCACTCCTATGTTGCGAACACAAAAATAACAACTAACTATAACTGCATACATATTGCTCTAAAACAATTCAAGACAAACTCACACAAACACGAGCAATACAATGGTGCCCACCGGCGTCTAAGCAGAAACTTCTTTTTAATCTATTGGTTAGCTTCTCTGCAACAGGTTCAAAAACAAGGGCTATGTGGCAACATAACGGATGCAATAACACCAACTGTGGCCATAGCTTTACTATCGTTATATTTTACGAACAGTTGACGGTGCTAACGCAACCTAACAGGTGGAACATTACAAATATAACCAGACCGCGCCATAAAGGGGGGGAAATGTCACAGTTGGTTTTTGGGGTATTCCAATAAGCTCTTTCCTCTATAGCATGGACTCCACGCTCTCTCTATATAGTCTCATGCGATTTTTTGTGCGGCTTATATGAAAGATTCAGTGTTTAAGCCTTTTCTAACAATAAATCTACCAAAACTGCGAGCTCGCATCAATTATGCTCGGAATAATTGATATGAACTTGCTGCACCAAGTATAAGAAGAACTTGATTATCGATTTGATAGCCATGGAATCAGTGCGAGACACATATGCAGCACTTGTAATATGTCAAAGAAAACAAGCTTTTTGAGTTTTCCTATATGCCTGCAAACATCTATGATGATATGTTACAGCAAATTTGTGAAATCAGGCCAGTAATTTGTAATAACCCTATATTAATGAAAACAGTTCTGTGGTTCCTGCCGTTTAAAAATGCATTTTGAATTTCTGATGAGACTAAACTCAGAAATAATTTTAATTTTGGGGTATACCAATATTGGATTTGGTCTTAGTAATTTATTCTTAAAACGTAACAAACACTAAAGAAACTATGTATATTAATAGAATTGCTTAAACTTGCCGAAAACACGAATTTAAAATGTATTTCCAACAGCCCTTTCTGATCCAAGGTCTATCGTCCGACCCCCACCTCTGCCCACCACAAGCGTCATGAGGGGGGTGCAGTACTGGAAGTGGGACGTGGTCAGCGCCGCGGTCCCTCCCGTCCGGTTATGCGGTCTTCGCAACCAGGGTCCGCTACTCCTCAATCCTCAATTGGGCCCTGAGGGACCTAATGAGGCTGAGTGTACCCCGGACCGGGTCTCCCAGCGAGAAAAAATTCCCATGTTGGTATCGGGAATCCGATCCGGGCCTCCCTATTGGTAAGTAGCAGCGCCATCACCACGCTAAGGAGACGACCATGTATTTGATTACTATAGCAGACACAAAATTTAATGGCGGGTGGCAGGAGGAGCTGGTCAACGCAACAGCCAATCAGAGGCTTGCCTGACATTGTGTTGTAGTTAAACACACAGTGAAATCACACTGAAAAGCCGGTGATACAACTATTATTTGCATCCACATAATTTGTTTGTGCAATAGGAACGGGAATACTCTGATCATGGAGTACTCGGCTGTATGGATGACAGAGAATTAAAAATCAGTCACAGTACATCACTTGTAATGTATCATGTGCATTCATGAAAATAGAGGCAAAGCATTGGGATTGTGCATGCATATGTCATCGTATTATAGTACGGTCAAACTTGATTCTTTTGTTTTCGTAAGACATGGCAGCACTCACTCATTGTAAATAAATAACGTTGGGCAGTATGTAAAAAGAAAGGCAGATCTTTGGTAAGGCATGATATAACTTAATTATCAACGTCTATATGAGTTTCTTGAAGAATATCAAACTAGGAATGTATAGGGCAGTGGCGTAGCGTGAAATAAAAAAAAATGGGAACGTTATAACTAGGGACACTCTAATTTTCACATTAACGATAAAAGCGGCAGACATTCTTTCCGAATTGTGTGACGTTGATCAATAAATTAATATTATTGTTTTAGCGAATTTTAGTGATGAGTGTAGATTGAAAGGAAATTGCCTTATTTTGCGAAAAAATGCAGAATTCCAGCGATTTTGAATATAAAAATTAGTTCTCACTTTCTTTGTATTAGCTTTTCATTATTTCCTTTAAATATTTCTTCTGAAGATTACTATAGTACCAATAAGAAATAAAATTAAAGTAACATTACTGTTTTGTAGTTGTTGCAGTTTTCACAGTACACATCTTTCATTCTGAACCATCAAAAAGCAAACATAGTGAGAGATATGTATATATAGTGTGAAAAAACGAAAACAAACTCGTTTCCCAAAGTTCGAACAAAATGAATGAGAGAAAACATCTTAGCTACTGTGGTATGTCACTCATTCTTATAATGTAAATATCACACGCACTTTGAGTTTATGTACAACAATTTTATTTGCGAAGAAACACAATTGACAGCACCTACCTCAACAATACTCCGGAGTCAGAACCGCGCTATAACATACAGCAAAACGCTAGCGTATACAGATGTGAAGAGCTTACCAAGGTGAGAGGAGCAGCCAGGAGATAGGTGAGGGGTTTGTGGGGAGGCCGTCATAGCCATATCACACATAAGCAGTGAAACGCTGGCTCGTCTCAGCGTACTCCGCTGTTTTAGAACGGAACGGATTGACTTGTAAATTTTGTTTGCTATTTTAGCTAAATATAGCTGCTCAACAGTATGATCTGCGAAAAAGTCAGTGCCAAATGATTATATAAAATAATTGCCCTGCGTTAAAACTATTGCAAAACAAAATAAATATAAAACAATTAAACACAGAAAAACAAGGAGAATGCTCAGCGTACTAGCGTCCCCCAAAGCTACGTCCCTGGTAAAGGAATGAAAAGGCTGGCGAAACTGTTCTATTTTCATTCGTTAACAACTGCTTAAACATGTAGATGGCAATGTGTAACTATTTCCTAATTTATTTGAGACAAGATAAAAAAATAAAGCAAATAAATACAAAAGGAGCACATAAGCATGACCTTATATTGGAAACTTCAAATTTATACAAATTTGACAATTATCTTAAATAATATTTCCCACTTTTATTAATAAATAGGGGAAAAAAACTTAAATAGCCTGTACATTAAAGTCTGTACTTTAGGTTTTATATCGAGTGTTTGCCATACAGAGCTAATTGCCTCAAATTTCGTAATACACTAAACATTTTTGAAGAGAATCAGACAACTAAGCGTGTCTGATCCAGGTCATCGGAAATTTGGTTTAACCCTAGTCATATAGGATATATTAATCCTTACAGCCATGCTTCCATGGTACGCACCCGGATGCAGTACTCCACGTTGGTCGAGATAAATCTTTATAGGAATGGTTTTGTTACATATTTCCTGATAAGTGTCATTGGAATAGGCAAGCCAGTGGTATTCAATTTTTTTCTCCCCGTAACCCCAAAGACAATTTTCCATTCAAGCGTGTACAACTAGGCCCAGCCCTAGAGCTATTCTTAATTCAAGAAATTAACAAAAATGTCGACACTTGACTTGTTGTCCTGAAGATATAATTAGGCATATCTGAACAGGGTGCACAATATCGGGTGGAAGGGAAGTCATTAATTCAAACCAGTGATAGATCTCTGTACCTATTTGGAACACATTTTTTTCTTACGTTTTTGTCTGACCATTTCCTACGGAGATATTTTAGTTTTGTCAAAAACAAGCTGGCAACACTTCATATTGTGAGTTTCAGTTTCCCTAGCTCAGTACATAAACAAACAGCGTAACGGTGCGTCTTGAGAACATACACATATACCCTACCTTGTCCTTCCGAATTTACCGTGCGAGTGTAGGCCAATCACAAGCGTTAGCTGCCAAAACATTACAGGAAAGCGAAAGCGCCCAACCTGTTTACATCCGCAAACCAGGTCAATTCCCTGACCAACTTCAAAGCAACGTTGTCGACTTACTGCACGTGTGAAAGAGCTACTCGGGGTATTCCTTCACGTCTTTTAAGTTGTTATTTTGAAACCCTGTGTGATGTCCCATAATTACTACCGAAGCTATGTCAGAACTAAGTTACTCTACGCATTTTACAAGTAACAAACTGTTATCTTCGTACATTCTTGTGGAATTACGCATCCAATTTGGATAAAACACTATTTTTCTGAAATCGGCTGATGAAAGAGCAAAATACCATTCGACTTTTTTGTTTGTAATGCTTCTGTGAATCATATATTAGAAGGAATGAAATGACTTCTCTTTCATTCTGTATGTATACTGTCTCGCCGTGTATCTGCGCGTAAACAACTTGGCAGCTTCACGTTGTTTCCGATACGCCTCAAGGGTTTGTCACCTCGTAGAGATGATTTTATAGAATTATTCGACAGAGTTTGGTTGCAAATAATGTAGAGGGGAAGAGGTGACTCACACATCTTTCATGTGAATCCACATTTAATGTAACGCTCATTGTAATATCTGTACTTCATATTTTTCAGGTTTAGCGACTGGCTCGTAGATGGTTCAACTTCGACACTATTTTCACTGGTGTCTCGCGATGGAACACGCATTGGCACTCTTTTCACTGGCGGTAGTTCAACACTAACGCCACTATCACCTTATAACCGAAGTATTCAAGTTACAACAAAAGTTAAATTACGAGTCCAATACCACAACAATAAAAAGAAATTCAACAGCGATAATCTGAAAATTAGCTCACAAATACCAAGAATGATGCGTAAAACTTTGAGTAAGGAAAATCAACCTGCACATAACAGCCACGAAAATATACTGAGTATTGAAAAATTATAAATCAGTCGGTAATGTACATTCACAAACATTGTTATTGTTGCCTGCGTTTGGAGCAAAGAATACAAATGATTAGCGAGCGGAGCTATAACATACCATTGTTGGGTAGGCCGATAGAATAAGGAACAATCATGAACAGAGGGCAATTCAAATCTCTCTGGCTGAAATATTTTTATTTGTGATCATCTGATCATCTAGGAAACATGTTCTACTGACTGTATGCGTATTTTAAATTTCATGCACCCGTAAGAAGCCCTCGCGTATCCCTGGAGGTACGCGTACCCCAGGTTGAATATGTTTGGAGTAAGCTTAAGTGATAGTGAAACCTTGTAAGAGTTGGCCACTATATGATGGCTTTGACATTCCATTCTCTTTGGATGACCAAGAGATAAAAAGTGAATAACGACTTTCCAGTTGAGAAAAGTACTTTAAATATTGGTTAATTCAAACCAATAACAAGGAATATCTCGGAAATGGTAAAGTCCACAAGCAATTTGGGTTGGACAACGTTGTGTTTGCGCGGTTAACATGTAGAAAAACGTATAATGATGTTGCATTTGATAACCATAAATTCTCCAAAACTCACACAAATAACCAGGAATATCTCTGAAATGGTTCACTCTACAAAAAAATTATTCCGACATAAACTGTGTGTTTTACTAAGACCTACATTTTTGTATAGTAAGATTTGGTTTATCTCTTACGGTTTACCGGTTATGCAAAAGTCATCCAGAGTAAATAGGACTTCATCGGCTATATCCAGAAAATTCAAGATATACCTTTCATTTGTCACAAAAATATCTCAAACATATGACATTTTGATCAAAATCGGTAAAGCCATTTTCAAGAAAATTAAAATTTTCGAAAAATTTTCCATGTAAAGGGTAGTTTAGGGTGAAGGAATTAATTTTCTTCGAAATCTTTGTGTAGCATCCTTGAAAGACATTAAACTTAAATATCAAATTTGGTTTATAACCGACTTTTCATTTTTTTAGTTATGTCCCCTCCAAACTGACACACAGATACACACACACGCACGCACGCGCACACACACACACACGGACCTTTTTTAAAAATGCTTTTTTTGATTCAGGGGGCCTCAAAACATATATTTCCAGTGACACCTCGACATCGAATTTTTGGGTGGAATACAATACTTCCTCACATACACACACACCCACAACACAAACACACACACGGACCTTTTTGTAAAAATGCTTTTTTTGGATTCAGGGGGCCTCAAAACATTTCCGGTGAAACCTCGACATCGAATTTTTGTGTAGAATACAATACTAATAACAATGTATTAGCCAATTCTTATACTTTATTGAAATAGCAACGTTATTGATTTTTTACCTCTTGGCCTTGCAAAGAGAACGCGATTTCAAAGGCATCGCATAACAACCCGCTCTTAAAACATTTCACTGAAGCTTAAAGGCTACTGTATTCCCATATATCCCTTGCACCTACAAGAAAATTAACAATAAGATAATTTCTGAAAACGCTTATGTCGATTAAAGTGTAGATAGCGAAAGAAGCATTTGAAAGAATAGTTTGTATAAGAGTGAGTATAGCTCTACATATATTTGCGAACAGAGTTTCTCCAAATTGAACTATATTAAAAGTCTGTATCGCAATAGGTTCCGCGACGATCACTTGGTGTATCTTCTAATGCCATACACTTCCAGTTTGTCACCAAATATTGATAAACTTTTTAAACGTAAGCAGTACCAAACAAGTCACTAATGAGCTGAAGTTTATCGCATAAGATTTGAAAGTGCTTTCGTAAATCAAACGCAACGTACATGTCACCAACCCGCCACTGCAACACCATGCACGGCTGGAAGTTAAACAGAGGCAAAGTCCGCGTATAGTGGAAGGAGATAAACGCAAACTCTCCTCTTTCGCAAACGTTGGACGTCGCTGGGATAGGGGTAGTTGGCGCGCTGACACCCTCCACCCTTGTCCTGCACTCCTTCATGGCCTTGGCTGCGGCCGGGCGATAAGGGTAAAAAAAAAAAAATATATATATATATATATATAGAGAGAGAGAGAGAGAGAGAGAGAGAGAGAGAGAGAGAGAGAGAGAGAGAGAGAGAGGACGCTCTAGGGATTATTATAAAGTAGATAAAAATAAGCTTCCTTAATTAACAATATTTTGCAGAAGTTATACACACACATATATAACGCTAGCACGGATAATTTCTGTTTCATTAAGACGAAGTCTACTAGTGTTGGAAGAAAAATTCGCTTTTGCACTTGGAATTGAAAAAGAATAAGTGACAAATATCAGAAATCTCTATTTTGTCAATGCATATAAAATCGACATTTTATTACTGTATGTTCACCAGCATCAGTCTTAGGATACTGAAGGGATGAGAGAAATTCCATGTAGTGTAACCCGAGTTTTCTAAACTTCCGCGCAAACGTTGCTCTGCTGATCACGTTGCCAACTTACTTGCTTCCAATATCATTCGCGCTATGTTTACTCGCTGCTAATTTCTCTTAATGTGAGCTGTAAAATCGTACGAATGATTAGTTTTATGTCGGAAGTAATGGTAAAAGTAATATAGAAGCAAATAATCCTCCACTTAGGAGTGCTGTGAAATCTGCTATGATCTTATGTTGCAGAACAAAGGAGTTCAGAGTGGCAGTTCTATGTGTAAAACAGATCTTCTTTATAGGGTGATTGAAAAAACCTAAAGTGGCACTTAAAGCTGACACATGTTTGGTTTTATTGAGCCGCACTTTCATTTGTTTGCCCTCGTTTGTTATCTCAATTCCATAGAATCAGCTTGGGCCAAGGTAAATTGAACTACTTAAAGAAATGTAAAAAGTGATTTATTCTTACAGGAATTGCACAATATAACGCTCGGGGATATATCACTTAAGACCGAAACAAACTGGCAGGTTCTTTGAAAAATATAGAAAAGGCAGAAAATGATCAGTGGGAGAAAGATGGAGTAGTTGAAAACATAATTTACGTTTTATAAGCTAAACATACTCCATGAACTGAAAATAACATTTAAATTGTGCTATTTTGAACGAGTTCTTTGCTTTAATCTAGCGTGAATACACATTCCAAGGTTGGCACCATTATCGTAAGTGCAATAAGAAGCTGGACTCCTGCTTCAGATATCGCGACATGTTTACTGACGTACTGACTGGCTGTTTTCCTGCCCAGGACCATTAGCTGCTGAACAAACTGTACCCCATATACACTTTAGCTTCAATATGCCTGGCTACTGCATATACTGAATAGATCATCCAAGTGATAATAGGAAAGGAGGTTAAAACGCGATTAGTACACGACGAGCTGCTCCCATAAACCTGAATATCAAATAGCAAGTATATACTTCAATCAGAGTCTTTTGAGACAGAGGTAGGGGCAGGTAGGCTGCAGCTTGCTCGTGCCGCAGGTCACTTACGCGTGCTGGCACACTGCGATAACAAAATGCACTGTTGCAACATTTGCTGTACTACATGCCAGCTTAAAAGCTTTCAATTATTAACCGGGGTGCTATGCGGGACCCGACTAACGCACGATGATGCGTGATAAAATTAGCATTACACGAACTAACACGTGGAGGGGTTTTTTAATGAGTAACCCTCCCCCTTCAGGGCGCAGGGACCCTCACACTGTTGGCCTCAGAATGTCAGCCTTCGCCTCCACGGTAAAAAAAAAATGACCATTAGAAAGGTAAAACAATACCATATATTTATATATAATCTATACCTATTCAGGACTGTCTGAAAAATAGTGTATGATGCACGGGTTAAAAGGGTTTTATTTTGTTCGTGGGTTTCCTCAACTCGGCATGCGGCCTTGTTTCGTAATCACACCTACTCACAGAACAAAACCTTCCTTTAACCCTTGTATCATAAATATCTATTTATTATGTTTTCTCATTACCTGTTGTACTTATTTGTGGTTTTCAGGATATTCAGACCAATATATGATATCAGAAGAAGAGGTGCATGTTTACATTAGAACAGAATAAGAAATTAAATTTGTAAAGAGTTTATTTGAAAATTGCTTGAAGTACAAAAAATTTACAAAGAAATCAATGCTACATTATATTTTATTACATATTTTTGTTTTAGGGTGGGGAAGAGAACATTTTATTTGTGAACCTCAATAAAGCTATTTTCATTCAACCTCTTGCTTGTGATAGGTTTACATTGAAGGCTTTAATCAGTGATACCTCAGTTCAATAGGGAAATGGCTAAAAAATGGTGTTTTTGAGATACATGTAAAATATACAACTTAAGCTGTTTCAATTCATCGTAAAAACAAAAGTCTACTTTAATTATTTCTAATAAAATACCACATATTTTCTTTTTCTGTTTTAATCAATTTTATAGTAAAAAGTAGTAGTAGCAGTAGCATAGCATGCATGTGAACTAAATGCTTGAATTGTGAAATTAGACAAATGGCAGTGTTATCACTCACAATTCATTGCACTTCATGCTATTGAAACTGTTTATTGTAAGCTTAATGGTGAATAAAGACGATTGTGATTAATAAAGGCCAGAGTCATGTTCATTTTTTCCATAGGTATACTGCACATGGGCTGTACTGTTATTTGCTCGTGCATGTAAACAACTGCAGGTAGGTACAGCCTGACCATGAAAACCGCCTCACTGCAGCACAACCTACAAGCATCATAGACTATGCATTCTGGAATTGCACTTGAACACTTATACATGCTGCTATTTATTAACTATAATGTCACAGAGTGCATTACACTGAGTTACAATGTACATCCGTAAATAATTATTAAATGTGAAATTTTGATGCCTGTCACTTAAACAGTTTTTAAACAGTGGAAAACTTATTTCTATGTCACACAAAGCCAGAGGTGCAAATGTAAAGAATTCCCACTCTGTCGTCTGGCGTGATTTCCTTCTTACTCATTTTCAAAATTTCACACATAGCTTGATAACCAATGTTTTTGTTTACAACTTTCTGGAATTTAGCTTGCACCTTTTTGATACCTGCCAGTATCCTGTTAATTGAATTAGCTTCTTGGACATTTCCAAACCTGATTTTTCTAATTGTTTAATAGCTTTGGGCAACAGTGCAAAATCGTTGGATTTGAACTGAAGATTTTCAGATAGCTCATGCGATATCAGAGATATCAGAGACTTTGCAGTTACAATAGTAGACGAATCTGCATTACATTGTAATGCACCGCATAATATGTGACAGTCTATGTCTGAGTGTCCCATCTTGTAATTATTGGCATCTGTATATGCTTACAAGGCAATGCTTCACTACTTAGTACAGAACTACATTATGCTGTTTTCGACTCTTACTTCTGGTGGCAGTTGTTTGCACATTTTATGGCTGTGCTGTACTTCTGACGTCATTCACACTCTGCGTCCAGCTAACCTATATCGCATGTGAGCGCACATCCCTCTGGCCTTTAGTGATTATGATTATGAGCTGTATATAGAATACATTGCTAAAACCGC
Source organism: Tenodera sinensis (assembly GCA_030765045.1). Lineage (NCBI taxonomy): Eukaryota > Metazoa > Arthropoda > Insecta > Mantodea > Mantidae > Tenodera > Tenodera sinensis. The sequence continues at coordinate 24,284,896 of CM060966.1, read as the reverse complement.
CAGAAGCAGCTGATGATTATATTCTTTTATTTCAATGATTCTCTAATAAATTAACCACAATATTTCCTTCTCTCATGCTCTGTCTTCTCTGAACAACATCTGTGCTTGTTTTCTTACAAGATGAAGAGGTGCACTAACAATGATGCCTCTGCACTCCCAGTGTGAAATAGTAACTCTTTCTCCCAGTTTTATTTTACAAAAATATTTCTCTTTAAATCAAAAGCCTAAAAACAACACAATTTATGTTTAAACAATGTCACTTTTTTAGAATCCGACACAGTACTGCATTTCATGAATCTAAACCATACCTTATATCTAGTAGTAATGGGAAGGAAGATTTTTCAGATAACACACTGCAGAGAGCTACTAGCAGGAAGAAAATGTTTTAATTTTAATTTAAATCTCTCATTTATAATTTCAGTACCAAATTGCAGAAAAGTGTTTTACTGGTTATTGAAGTTGGAAGTGTGTGTAGTATATATATATATATATATATATTAAAAAAATGCCAAAAGTGAAACAAAAGGATTTGGGTAAAATTATAGTTTTGTATTTCAATATGGTGCGAAAATATTTTGACTGGTGATGAAATACTGTATTGCAAACTGTGTTATGCAAGTGTTAGAAAAAAATTAAGGGTATCATACACTTTCTTACATTTCAGTGATTTGTTGAGAAGTTTTGTTTTAATCACAAAAAATTAGATTCAAATAACATTGGCCATATTAAATACTCTCCTCTTGTATCAGCTGAAGTAGAAAGAAGTATTTTGAAGTACAAGGCTTTGCTAGCTGACAATAAATCCTTTTTGTTTGATAATTTGTACAATATATCCATTGTATATCGTATATTGTTACTCAGGGCTCCTAAACTACAATTGTTTGTTTTTCTTTTTTTATAGTGTTTAACACCTGCTTTTACTATATGTGGCAGCATAGAAGGTGACACTGATGATGCATGGAATGAAGATGGAGCAGTGGTGGAATGAGAAAACAGGGAAAACCAGAGAACCCAGAGGAGACCTGTCTTGTGCCACCTTTTCCACCACAGATCCCACATGTGGTCGTCTGTGACTGAAGCAGGACCACTTTGGTGAGAGGTGCATGGCCCAACCCAGCCCTGCCCAATGCAGCACCCATGGTATGTTTTTCTGGCACCATTCATAAGCAAATTTTTACTCTGACAATTTCTAATATTAATTTAAATTTCAAGACAAAACTATTTCGTTCCGAAAATGTTCCCAGTACACACCCATGAAGCATGTGTGCTGTATTCATTACTTTCCAAACCAGTGCTTTCCAATAGTAGAAGTAATCATCAAATAGTGGTTATGATGGCACCTGTGCCTCCTTAGGTATGAGTTAAAATGTGCCCAAGCACATAAAGTTGGAGAGCCCTGGTCTAGCCACTCAGCCACAGCATGGCCATAAACTGAAGTAAAAGTTTGTAAACAATTATGGCTAATAAGTAATTATGTACTGATCATCTTAATAAAATGATAAGCATACTACAATATTAAATACCATAGTTTAGCTAGCTTTTCATACGCATTTTATGAGTAAATAAATAGTTTGTTCTCATAAACTTATTTGCTAAATTATTTTACAACTGAAATTTTATTTCATCACAATGTTAGCTCATATGTTAATTTTGTTTCCATCCTTGTTTCTGTTTCGGTTTCACTTCTTGGGTTGTTGTGTATTACATATTATTGTGATTTTTAGAAGATAAAAACCCTTGCCCCTTTAATAACCATATTCTTTAGCTCATCCGATATGACTATTTGGACAATAAGCCATACAAAAAAGAAAATGTTTAAGTCTTTCAATGGTTTAAACATGTGAAATTCTATACAAATATTGTATAATTTATAATATTAGCCATTGAAGCTACTTGAGCAGTTCAACATTTTTTTGCATATTTACTGTACATATAAATTTTACTTTGTATAGGAACTGCCCCAGTTTATTGCAATCTTTTGTGACCAATCATTTTATTCCAGTTCTTTTTGTTGCCATTTTATACTTTCAGCCCAAAGTTTCACTACATTCAAATACAAGGCATGTTTTTTAAAGTAAATATTGATAATTTTTTGAAAAATAACAGAACATTATTTCCTAAATATTTCATTATCATTCATTGCTTTACAGCTTACAGTACTTTTCCATATAATCAGCACCGTTATTCAGGCACCTGTCATAATGAGAAACCAGTTTTGTATGTCTGTGTCAAAGAATGATGAAAGTCAAATCTGTACCACTTGTTTCACATCATCATAGTTGAAATGTTTCACACCAAAGAGTTTCTTCAAATGAAGAATCATATGAAAACCACTTGGTGACAAATCCAAACTGCATGGACTGGAGGATGGTGAAATTGTTCCCATCCAAATGATATGATCAGATCTTGAGTTTGTTTGGCTGTGTATGCCCAGGTATTGTCATTTATTATTGTTCCCCAATAAACCTCACACAATTGCCAATTGAATGCTTGTTGGTATAAGTTTTCTCGCCTGTTTTGAACATTCCCAAAAACTCTAACATTAGGAAAACACTTAGCTAAGTCTGGCTTCCTAATGAATGGAGCAAGTGATTGAGCATACCCTGAATCATAACTGCAGTGCAGCAGAGGCAAAATATTTAAGCGGTACTTACTTTAAAAACAGGCTTCGTATTATGTGTTCTAGATCTTCCTTCCCTTACATAATGAACAAATGGTTTATCCATACCAATATTTCTTATTCCTTTTAGCTAACTTTAACCATTCTTCCCCCACTTTTACTTTACTGATACAAGTTAATTAAACCTTTCACATTATGTTACTCATTAGTTTCTGGATTTCTATATTTTCAAAACACCTCCTTGCTTTTCTTCAAAACCCCTTAATATTATTCTTCCTTAGCAATCATGTATTTCATAAATAACCTGTTTCTAATTTCTAATTAATTCTAATGGTTTTACCTCCTCCCCTTTTTGTCAAGATTTCACTTGTTAATGAATGAATGTTACGAGTTGAATTTTGGATTCACTTACACCGTAAATTAACAGGGCATGTTTCAAAAGCCCTCATTTCCATCATCTGCTGTAAATTGACTTAAAGCAGATGATGGAAGCGAGAGATTTAGAACATATACTGTTAATTTACAGTGTAAGTAAAGCAAAAGCTTTCTAAAATTTGACTCATAACGTTTCATAGAACTTGCATTCACTGTTGCAAAACTTCAAAAAAGTTAATTTAAATTCACTTGTTGTTTCAACAGTCTTTTCACAGAACTCTTTATCAACATTTGAACCTGTTTCCAATTTGGATCCTTTAAGGGACACTGGGAGTGAAATTTGAAAGTTCCACATTTCTTGATAGATTTTTCTGAAATTTTTACTGTGTTTGTATTTATATGAGAATAGGCGGTACACCAAAGTTCATTAAAATTGGATAATTCGTTTAGGATATATAAATTATTTTATGAATTTAATAGGCACATTTTCAAAATAGAGCTCGCGTCTATTGACTTTTCAAAATTCATTTATATTGGCGGAACTGGTGCTCTAAAACATGGGTAACAATTGTATGAAAAGATATTTCAAATACGTTTGCTGATTATGCTGTACATATTTTTTTAATAACAAAGAAAATTTAATCTTAAAAATTATTGATTTTTTTCATACAAAAAAAATGTTTTTGGAATTCATGTTAATGATAACATCAATATTGAAGCATTGTTTTGTTTAACTGCTATTTATGAATACTTTTGGAAGTTTTCATTGAATTTGAAGCAAAACTCAGGCGCGACCTTCTTTTGGAATGTGCAGAAATGTAGTTTTGAGAAAAACAGGCTTTTATACATGAGCATACTGTGTGCGTTAAGGGAAGAGCACTATTTGAAAGGGCCATAATGACCACATGGAGTGGGGGATATGAAAAATGTTACCTGATCCAAATGCACAGGTGTTCCAGGAACATTTTAAGGCAAAAAAACAATTTTCGACTTTTTGACAATTTTGACCAAAATTTCACTCTCAGTGTCCCATTTAAATTCACTTGTTGTTTCAACAGTCCTTTCACAGAACTCTTTTGAACCTGTTTCCAATTTGGATCCTTTAATTGATACTCAAACCATTTCTATCTGAGCCACTTTTCTCACAGCGACTGACATGAGCCCCATTTGTGATCTCCAAAAAGCTAATGACAACATAAATTATTTCACATCCATCTTCTAGTCTCCATGTTTCTATATGAAGTAGCATTTGTGCTTCCATCACTGCAGTGTAAATTTTGCCTAACCACTTAATCATTATATATGGTGTGTTATACAAAGTTGGTTAAAAGTGCTGCATCATCTAAATAGCTTTTGAACCATGTGGTTTAGTGACATGAAATTTGGTGTGTGGGAATAGGCATAATATTAGTCATATGTGTGAACAAATGTTTCTTACATTTCCCATATATTGAGAAAAATGGCAATAAAGTTGATTGTTGTTTGTGGAACAGGGCTACATTGTAAGAAATAAAACATGCTTTTGTTCCATAAACCATCACATTATAAATGCATGCTTTTCAACTTGTGTAGATCGGTTGACAACACTAGAGTGAATTATAATTACTACCATCAGCTCATTGTGTGGCTACTTTGTTGACGAGAAACTAAATAATCTTAGTAGTATGCAGCTAGAGAGATAAAGATCTTAGTAGAGTAAGTGAAGGGGTGCATAACAGATCAAGTCTAGTTGCAGTGCTTAGGGGATATATTGCCCTCGCTTTCATTAAGATACAATGAAGAAAGAAGAAAATACACAACTGAAACGCCAGAACACCTTTTGATTACATTATATTAATTATATTGTAATCAATTCATAACCAGCCTACCCAAGTGGTGTGGAGTTAGTTTGTCACTTTCACATTCAAGAGGTCCTGAGTTTGAATCTCAGTTGGGATGAGTTACCCAGATGAGCTTCTTTTCTGGAGTTTTCCCCTTATGCTCAGTAACTCTAAGTTCTAAGGACCCTGGGCCTGTTTGAGCATCATGTCACCATTGTCAAGTATCTGACAAAAAATGACACATAAATGAAAATAATTTCATTGCATTTTCCCTAAAGATATAAGATTTAAATTTTGAATGTCAGCTTGCTAGGACTTTAAAGGATTTACACCGTGAGCACAAGCAACTCAACTTGGATACAGTGCGGGTGAAGTGAATCAAGACTGATGATTGAGACAGCATTCTGTGAAACATGTTCCAGTATCTTATGCTATAGAAAACGAAGTTAGAGTAATAAAAACTCCAAATTTTACATATAAATGAAAATAACTCCATTGGTTTTCTCTAAAAACATAATATTTAAAAAAACATTATTTATTAACAATGCTGTCAATTGCCAGGATCATATCAGTGCACCAGTATACTGGAATTTCAGGTTGTACGAGTTCTTTTTCATGCCAGGAAGTCTATTGACATGGGCTATTACTTTATATGGGGATCAGTAGGCCAGCTCCTAACCTACAGAGCCACCCAGACCTACGTCAACCATCTGAACACTACTAATATGAGAACATGTGCTATATGCAGAACATGAGCTACTCTGGCCATACTCACTTTCATCCTGACATCAACAAAAACACGTGCTACAAGTCTGTGTGATTGATCACTACTTTAAAGATGATTTGCAACATCTTTGTACCCAAAACATAAGTCCTGCTGTTTAACATTAAAATAGTCATTTACATGCAAATGTAAAATGTGCAACAATTTTACTTGGAAGCCTTTAGGATAATCGATAATTAACATTTGCTAAACCATTTAAAAGGTAATTGTTATTTTTTATGTCAACTCTAGCAGTAGGTAGGTTGGCATAAAAGAAAATAACAATTACCATTTAAAGGTAATTTAAAACCAGGACATAAAGTACTCATAATTGTAAGTTGCCCTTGGGTGTTCATCACAGATGTGAAATTCCCTTGTGGTCTACCAGGAAAATACAAATCAGTTGAGGAATTTAATGTCATACTGGGAATTGGCTATGGTTAGAGCAGCCATGCATGAAGCAGAAGATCCGTGGTTCAAATCCTGACTATGACATTGAATTTTTCAGTCCTGATTCCACCTCTCGAACATTTAAAAGGTGCTTATAAAACTACAAATATTTATGTTAGTAACAGTCATTAGTTCATTGCGTATAAATCAGCATGTGTTCCTATGCGTGAGTCAGTTGTTTATCGGTCACAAGCATGGTTCTTTAGTGAGAAAGCACAGCAGAGGAAAACCTTTAAAAATTGGAGAGCAAGACATTGTGTCAGTTATGAACCGTAACCTCGTGGCACAACAGCCCATCCGAGCCAAGGCTTACCACCCAACTGCTGCATCCCCACCTCTGCCCACCACAGGCATCATGAGTGGGGTGCATACTGGAGGTGGGACATTGTCAGCACCCAGGTCCCTCCTGAATGGTTATGCTGTCTTCTCAACCAGGTGCTGGTACTTTTCAATCAAGTAGCTCCTCCATTGCCCCCTCTGGGACCTAATGAGGCTGAGTGCATCCTGTGCCAGACCTCCCAGTGGGGGAAAATTCCCCATGCTGCTACCAGGGATTGAACCCAGGTCCTCCACGCCAGAGGTAGGCATGCTATCACTGCGCTACGGAGGTGGCTGTGTCAGTTATGAGCCAGGCATAACCAAAGCTGAGCTTCTGCAATGGTAAATGCACATGATGCTGACAGTGATTTTGAAAAATGGATAAACTCGGTAAACAGGCTGGACACACTGTTCTACATTTACCTTCTCATCACTGCAACCTCAGTCCAACCATGCTGGTGTGGGCTCAGATAAAGTTATGTTGCAAGGAACAACAAGACATTCAAACTTGCTGAGGTACGCCAGCTTGAAGGGGAGGAATACACACAGTGACTGTTGAGTAATGATATTGTGTCATACATGATGCAATCTCCAATGAGGAAAAAATATGGGATTTAGGTGGACTAAGTGGTGGACCATTTGGTGATCAATGTGAATGAAACATTAAGTGACAGTGACATAAATAACCTTGATAAGGATAGCAACTTGGAGGGTGTCGTTCCATTCTCCGACATTGATTGAAGTTCTATGTATGTATTCTTAGAATATAAGAACACGCATCATACAACACAACTCCACGTTTAGGGTGAATAACATGATATTGTACTTCCGTTCGGAATACCCAACTCACATCATGCATATCACATATATGTGGTAACTTTTCCCATGTTAACAGCAGATGGAAGAGTTTTAAGCAGTGACCAATGACGGCATGCATTGACAGATTGATATATTTGTACAGCGTTGATATTAGGATTAAAGTAGCCGAAGAGTAGCTTTGTTTCATTTTTGTAAAGCAAGGAGCATTTTATTATTTTATTATTCAATACACTTTCTTGTTTTCTTCATTTTGTAATAATGAACTCATGAAGAAGTATCTATTAGAGTGTGAGTAATTTCTGAAATGCTCTTACTGAGCATTATTTCAAAATATAAAAATATATTGGGATTTGATTTAAAGTAACAGAGTTGAAGTACTTCCAGTTAAACTAGAAGTCCAAAATACTTGCCAGGTGTACCATTTTTGAGTTCTCAGTATACAGTTACCACCACACACAAAATGTCATATTACTGAACCATATGCTTCAAAAGTTATTTTAACTAGCTCTGGTTTTACTAGCTCTGTATATGCACTTTTCCAAGAACACATGATTGCTGCTTCTCCCAACTTCATCTTCTATCTTTTAAAAGTCCCAATAAAGGCATTCACACACCCTTATAATTCATGCTAATTATCAATGATTAAAAGTAAAAGCTTTACATAGATCATCTGGTTTAAACACACAAAATAATAGTAATTTTTAAAATTATTGCAATTTTCACTAAACTTTAGTGCTAAAAATTGAAGTTTCTTCAGTATGGCATGTAGACATTTTATTTTCCTTTGTTAGTTTGACGTTTTAAAACAGAATTATAATTTTGTGAATGAAAGTACAAAAAGATAAGGTAATCTGTGCTTGGATATTAGCCTCCATAAGTAGGAAGCACTTAGCAAGGCTTAGGTTTCTATTTATAAAGTCAATTAAAGATAATTGATTGTTCTAACATACACACACACATACCACACACAAATCATATGTAGGGAAACTTTGAAATGTGGAATCAGAACTGAAAAATTCAACGCTACAGTCTACATTTGAACCACAAAGCTTCTGAATTTTTCAGTTTCTAATTTTACATTTCATAGTCTTACGTTCCTTCCATTTGGACTTTTAGGAATAAATTTACAAGGCTCACATCATGACACAAATAAATCACTATAACTGTGTAACATGTCAGCCACTCACCAAATTTCCTGAGAATTTAACATTTACAGATAATACACTATCTTTACTGAACGAGCAAATTTTTATAATCACAGATTATGACTTATTTCTTAACTGAACTGAGGCATCAAATAACTTGAGATTTACAAACTTTAGTCTTTTAGAAGAACTGTACATGAGATTCCTGATACAATATACCAGCACATAAAGGTGTCATTTGATCCTCAATGTCCCTCGCTGTTTGTTCATATTGGTCAACATGAGTGAAATATATGATGTAAGTAAGTCATCCATTTTGTATCCCAAAGATGTCTCACAGAGAAGCTTGGAGCCTCTCACTAGATTTCCTATCGTCATATGGAAATATGTATTACCTGATGACCAGTTGGATATACGTGTGAAAGGATGTGTCACCAGAATATCCTAAGACATAAACATCAGTATCAGGTTATAGTTTTAGAGTTTATGTATTTCAAACATTGAAAAACTTCATACAAGGTGAGGCAATAAACTGGAGTGGTTGTTGTGCACATTTCCAGCTTCATCAATGACAAAGGGAAGAGTGGGGCATTAGCCTTGGGACTCTCCCTGACACATTTATAAAATTTCATGACACAGTGGCGGTTAGTCTGGCTGTGAGCCATTATTGTTTGAAGTGAGAATTATTCATTTGTTGTAAAATAATACTTTTCAACAATATCTGTGTTCTTTCCTTACCATTCATCATCATTAGTGCACTTTTTGTTTATCAATAATTAATAATTAATAAATAATAATGATGATGATGATGATGATAATAATAATAATAATAATAATAATAATAATAATAATAATAATAATAATAATAATAATAATAATAATGATAATGATAATAATAATAACAACAACAATAACAACTGTCCCTAAAGCAACAGCCCTTCATGAGCCAAGGCTTACTGTCTGGCCGGTGCATCCTCCACCTCTTCCCACTATAGGTGTCATGAGTGGGTGCAGAACTGGAGGTTGGGATATGGTTAGCGCCATGAGTGCTCTGGCCAGTTATGTGGTCTTCATGACCTCGAGATGCTACTTATTTTTCAAGTAGCTCCTCAGTTGGCCCCTCTGGGACCTAACAAGGCTGAGTGCACCCCATTGCAGACCCCCTAATGGGGAAAAGTCCTCACACAATACCAGGGATTGAACCTGTATCCTCCGTGCCAGAGACAGGTGCACTACCACTGTACTATGGAGGCAGTCTGTGTTTATCAATAAAAGTAAGAAAATTGATTATGGTAACCCTTATTGAGACCCCATTTTGAAAATCCTCGTTTTTCTTACCTTTCATTTCAAAGGAATTTGTGTAAGTAACAGATAGTTATCAATCATTCATAGTATAAAATCTGAAACTAGATACTTTTAGAAATGCAAAGCTCCATCCAGACATAAAAAATATTTATACTGTACGCATAAGAAAATATGTAACAGTAATGCACGCAAAGCATGTAAACACCTTTGTTCAGCAAAGAACCAATTGATATGTAACTCCTATTGCATTATACACATCTCAGCTAAGTGTTATTGTGAAATATCTGTCATAATAATGTGATAAGCAAAGTTCATCTAATGCTTTTTATGAAATATAACATGAAATATTGTTACATGAATATTATCAAGTTCATTGGACCCAAAATGTCTATGTAAAACTGAAAACATTCCAAAAACTTTTATGTGCATAGCTCCAAACTTTAAAACCAGCATACATCCAGGTGTTGCCTAATGTTACCCAGTTATGTATTAAAGCAATGGTAAATATACTTTCTGTACACACCTGAAGCTATAAACAGTGAAGCAAATATAATCCACCAATAACACAAATAATGTAGAGATTACAGGCTTCACTTATCTATAATACGAGTAGCTTACACCACATATTTAAGATAAGTAAAGCCTGTGATCTCTACATTATTTGTGTTATTGGTGGATACTTTCTGTGTCTTAATAGGTTTTGCTTAAAACTTTTACCTCTTTTTATTTTGTAACCATATACAATAAATTTCAATCTCATTGTTATGATTACATAGATTGTTTCTTTAGTTTTGACAACTATTTCTTTTCTGGACACATAGTATACACACAAGATTATAAGCTTTACAGGCCTTCAATGTAGTCACCAGCATTGCCTACAATGTGTTCCCAGCAATGTGGTAGCCATCAAATGCTGTCAGCACTGCCTAATCTCTGGATGGTACATAGAGACTGATCAACTGCACTAGAATGTTGTTCACTGTTCTCAATTTCTTCCCATGCAAGTGGTTCCTTCAGCTTAGGAATGAGGTCGAAGTCACAGGGACTTATGTCCGGAGAGTATGGAGGCTGGTAGAGTAACTCCCAACCCCAGCAATGGAACAAATCAGACACTGCTCCTGCAGTTCCGATCCACTTCCACTAATGCGGACACTGTCTGCACGTCATTCTCACTAACCGGTGGATGACCAAATCTAGGCATATGTCCTCCTTTAAAGGTTTGTACCCACTTTGCCACTTTTTGGTATGGCAATGCATCTGCAACACAAGCCTCTCGGAATCCTTGATGACACTGTCATGCATTTCTACCTCTGCCACATTCAATTTTCAACCAGATTCTCTGCTCCTGCTTTAAAAGCATTGTACTACATTATACTGCAATGCCTAGTTCTAAACTGATGACCTTTGACTCATTATTGCCTGAAGGAGAGGGGGAAAGGTGCTAGGATGCAGGGGAGTTCCTAAACTACACGCGCAATAAACAGAATTGCCAACTCTAGTGTTACTTGGATTGCATAACATACTTGCCAAAACTAAAGAAACAACCTCTGTATATACATTTGAAATTTGTTTTCAAAATACACAAGAAAATGAGCATAGTTTCAAGTAGCTATTTTGGAAAAGGTTCTTCCCTACTTTCTTTTGTTTTTCTTTTTACTTTATAAGGGACACAACACAACAAGCATCAAATAATACTTGTAAGCAATCTAACTGGTGCATGTAAATGATTTATCATTCAGATTACCTTTGTCTGTGGATGTATTAAGCTGACACCATGTTTATTAATTGCAATCAACAACATTTCTGGATAATTAGGTTCCGTTGTTTGCTTCACCTCAAAGAAAGCTGAACCAAATGTAGGCCATCGATAAATGATTTTCAAAAATGTTATTTTAGCTTCCTCTGGACTCATTCCTAAACACAGAGAGAAAAGGCAGGAGAAGATATGAGAGAACAAAATCAAAACTTTTTATAAGTAAAATATCTTTACAAAAATATTCCACTTTATTATTCAATAAGATATTTTTATACATGTACTGAAAATCAAGTAGATACAGGGTAGCACATAAAAAAGCTGCATGAAAATGTGAATTGTAAACTTCTGCTGAAATTTAAAGTTACAATTATGGTTTCAAAGCAAATCAATAGGGAAAGAACATGGAGTCAAAATGGCAAAAATTTGTCATTGTCGATGAATACTATTGATTTGCCTTGAAACCATATCAATTACATATTAGTACATAATGCCAGATATGTACTCACCTGTACTGATGCTGCAGTAGCCTACCTTCAATATCATATGTAATAGTGCATCTTTTCTAACACACACAAGCCTCTACAGGTAAACTTTGAAAGGTGGAATCAGAAATGAAAAATTTAATGCTAGAGCTGGGATCTGAACAACAGGTCTTCTGCTCTACATGCAGCTGCTCTGAACCACTGAGTTACCATGGCAACATGTTGGTATAGCCTTAATTCTTCAACTGATTTGCATTTTCCCAGCACATTACAAGGGAAACTCGTATTCAAGACATTTACCCCAATGGCAACTTACAATCATAAGTACTTAAGTCCTGGGCTTCAGGGTTTTAAATTAATAGTTTCTATACATCTGGCCAATCAAACCATGTGTAGGTTAATTTTGAAAAGAACAATCAGAAATGAATAATTCAATGCCATAACTAGGATTTAAAACCACGGATCTTCTAATCTACTTCATATTAAATGGATGAAAAAGATGAAAATCTCAACACCAGATGGTACAAGAGGATCGACTAAGTAAAAGTAAAAAAAAAAGAGATGAAAATGTAATCCAAAAGGACATGCTTAAAGAAAAAATATGCAAACAAAAACAAAAAAGTAGCAACAACAACAAGAACAACGATGATGATGATGATGATGATGACGACAATGATAATAACAACAATAGTAATAATACTAATAATAATAATAATAATAATAATAATAATAATAATAATAATAATAATAATAATAATAATAATAATAAGAAGAAGAAGAAGAAGAAGAAGAAGAAGAAGAAGAAGAAGAAGAAGATTAATAAGAGAAATAATGAGAAGACAAAGAACAATAAAAAGCACAAGAAGGACAAGCAGAAGTAAAAGAAAGAAAGAAGGCTTAAATTAGTTTATCAGTTAACATGTGTCAATTGCCAGGATCATATCATCACCAGTGTGCCAGAATTTAGTTGTGCAGAAGTGCTTTTACATGCTAGTAAACCTAGTGACACGGGACTGCTGCTTTTAAGCATACTTAGAAATCATGTCCAGGTCAGGTCCAGGTTTGAACCATCAGAGGGAGAAGGAGGAAAAGAGGAGGAAGAAGACAGAGAAGTAGGAGCAGAAGACGAAGAAGACGGAGAAGAAGGAGGAGTAGAAGAAGAAGGAGGAGGACAAGGACAAGGAGGAGAAGGAGAAGATGAAGGAGAAAAGGAACAAGAAGAATAACAAGAACAAGAAAAAGAAAGGTTTAGCAATGAAAAAATATCCCAAACAACTCCAATCAGATAGCGTACTTAAATGACTTCAATTAATTCCAGTCACCAGATCAAAATTGTAGGATATGCACCTTTGGTATTCATGTAGAGAATACTTTTAGGTTTAAAATAAACCCACCAGGTTTATTAAAATTGGCTTAGGAAGCTGGGCTTCCAGAGACAGAAAGAAAGAAGTTTGCCGTGAGGTTGGAACATAAAGAGATCTTTCAGCCCAGAAAATATCAACATGACTACTATGTCTCATATAAAGTGGGAAATTTTCAGAAGAGGAGTACAGATAAAGTGAAAGAAGATCACCTAATCAAAATACTATAGTATCAGTTTCTGTTCTTGTTGCAACTATATTCACAGCATCTTGACCTATCCCAAACTATTACTGTCAAAGCAGTGCTGAGACAAATGACAAGTCTGGTTATTCTAAAGCTGAATCACAATTCACAATTCTTGACTTTGTAACTCACAGCTGTTCTATTGATCATAACCTCGACACAAAATTCACAAACCTGCTCAACTGCATATAACTCACTCTGACAATCCTACAGACACTTTTAAATTGACTGACTCAATTCACTCACTGCTCATGTCGGCGTGTTTATACGTATACTCAAGAATTAGGTGCAAGTGATTTTTTTGGAAATTAATGTTTCACAAAGCTTCTTGCAACAAGCCCTGCACTCAAAACTTCTACAACTGCATGGAAACGACATGTTCTTAGCAGACTTACAATGCTCTGTCCCAAGGTCAACTCCAGCCAGGCATCCTCTTCTCCAGGTAAGGTGCTGCCCAATGCCAACAACATCTGGTAGGGCTGATCTGGTTTCCTCAATGGCAAACCTTCCACCATCTCTGGTCAGATCACAGTCACGGCTACACCAATATCCACAAGTACCTAGCACAGCTTTTCCTGTATCCTGCCATCCACAATGATGCTGTCTTCCGCCCTTCTGTCCAAGACACACAGTGTCACTTGAGGGGAAGAAAATGTCTACCTCGGTGTGCCCCTCGTCATGCCAGTACTTACTCATCTTGCTTGCTCATGGGCTTTGCTGCTGACAGTCCTTCATGAAATGTCCTGGTTGGTCACACCCCTTACACACACCACTGGAAGATCTTTGTTGATGTCCCTGAGTTGTTCCTCTGTCACTGTTATGTTTTATACTTCCATTCTCCGAGACGAGCATAGCTGTTACCTCGGCCACTAGGTGCTCCCTCCTCAGATTTGTGCTATCCATCTAACCTTGGCATTCATTTTGTTGGTGCTGCTGTTGACTCTGCCTTCTAGGGCACTAAGCCATTTCCTGATATCCTCCTTATGTCATCCTCCATGGTATTAACACTTTGGCCAAGGTCTTTCACATCCTTCATCAGTCTTTGGAGATAGTTCCATCTTTAACCTCTCCATGCAGGTATTCATTTCTGTTCTCACTTCCTCCATCACAGAGTTTGCAGTCATTATTTCACTTCCCATTTTGTCCATTCCAGATTTGATTTCTTCCATTCTGAAGTTCATTGTCTTGATTTTATTTCCCATTTTGTCCATTCCAGATTTCATTTCTTCCATTCGAGTTCATTGTCTTTATTTCATCTCCCATTTTGTCCACCTTGGCTAATAACTGTTTCATCATCTCCATCATGGCATTCACATCACACTTCTGACACCAATGTGACAAATGACAAGCCCAGCTACTTTTTAGGTCACCTCATTCCCTCTAAAACTTAATTACAATTCACAATTTGTGACTTTGCAACTCACATCTGTTTTGCTGTATTGTAACCTTGACACAAGCTTCACAAAACTGCTCAACTGCATACAACTCACCCTGGCAATTCTATTAACTCACAAAATTATATTTAGGAATTGTAAATTTAAAGTAGCATACAAATGATGATGGTAAACCAAGAGAACTGCATCATAAAATGTGCAATTTACCTGCATCTTGGTTATAAGCAGCTACTATCGATCGCTTCCAATCATTGGCACTTTGTACCTTGAGTAGGTCAGCCGGAATGAGTTCTCTCAGCATTTGCCTGTAATCATAGGAAAGGACATGTGTCTTAGTGGTCAAGCTTTAACACAAATTTAAGAAATGCTGTAATTATGTAGATTAAAAAATTTGCTTTTAAGGAAGTTTCATTTTAATCGACATACAAATGTCATTAATAACCCAAGAAGCTCTAATTTATGAGTGAAAAACATATGTTTGTCTGTGTCACCACATTGACTTTGACAATTTAGACATTTTAGCAATCTGTGACAATTTCTCTCAAAGAATAGTGAGGGAAAGCATAGAAATATTTAAACAAAGGAGGAGTTTGAACTGTGACATGAGCAAACTACTCAACACGATATGGAAGACCCTGTTAGCAGGATGACTTCCTATTAGAGGAGAAGGAACCACAAGGATTGCGAGTCGGATGGGTCAGCGAGACCAGTCAGAGTAGGCAGTGAGGATGAATTTTGCAGTTGCCTATTGAAGAAGCCAAACAAAATTTGCAGCAAAACAATCGGCATAATTTTTAATTTCTTAAAAAAGCCAACAAGATGCAATCCATACCAGAAACCAAGAAGGAAGTAATTGATATGCTTAAATTATTAGGTGATTATACTTATTAGTATGTAGAGAAACTTCACATAGCTGCACAAAATAATTTCACTAACTGACAAAAAGCCTTCACCACTTTACAGCATATAAAACAAAGAGTAGAGGATAGAAATAGCAATCAGCCACACACAGGTGAATCATAGCTTATGTTACAGACTAGTGAACATCCCTATGAAACCAGAGATATAGGAGAACATAAATACAGCCAGCTAATATGGATAACTGCTCTGATTGCAAACACATATACATTGGACAAACAAAAAGATGTAACCAGACTGAAAGAACACAAGAGAGCCACTACAAACAAACTGAAAAATCTGCTGTAGCCTAGCATTTCTGGTCTACCAATTACAAGATTCCACTAAACATCACTTTACTAAAAGCTGCTAGTTTCCCAGCTGAACTAACATGTGAGGAAACATATTTTAAAGTCTTATGAATTTCGATTTGTGCTGGTCCCATAGCTGAGTCAGTGGAGCACCTGTTTGGTGTGCAAGGGGTCCTAGGTTCGATTCCTGGCAGGGGTTAGGAATTTTTCTCCAGCCAAGATTATTCTTTATCCTCCCCAGAGTCTAGAAGTGTGTGTGTCTGTGTCTGTGTCTGTGTGTCTGTGTGTCTGTGTGTGTCTGTGTGTGTGTGTGTGTGTGTGCGCGTGCGTGCGTGTGTGCGTGTGTGCGTGCGGGTGGGTGCGTGCGTGCGTGCGTGCGTGTGTGTGTGAGAGAATTCAAATACTTAGAGAAAAAACCTTAAAGTTAACCCATTGTTAAACAAGAACCACCTTTGCCGATAGGCAATATGTTCCACATGAGAGGCTGCTGATATCATGACCTTTATAGTTACAGGCAGGATATAAATGGAACAATAAATTTTGGTTTGCCCCCTCTGAGCAACCTTTAGAAGTTCATTGTTTCTCGAACAAATGTCACTATTACAGAGATCCTTACAGTTAAGCACCAGGAACCATTTCTATGCCTGCTGATGAACAGGACAAGTTCTCCTTGAAACATGTACCTTTATACTTAGTAATTTTTAGTGTTTCGAATTCCAAACTCATCTTTATAAAGTATCAATACATCACTGTTTCTAATGCTTCTACAGAAATGTTACACTTTTGCTGTACCTGCTTGTTTTTCAATTTAATGTAAACATGGAGAATAATGTACTACTTGGCAAAGCAAAAAGGCATATTGACCTTGGCTGTTGAGCAGTACGATCACTTCTTATCTTGTTTATTAGAATGGCAAAATAATAGTAACCTGGCGTATAGTCAGTGATAAAATGCAAATAGATGATCTCTCATGCTTGCCAATATGCGAGACGTTGCTGTACTGAAGATGTGATTGTATCTGAACAGTGTACACACACTTTCTCGCCTTGTTTGTGCAATACACTCACATAAACAACTGGGCAGTTTCACATTCTTTCCAATACAAGTGGTAGCCTACTATCAGCTTTAAGCTACCAAAAATCATAAAAGCTGTGTAATATTCATGTATAATGCTACAATGCATTAGTATTCTATTATACACAGTAGCTCAAGGGAAGATGACCAGCTTAGGTGTGGAGAATCAAAGGGTAGGTAGAACTTCAGAGTTTAGGTTTGGCATTAAACTAGTGCTCACTGAGAAGCCTCTTCTGTATAAAGGCTAATTTGCATTATCCTACCATTAATAATGATATTTGTTTTTAATATTGCTGTGAACAGTAATTTAGGCATCTCACCAATTTGGGTGAGATGGCAATTATATTGGAAGAAGGTTCAGGTGGTAGTTTCAGACATTTATAGTACAATTTAGCTAAATATACAGGGTGTTTAAAAGAGTGTCCAATACTGCAACAGGAGTTGGGATGGTCAAAATTAGAATAAATGTTCCTATAACCATGTCTCTGGAAACAAATATGTCTTGAGATATGAGCCACTTTATAAAAATGTGCAATGTATGCACATTTCTGATGGGTTTGGCATACACCAACATATTTAAATGTCTCCATAGCCAGAAACCCAATGGATTGAGGTCTGCTGAATGTGGAGGCCATACTACTGGACCTCCTCAACCAATCCATCATCTATTAAATGTTTGGTTTAAGTATTGCCCTATGATGCGTAGAAAATGGGGTGGTGCCCCATCATGCATAAACCACATGTGTCATCTTTCTACAAGCCAACATCTTCTAAAAGCACAGGTAACTCATCGCACAGGAATCGATGATACACAATACCTGTTAATCTGTTCGGTAAATGTATGGTCCTAGAAGTCTGTCACCCACAATTCTTGCCCACACATTGAGACCAAAGCGATTCTGTTGCCTTGACTCCATGACAGCCCTAGCATCTGTCCACGCACATGTGTTGTGGTGATTTATTATGCCAGTTTTGGTGAATCCCACCTCATCCGTAAATAAAATGCAGGCTGTAAATTGCAGATGTTCAGCACACTGGTGTAGAAGCCATTGACAGAACTGTAATCTGGCATGGCCATAAGGTGGCCTATGACCTTGCACATGTTGAGCATGGTAAGGATTCAGCAATTGCTCATGCAGAACAAATCACGCAAGATGCCTTTAGCAGCTACAATTCTTAACACACTTGTTTGAGGGTAACATTCTACCTGTTGTAACACCTGTAACTGGCTGCAAATGATCCTGTTTCTGTAAATCGAGGCATCAGGATCGCTTTACTCTCAATGTGTGCGCAGGAATTGTGGGTGACAGACTCCTAGAACCATGCTTTTTGCCGAACAGATTAACAGGTGCTATGTATCATCGACTCCTGCATGATGGGTTACCCTTGCTTTTGGACAACATTGTGCTTGTAGAAAAATGACGCATGTGGTTTATGCATGACGTGGCACCACCCTATTTTCTGCACATTGTATGACAATACTTAAACCAAATGTTTAATGGACAATGGATTGGTTGAGGAGGTCCAGTAGCATGGTCCCCCCATTTGCCAGATCTCAATCCATTTGAGTTCCTGGCTATAGGGACATTTAAAGACATTGATGTATGCCAAACCCATCAAGAATGTGTATACATTGCACATTTTTGTAAAATTATTCATATCTCAACACGTATTTGTTTCCAGTCATATGTTTACAGGAACATTTATTCTAGTTTTGGCCAATTCCTACTCCTGTTACATTATCAAACACTTTTTTTAAACACGCTGTATAATTCAATAAGCACATTTCATTTGGTTATAAAGAATAAAACATAAAATATAAATAATATAAATATAAATAATATAAATGTATGTATGTAAAAATTAACATGAAATGTTTGCTTTGACATAGTCAATTCTTTTGCACAGCTTTTGAACATATTTTCTTCCTCCATTAAGGTTTTATGCAATCTTTCATTGCAAATGATGCATCTTACATTGGTATCTTATCCCGAGAAAATAGTAGCATCTCTCCAAAAATCGGAATGAGATGCCACTTGACGTGACAGAAACAATATGGCTGCTGCAGAGCAACTGCAGATGGCAAACTATACTACAAGTATCCACTATGCTCAATTCGTGCAATATTTCTCTGTTCTACATTATTCCTAAACATATGTGCACTTCAAAATAACTGTATATATTGACCCAGTGTCAGTTCTGTTCTTACTTTGTGTTTGTTGATTTCAAAGTGCAAAAACAGTTAATAGTTGACAGTGACATAAGCATTTGCCTTTACTTCACACTATAGCCAGCAAGTATGGTACAGGTTGGTGTTACGATCTGTTGCTAAATGAGGGAACTGCAAAACTTTAGGAATCTTCCCCGATAGGCATCTTCCCCGATAGGCATCTTCCCCTGAGCCACTCTAAGAGAATGTTTATTCTCTACCAGAGAGCAACCTCAACGTTTAAAGGAGTATTTTAATTTTTTCTTTCTTTCTTTTTTTATGTTATAATGTACTTACGGAATGGCTTGTAGCTCTTGCTTGCTTTCTCCAAATCTTACTCGATAAACTAAAGCGGCAAGCCTTGAGGCTTCATCTTTGCTGCATTTGTGATAACCTACAACAGCAATATTACAACATAATAAATCAGGAAAAGGAGGTACTGCAAGTATGATACTGTTTCCTGATGAATACAATTAGTAAGAACTTGAATATATAATTAATTTATTTAACAACTTCATGAGACTCTGTAAGCTATTCATAGCTGAAGTGGAGTAAGTAACTAAAATTCACTTTTTACTTATACTTCAAGATAAAATCCCTTCAGAGGTCAAATATTTATTCATCCACTGATCATTTTACATGACATGGGATATATCATATATAGCACACTATAATTAATACATAATTATTATACAATATACAATAGTACAACCTTGTATAATTTATGTAGTTTACAATGCCAATAGTACAGGTATATTAAACTTCCATTATACCAAATGACAGCAGCACATGCACATGGGCATTACTAAGCAGCATATGAGGTATAAGTAAAAGTTTGCTGTTATGTTAATACGAACTGTAATGAATTAACTGACTATGCTTGAATGTCTTTTATTAATGTTATTTTCTTAGAATGAAATCATCCTTTTCTGAGGTGTCAAAATTTTTTTCATAAACTGAAATACAAAATCTTTTGTCCTCTAAATTCATCAGTAAATGATTAATCACTTCAACTCTCAATAGTTTACACATTTACATATATTAAATCAAAGTTTAACTTTGGTTAATTCAACTCAACTAAAGCTCTAGAGTCAGTCAACAATATCTATTTTAGATCAATAACATGAAAAATGCCTGTGAGCAAATTCTTTCAAAACTAAACATTTAATTTTTTAATGTATGTATATTGATTACACTTGGGTATGCTTCATAAAATTCTATTGAAGTAATCAAATTATGTGCATAATAAATATGAAAATTCATGTTAACACTAGACAAAAAAAATATCCATCATACCAAAAGAAAAGTTTCATGCTTTCTGTGAAACTTGTCATTTAAAAGGGCACATAGACTTTTTAAATTTGATAATCAGAGTTTTATTATTAATTATTTATCATCATCATCGTCATTGTCATCATCATCGTCGTCATGGTCATCATCATTGTCATCATTGTCATCATCATTGTCGTCATCATCGTTACATCGTCATCATATCACCTGCCATCATCATCAACCATCATCACTATTATTTTAATTTATTTTTTCACCCATTCTAT
This sequence comes from Tenodera sinensis, assembly GCA_030765045.1. Classification (NCBI taxonomy): domain Eukaryota; kingdom Metazoa; phylum Arthropoda; class Insecta; order Mantodea; family Mantidae; genus Tenodera; species Tenodera sinensis. The sequence continues at coordinate 24,263,997 of CM060966.1, read as the reverse complement.
TCTCATAATTATCCTACCACAATGTACTTAGTTGTGTGCTAAGGGTGTCCATCCTATAATAAACACTCATAATCCTGGGCAGGCAGAAATGCTAAAAGGTAGAATCTGGTTACCTTAGTCAATATTTTTCTGTTCCCCAATAGCTAAACAATCAACACAAAGTTTGAAATGTACTGTACCAGAAAATAATATATAAAATACATTACTATTGAGACAGAATATTAAAAGACTCCAAAAGAAAATCATTTATGTGAATATTTGTTAAGAGTGTAGTTTGTTTTTTGATGTTGGTATGAGTTGGTTGAATGACGAAAATGTGTTACTAATGTTCATTGTTACAAACAATTAAGTTTTTTTAAAGACGTCATAAATATTTCCATATTTAATTTTATTATATATCTATAAATAAAGGAATTATATGTGTTCAATGTTGAAAGCGAAGGGAGAATGGCTAAGGATCGCTTCCCTAACAATGCGGGAACTATTTGATGAACGCATATGCGGATGTACACAAAAGGAAGTGTAATGCGTCGCCAATTGTCTAGTCATTAGTGTCTATGTGTTTGACGTAGATGGACGTATTTTTATGTGTGCCCGTCATAAAATAGTGAAAGTAAATTTACTAAGTGTTTAAAGACCGTTAATTTGTATAAAATAAGTAAGACGTTAGCTAACTTTAATAAGTTAGTTAATACAAAGTGCGCTATTAAATAAAAGGACGTAAAATAGACAAAGTGTAAAGTGATAGAAAACACTTTTAGCGGAATATCGGTAAATTTTTAGACATTAAATCCCGGCGATGCTAGGGAAGTCGATCCACTGAAATAAAAGACTTACTACTGTAATATGATTTCAATACTGTGAACAAGAAGGTGCAAATAAAATATTTCACCAAAGTTAAATCCGAGTGTATGTTCATTCCATCCAGTACCATAACCCGAGATTACGAAAGAGTCAAAAGCTCATCACCATCAACTTCGTAATACATAAAAACAGCACCACTATAATGAGATGCAAAAGAACTGCTCAGTTTAACCGTCTAGGAAGTCGCTGATTTCCATCCGTTGTATTTGATAGATTATATTGTGGATTATATTTTTAAAAGTTCGAGATTCATTATTCACTAATGAATTTGCAAGGGAAGAAATTATACCATCTTTATACAGATTACAGGTTAATGCAAAGATTATGCAGTGAGATACCTAAGTCCTGATTGCTTGTCTCTAAGCCAAAGTGCAACCATTAGGCGATGTTGACGATTATACGATAAAATATGGTATATCTGCTTTTTTTGGAACCTGCTTCAAATGCATTACCTTAAGCATATAAATTCATGTCATTTAAGAGGTAGAACTGGAACTTAAAAATTCAATGCCAGTTCTACCTCTCAAACATTGCCCACACACGGCTTGTGTGTTTAAAAACACCAACAGTAAGTTTGTTGGCATAAATAAATAATAATTATCATGTCATTTATTTTATTTTTGCTAATTGTACTAGGTTTATACAGCACTATGCATAGAGACATTTCAGAGTTATTGTCTGCTAAAATTTCCTAAGATACATTATTACAGACATCTTTGTGTGCATATTGAACTGTTACAGTTAATACGAGGGGTATCTCAAAAGTAAGTTGCACTATTTTTTTAAATCCACCCAGTAGGCAGGAAAAGTCTGAAAGTTGCAAAAAATATAGGTATGGGAGTAGTATCAGCATGTTAAGATTCCTAGGCACCTATGTTTATTGCTTGGACATTAAAATGGCAGTAACAATGGAGACTCCACTCATTCCTACCGCCGATTGCGAAGTTCGTGCTGTAATGGTTTTTTGACGAAAAAAAAATAAATGAGCGACTGAAATTCATTGCGAGTTGTGCAGTGTTATGTCAAGACAAATGGTTTCTTATTGGCTCCAATCATTCATTGAAGGGAGAACAACATTACACGATGAGCAACGAAGTGGTTGACCCTCCACTTCCCACGAACCAGATATTGTTGACGAGGTTCAAGCAGTTTTGTATGAACTTTCTCCTTATATTTAAATAAGCCATGCATCACTTCACAGGGTTATTTCCGAGGATATGTGTCTATCGAAAGTGTGTGCAAGATGGGTTCCTCACGTGCTTTCAGAACAACATAGGAGCAGAGAATTGACGCCGCATTGCAATTTTTTGCAATTTTTTGAGGATGAGGGTGATGGTTTATTCGACAGAATAGGGACTGGGGACGAAGCATGGATCCATCATTGGACACCAGAATCTGAAAGACAGAGTATGATGCGGAAACAAAAGAATAAGGTAACACCAAAAAAGGCAAGAGTTGTTGCATCAGCTGGCAAGGTCATGGCAACAATATTCTGGGATTCGAATCGATTACCAGCCCTGTGGGACCACAATGACAGCTGGTCACTATTGTGAGGTGCTGAGAAAACTCAGAAGAGCCATACAAAACAAAAGGAGGGAAAAGTTGAGCAAAACAGTTTTTCTGTTCCACGATAACATTCACCCACACGCTGCTCGTGAAACTCAAGCCCCGTTTGAGCAGTTTCGATGGGATGTTTTTGGTCATGCACTTTATTCATCTGACCTTGACTCAAGTGATTACCATCTTTTTCCGGAGCTGCAGCAACAGCTTGGGGAAAGGCGCTTCATAAATGATGAGGAACTGAAATAAGAAGTGGAAAGATGGCTATCCAGTTTGACGGAAGAGTGGTTTGACATTGGGTTAAAAAAACTGTTACCATGGTATCAAAAATGTATTGAGGTTCAAGGAAATGCTTTCAAAATATACCCTTTTTAAAAATATTTAAATGTTAAGTTATTTTTTAAAAAAATAGTGCAACTTACTTTTGTGATGCCCCTCTTATCTCCTCTTGGATTTGGAGACATATACAGTCATTGTAATTTTTAATGACTTTTGTTTAATTTAAAAACCAATTTTAAAATTTTCTAATAGCTCCCTTAGCATCAACAGGTAGTGAAATCTAGCATTGCTATACTGTCCAAGTTTATTTTGGGTGACACATATCTTTAGGTTCACCCTGGCAAACTGTAAGAAAATGTTTCCATAGATTGCATCAAGCAATGGGACAATATATGATTTGATTTTATCAAGCTAATATGGCTTTAGGTGTTATAAGTTATTTAGTATTTCTATGACGAATTATAAAGAAAACTACTCACCTCTAAGAAGTTTTGGTAGCTCCTGATGAAAATGGAAGATCAGATCTGAGTTCCTGTCTTTGCCGGGTACTGTGTTCGTCCACAATTTTTTCATAAAGAATACTTGATAAGTGAACTGGGGGGAAGTGCCTGAAAAATATTCAATTAATTCAATTATCTTATCTTTATGTAGCTATTTAATAAACAATTATGTCAGAAAATCTGTTTTAAATGTAAATGCACAATTATGTCACGGGAAAAAAAAAAGAAAGAAATAGAATGTGTGCTATTCAAATAAAATAGTACAACCTCCAGTCAAGGTATGAGACAGTCACGTCAACAAATGCTACTGGTGGCAAACATGTAACGGTAGCATGCTCTTCGACCTTCAGCGTGCCAAATGACTGTACAACAAACTCCCTCAATCCCACAAGGGAACTGTACCCAGGAGTAATCGTTGCACTGAACTCAGGTATGCCATGGTTCTGTCAAAGCCTACTACAACTTCTTTTCTAATATTAAATATTTTGATTCAGCTTGGGAAGAGGAGAATTCATTTGACACTCATTATGTCAATATACAAAAATTAGAAAAAACGTTTTGTATTTTTGAGCATGCCCCTTTCAGCAAAAGTTAATAAGATTTAAGATGTAACAATCAAGTGGAGCTAAGCAAATTGAGATGTGACCGTCGACTTACTGAAAAATGCAACACACTCAGTGCTGTAGAACTCAGGCCTTCTTGATCCACACTTTCCAAATCTTATTGACAATACTGTGAAAATAATAGCTATGTTTGGCAGCACCTGTATGTGGAAGCAGGCATTTTCCATAATGAAGTTGCTGAAAAATCAGCATAGGTCTCGGATCAGTGACGATAATCTGCATAACAGTTTGCATATATGCCTTGCCAAATAACCTAATCCCAATTTTAAAGACATAGCAGATTCACATGGAAAGAAGAAAATGAAGAAATAAAGTTTCCAGTGATGACACTGCAACTGCATAATTGCATGGCAGTGCAACAAACCTCTCTGTTACTTGCCTTGTGCTCCCAGTGCATTCAAGCCAACTTCGTAGCACCAACGTTAACATGACTGGTGTAAGATATGCAAAACAACTAGTGTTTAATTATAAAAACAGGAACAATGTAACAGCACATAATTTTCTTTCTGTACCTCTGAAGAATGGTTCTTACCTGAAATATTAAAATAATATACTGTGATATTGTTTTAATGTGCCTATTTTTATAATTTAACATTTCCATAGACAAACTTACAGGGTTTCTGAGGGATTGGTATAGGACCACCTTGATATAGGACATATAAAGTCTGTGATGACAAACTTTAAAGTTACATAATTATTTTTCATTTGAATATTTGTACTGATAAACAGAAATAAATAAAAACTAGACAAATGTGGTACTGATTTCCACTCTAAAATATTTCATTTCTCTTTCACAAGTGCAAAACTAACTACCACTGCAGTATTTTTAAAATTATAAATCAAACCAAAGACAATAATCCATTAGCAAATAACTATTACACTTCTAATTCTGCATTAAGAAATGGGGTGTATATACTTTCTAGTAATGGAATGATTTCTCAGACAAAGGTAATAAGTCAATTATTCAACTTAACTTAAGAGCTTAGTAATCTTTTTGGGTAATGTTGCTGCATACAAGCTTAATGATGTGCAACCTCACTAAATCATGCCAACTTGACATGAAGAAATGTGCTACATCCCCTGTAATGGACAAAGAGGTTGGCAATTATGAATCCGAGAGGAACATGGATAATGGAATGGAAATGCAATCTACAACTGAAACAATGGAATAGAAGCATAAACTGAATGGTGGAGTAATTTTAGTAAAGAGGAATGGAAGAGAAACTGAAATATAATTAAACAGAGATATAAATAAAGGAGGCATCATTAGCAGAAAGGGTTATGAAGCAAAGGTTTCTTGTTTCCTCATTCTCTTTGGCTGTTAATTATTAATGGAAATCCACATTTCAAATAACATTGAAATCACCAGTAATTTGTGACAATTATTTTCAGTAAAATCCAATGTTTAAACCATTCTGTTTGTCAATTACCTGTCACAAGTAACTCTTATAAAACTTTGTATCTGTTTCATAAACATAGGACATTATGAAATATATTCATATTTTACTTATCTACCTTCTGTACAATTGCATGAGGTTATGATTTCACTGTTATTTCAGGTTATACATTTGATGCCTCTAAAATGCAACTTTGCATTTCTTTTATAAATATATGTATACTTACAAAATATATTCCTACTTAAGGTTGTCTACATACTGCACAACTGCAACAGCTTATCATTTCAGTTATGTGATTCATGAATTGACCACCTCCATAGCACAGTTGGTAGTGCACTTGCCTCTAGTGTGGAGGACCTGGGTTCGATCCCCGGTACCAGCATGGGTGTTGAGAATACAAGAAAAATTTACCAAATTTTCTTTTTCTCCTCTTTATTTTACAACGACAAACATGGTACATGAATCAGCCATTTTAACAAAGTCTCACCCTCTTTTTTATTTATACAAATAGTACCAACCTAACATTCTCCCACCTTTTGATTGGGAGTTAACACGACTAATCAAAACATATAATCAAACAAATAATTCACAATTTTTCTCAGTCTCTCAGTCTAAGTGGTGGACGAACTATTCTTCCTCGCCTTGTTACAGTAGCTTTAGTCGAGTAATCTGAAGGTGAATTGTTGGCGTTTTGAGTTTCCATTTTACTTCATAAGTCCTCAGCAGATGTATTCAACTCCAATGGGAAAATACGTTGTACAGGTCTGATGAGTTCTCCAGCAGCACTCTTAATTCGAACAACACTGACTTTACCATCCTTTCCAGGATATATTTCCATCACCTTAGCCAAGGGCCAGAAGATTCTTCCTCTCTTTTCATTCTGTACTAGAACAATATCCCCAACCCTGACTGGGTCTTGAACCTTTCCAGGTGGTTGCAGCAACTGACTTAAATATTCTGCACGGAATCTGTTTTTCAAGTCTTCTCTAAGTCTCTGTAGATAATGTATCCTCTTATTAAGGTCCACCTTATCCAGGTGATCTAGATCTGGAACTCCCACCATGGTAGTTTCTTGTAGGCACATTGCTGGGGTTAAAGGTTGTAAGTCTCTAGGATCTTCTGACACGTATGTCATTGGTCTAGAATTGACTACTGCTTCACATTCGTACACCATCGTCAACAGTTCTTCATAATTGAGAGCAGCGCGTCCAAGAATTCTTCTCAGCAGTCTCTTCACCACTTGAATCAACCGCTCCCACCATCCTCCCCACCAAGCAGCAGTGGGAGGATTGAATTTCCACTGAATTCTTATGTCAGCAATCTCACATTCAATCTCCTTCCAGTTAATGTCATTCAGAAGGTTGTTCATACCCACAAAATTTGTTCCATTGTCACTATATATTACTTTAGGTCGTCCTCTGTGGGATATAAACCTTCTTAGTGCAAGTTGAAACTCTCTTGTAGACAGAGATGTTACGAGTTCTAAATGAATGGCTCGAAAAAACAGCGCAGGTAAATAGAACTATCCAACTCTTCCTGCCATCCTTCAGCAATAGAGGCCCTGCCAAGTCGACTCCCGATATCTCGAATACAGCAGCATCCCTCACCCTATCTTCTGGGAGTGGCATAGGAGCCCTTTGAATTCCCTTGGCTTCTTGTCATTTACATGGAATGCATCTTGAGATTACTCTCTTGATAGCTCTCCTCCCCTTTAACAACCAGAATCTTCTTCTCAGTTTTATCAGCAAGGTAGCAACTCCTGCATGACTCATTGAAATGTGCTCCTCTTGAATAATGAGTTCAACTAACTTGTGCTTACTTGGGAGCACCATAGGATATAAAAAATCTTTCTCATCTGCATGCTCAGACAACTTTGTTTTCACTCTTAGAATTCCCTCCTCATCTTCCTGAACGTTCAAGGTTTTCAAATCTGAGATTCGTTCACAAGCGAAAACCTCTCGCTGAATATCTTTGACTAAAAGCTTCTCTGCCCTTTTCAGTTCCTCAATTGTTAGTTCTCCATTGGTTCTTGAGGATTTCTTCCGTGCATTGTTGATAAATCTTAATATCCATGCAACCATTCTCAAAATCTTGCTATACTTTGAGAAGTATCTACAATACCAATGATCTCCTTCAGCAACATCAACTAGTGCTGTTACTACACTGCACTTTCTTTCTATGTTTACTTCCGTTTCATTCACTGGACTCTCTGATTTCGGCCAATTGTCTTCTCCTTTCTTTAGCCACTCGGGCCCTTCCCACCATCTGGATTCTAATAATTTCTTCACTGAACATCCACGAGATGGTAAATCTGCTGGGTTGTCTCGTCCTGGAATATGATTCCAAGCTTCACTTCTTGTAAGAGTACGAATTTCCTTTACCCTATTATTCACAAACGTACCCCAACATTCTTCTCTCTGTATCCAACACAACACTGTTGTGGAATCAGTCCAATAGTACTCTTTGTTAAGTCCCAAACTTAAAGCCCTCTTTATAGATGCAGCCAACCGTGCTCCAATACAACATGCCTAAAGTTCAAGTCTGGGTATTGTTAAACCTTTAAGGGGTGCAACTCTTGCCTTTCCTTGGAGTAATTGCACAGAGACGATCTCATCATCCTGGCATCTCAAAAAAACTGCAGCTGCATAAGCTAAACCTGAAGCATCACAAAATGTATGTAGATCATATGTCTTGGCCTTCCGAAGCGAAATATATCTTGGAATTTTCACTTCACTCAATCGAGGTAGCTCTTCTAGCCATTTCTTAAATCTCCTCCCAGTTTCTTCAGAAACTTCTGCGTCCCAGCTGACATTACTTCTCCAACTTTCTTGCAATAAAATCTTAGGAAACAAAGAAACTGGACAACTGAATCCAATAGGATCAAACACCCGCTGTGTAATTGAAAGTAATATCCTCCTCGTTAATCTCTCAGATGATATGTTGACATCACGAGTATCACAAAACAGAACATCATTTTGTTTATCCCATTTCAAACCAAGAACAGAAGCATGCTTAGGATAGGTTTCCATCATTTTAGTATATTCCCAGTTCCTCACCTCAAATCTTGCATTTTCCATCAATTTTGTTGCTTCTTCTATGAAACAGTACAATTCTTCATTGTCATCTACAGACGTCACACAATTGTCTACATAAAATTAATTCTTGAGTTTCTCTGCTACAGAATGTGCTGGTGAAGTATGCCTCACTGTTAGATGATGATTAATCACAGCTTCAAGAAGAAAAGGGCTGCACTTTACTCCAAAAACTACTCTACAATGTTTAAACACTACCATTTTCTTTTCAGCGTAACTGCGCCACCATAGGAAATGTAAATAATCTCTATCTTCTTCCTCAATAGAAATCTGTAGGAAGGGTTGCTTTATATCTGCTACAACTCCTATGTACCTTTCACGAAATTTGATCAACAGAGAAGGTATTGATTCCAGGAAATTAGGACCATTAGTTAAACAGTCATTCAGAGACACCGATCCCTTTGACTTACAAGAAGCATTGAACACAGGTCTAACAGGCGTAGTTGGACTGTCTTTGAAGACAGCTCGGTGAGGTAGATAGTGACAATCACTAAGTTCAATCTCTGACTCAGGAACTTCCTCTATTATACCCTCTCGCTTCCAGTTCTGTAACACTGCATCATAGTCTTCAAACTTGGCTAAATTAATCAATTTTGGCGTTGTAGAAATTAGTCTTTTTTCTGCAACACACTTGTTGTCTGGCAAGTCCACTCGATTATCTTTCCATGGTAATTTTACTTGATAGCGACCATCATCGTTCCTCTTCAACCTCTTTTGAAAATGACTGAGAACAATAGCTTCTTCTTGGCTTTTGGCTTTACTTTCAACAGGATCAGAAATCCCTAAAACATCAAGTTTCCATAGATCTGAAATGCTAGGTACATGTGTCAGTAAAGTCGTCGTCATGGCAATTTGATTACCGTCACTTGGTATTCCAGCAGTTCTTCCCATCAACATCCAACCAAGAAACGTGTGTACTGCCATTAAAGTAGGTGACAAACTAACCATTTTTCCTGAGTACAACATTCCAGCAACATCAGCACCTAACAGCAGCTCTATCGGTGGTTCATTGTCTCCAACATCAGTGAGCACAATATCCTTTTCTGCCAACACTTTGAGATGTGGGCTTAACTTACTGATTCTGGTTATTTTACCGCATATGACTGGCTGATCCAACACTCCAACATTGCAATAATAATCATCCTTAAGGCTCTTCAATTGTATGTTGTAACAATTGTGTTTTATTTTCGTTGAAGTAATTCCACCAAACAAATTATGTGCAAGCTTCTCAGATCCCTCTGATTTATATCCCATCTCTGTGGCAGTACTGGTTAGTATATAAGATCTCTGGGAACCACAATCGATAATTGCTCTCACAATTTTGTGCGTTTGTTACCTTTAAGCTTGACCAGTAACGTCTGCAGTAAAACCTTTCCTTTCTGGCAGTGACTTGCTAAAATAGAACTTTCCTTCTTGTCTGTGTAGTGTTCTTTGATCTCACTTGTTTTCGAGTTCTCTTGGTTTTTTTGCAGATCTGGACACATTACAGGCCAATGTTTCTTACTGCAAATTAAACACCTTACATTGGCTTTGCATTCCTTTGCACGATGCCCTGTCTTGAAGCAAATGAAGCATCCCCTTGAAACCTTTAGCTTATCTAATTTCTTCTCAAATGACATTCTTTGTGCTTGGAAGCAATCCTTGGACTCATGAGGCTTTTCACAGAAAATACAATTCAATCTTTGTTTTGTTTTGACCTCTCCCAAAAATAACTCACTTGCTGTAACTACAGGTTCTTGCTTCTTGGATCTTTTTCTCTCCTCCTTGTTAACATGTTTATGAATGTGAAATCCAGTTCTAGCCAAGCTAATTCGCTCTTCCCTTCTACTTCATTTTTCAGGAAGGTTAACAACCGTTTCAGCTTCTTACTGTATATGTTTCTTTGCTCATCTTCTGCGGCTTCGTTTGATACTGGATCCCTAAGCCACACTCTTAACATATCTTCAGGGAGACAGGATTCCACTAAAGGAAATAACATAGCAGCATATTTGTCTGATGTCATTCCTATAGATTCTAGTGATCTCAAATGCGATTCCAACTGGTCATATAAACAAATAATATCACGTTTATTTTGTTTGTTAGTGGCATTGTCTACAACTAACCTCAACAGTTCTCTGACGTAAAATTTGATCAGAGGACCCTTGCGACCAAACCTATCTCGCAAACAAGATATCACCTTGGGATAATTTTCAGAAGTAGGCGGAAAACTGTCGACTATTTCTCTAGCTCTTGTGCCTTCTAAAGTCGCCTGGATGAGGTATTGAAATTTATCTTCATTTTCTATCTCTCGATCTTCGTGTATACGTTTAAATTGACTCCAGAAGCCTAACCAATCCTTTACTTCACCTCCGTATTTCTTAAGTTCTATCTTGGGTAGCTTTAACTTTTTACTTGATGTTGGAGATGAACACGTTGACATATTTTGTTCCATGTTTGCCGTTAATTTATTAAGATATATTTCTACTTCCACTCTAGCGCTATCCATTTTCTCTTTATACTGTTCTACAACCATATACTCAGCTTCATAATCGTCAGTTTTGTCGTCTGAATCCAACAGTTTGGAAACAATTTCCTCGTCGTATACGGATAATTCCCCAGATATTCTTTCTAACGTCGTAAATTTTGTTCTTACTTCATTCTCGTTGGCTTGATCCGTTAGAAGATTCATCAGCAAATTATAGCATTTTGTAAATGATGATCTCACCGGCTTGCGTCTTGTTAGAAGCTTCTCCATGTTTCACTTATCACAGGTAATTAACAATTATTCTACTCTTACCTTATACTTCTTTATTGTGAGATCACGTCGGGGGGTCACCAAATGTTGAGAATACAAGAAAAATTTACCAAATTTTCTTTTTCTCCTCTTTATTTTACAACGACAAACATGGTACATGAATCAGCCATTTTAACAAAGTCTCACCCTCTTTTTTATTTATACAAACAGTACCAACCTAACAATGGGGATTTTCCCGCAACTGGGAGGTCTGGCACAGGTTGCATTCAGCCTCGTTAGGTCCCAGGGGGAGCAACTGAGGAGCTAATTGATGGAGAAGTAGCGGCCCCAGGTCATGAAGGCTGCATAACTGGCCAGAAGGGCTTGGGGTACTGACCACGTCCCACTCTCCAGTACTACACCCCACCAATGATGCCTGTAGTGGGCAGAGGTGGAGGACGCAGTGGCTGGGCAGCAAGCCTTGGCCCTTCCTGGGCTGTTGCGCTAGGGGTTTAGTTTAGTTTTAGTTTAGACTCATGAATTAAGTTGTTTCATCATAATATGAAAGGATTTCTCAATTAATCTGAAATTGTGATACTCAATGTTACATTTGGGAGATCTTTTGGGTAGAATTGAGAAATGTGTGCACAAATAAAATAAAGTTTCCTGCCATCTAGTTGCCCAAATTTGCCATTTTGAACAAAATTAGCACTTCTGCATACTTCATATCTACATCATCTATGTATACGTATTGGTGGAAGCTACTTCCATTTGCAATCTTACACATTGCCAACTACACAATTTCAACATCATTCAAATTATGTTCTACTACCACTTGTCACTTTCATTTCTCATACATTGGCACCCTGCATTACGCTGTCCCTATGGCCATATTTGGCAAGATTACCTCTTTTTGTTAAAAATTAGATACATATTCTCATAGTATCAACAAAATTTCTATAGGATTGATTTCATCTTTATGCTTTAATTATTTTAATTTTCTTGTTCTATAAAATATAAAAAGTATAATTGCTCTCTTTGGTTATCTACTCACTCTTGAAAGTTATTGTAGTAATGCTCAGTATTGAAGGGAAATTTAAGCTGATATCAAGTGAGAAAGTCAAACCAAAAGAAAACACAGTGTTAAAAATATTATTTAACAGCATATTGCTTACGGCTTTAAAATTAATTTATTATTAATGCTTACCGTCTCGTGAGGGTCGTGCTTTCTTTATCCAATCGGTGAGATGTCGTACAAAGTCAAAGAAAAAATCACCCTCTGGCACAGAAATAACTTTGTCTGCAATTTTTACAAATAAACTGAAACCTTCACTAGAGCGTAAATTTAAGCGCTGGGCAATATTCTGACAGAAATCTTTTGCTCTTGTTGAGGAATCCACTTCAAATGCCTGCAACATTAAGCAAATTATTCTATCACATATGCTTAGTACTGACAGTTAAATTAAATTGAAACAATGACTACAAAGGCTACAACGAGAAATAGCTTCATAAGGGGTGTGTGTGTGTGTTGTACGTGCGTGCGTGAGTGTGTACGTGCGTGCGTGCGTGCGTGCATGTGTTGGTGGTGTTGTGCATGGGTGGTGGTATGGGAATGGGGTTGGTGTGAGAATAGGGATGGGTGTGGTGATGGTGTGGGGATAAGGTGGGGGTGTAGGGATGGAGTAACTGTGGGTGTGGGTGTGGGTGCCTGCTTCTGTAATGTGGTGGTAGCATGTCTGCTTCATGCCCAAGAGGCCAAATCTCGCTTAGGGTGAGTCCGGATAAGGTTTTTTGCATGGTTTACCCTTATTCTGAGAAGACGAATCTTGGGTAACTTAAAGCTCTATGGACTTCGGGCTCAGTTAGAGCATCATTTCACTATTTCCTTTATTCACCGTCCAATGTGGCACTATGCTGGAGGATGTTAGCAAAAAAAAAAAAAAGAGTGGGTGTGGGGTTTGGTGTGAGTGTGTGCATGTATGAGCACATGTATGTGTGTGAGTGGGTGCGCATGCATGTGTTCATGTATTTAGATAAAAATATGTTATACTATGGGGAAATAAATATTACTTAGACACACACATCAATTATAAATAATTAAATTATCAATAACTTTTTAGGAACTTTCAAATTACATAAAAATCATGACATTTTCAATTTATAATAGAATGAATAATATATAAATATACAAATAAGATGCTTACAAATAAGATAAATTGATACAAAACAGTATTATATTAAGATTATTTATGAAATATTTAAGATCCTTGCAGAATATTTGATAAGCATGTATCTTTACTAATGGAACTTCATTGCATTTCTCAACCAAATTCATATAAATGTATTACTGTGAGCAACAACAGAATTTCTGAGCTGTTATAATTCACTGTATCATATATACTTTCAATATAATGTGTTTAATCTCACGTATCCAAAAAACTTTCATTCATTATTGAATAATCATATTTGTATATAAGTTCCAGGGCTTTAAGAGAAATGTTAATTTATATGGAAACTAACATACATATGCAGTCTGAAATGTGATATTTTGTTTAACATTCTCTGTGGGACTGAGCAGATTGATATAAGCTTCCAGTTGTTCACATCATTTTAATCAGCAGCTTTGTGAAGCAATATAATTTTTCATTTGTTAAAAACAATGTGGAACAAAACTGTTAATGACATTCTTGAGAAAATGTGTGACAAAACAATGCAAAATAGTAATTCCGGTTATTTTTAACACCCTTTTGTATATTTGAAATATATGAATGCAATTGTATCACTGTCATGTGTGGTGGTTCCTTTCAACATTTGCTCTAAGAGCTAATATTACCTTCTGATGAACACTAAAATTGCAGAATGATCAAGATTATCATAAATTACAGCAAAGAGTAAATAATGTTGACTTATTTACAAATCATTAATTAAAAAAAATGTATTTGAGCATCAAATCATCTTTTCCTTAGGAGTTTCTTAAAGAAAAGTTGGTACACCTACCTCATCTGTATCATCTGGAAAGTACACCTTGTGGAATATCTGTGTGGTTTTGTGCTGGATGGCCTCCACCTCAACTTGATGTGGAGGGTACTTTCTCTGACCATTTCTTAGTGTTTTTTGAAGCCGTTGTAATGAATCCTGAGATATTGGATGTCTCCGAGTTCTAAGAAACATTGTTAGTTCCTGGAAAAAAATGTTGTATAAAAGATATTTAATTGCTATGATAATGAAAATATGAAACATAATGTGGGATAATACAGAAATATAGTGGCTTTGGATATTCTTTTGCACTTATTCTAACATTCTTATTCTAAAATGTTAGGAATGCTTTTATGTTTATACTAATTTTTATGAGTCATTTGTTTACTTTTTCTCCTGTCTTAAAATTCCTTGCCCATTGTGTATTTCACATGTTCCATCTATAATTGTTGTTGTTATTGGGCTTGGCAACCTTGATATACAAAATACAAACAGGAGTAAAATGATCCATCTTAGTGAAATTTGTTCTGTTTGTACTTATTGTCACATTATTATTGAATACCTTGATAGGATTTAGAAATGTAAGTACGAGAGACATTTACAAATGATTTACGATAATAGCTTTTATACCTTATTTATTAATAAAAATTATTCAATGTACATGGAATGTCTCAATATACTCCCACCAACATCAATACACTGCTCCATCTTCCTGGGAACTTCATTATTGTACTACACACCCACTCATGGACAGTTTCCTGCATTTCCTTATTATTGCAGAAACTTTACCTTGCAGTGCATCCTTCATACTATCAAACTAAGACTTTATTCTCAAATGTATGGTAGTGATTCATCAACCGAGTTGTGACATATGATTGTATAGAGTAAGTTAATGCTTCCAAGTTAAACAATAATTTGTATAAGTTATTTGTAATCTTCATATTGTAAATATTATCTTATACTCTTAAATATTTTGACAATGCCCATATTTCTGTATGAAATTCTATGGCTAATAAACTAAAACTAAAAGGTAAACAATTTGAAAATACTCTGAGAACATATGTGATTATGAAGACTGTGTGGTACAGATGACCTATAATGTTGACTGGAATTGTTCTGTAATGTATATTGTATGTAACTCCATTAATAATTGTAAACATACTCATTTTTTTATCATATTGATGTCTAAATATTTGTATTTTGCAAATCTACAGACAATAAACAATCTAAACCAACAGTTTTCCCCAAAAATCTGGATCTTCATTCACCATTTCCAATAGTAGACAACAGACTATAACTCTACTTTCCTTCTGGGCCTATGTCAAGTCCCATGGAATGCAATGTGCACAAACCGTTTTTGCACCTTTTTTTGACTCTTTCCTTCCACAAAAACCACGCAGTCCACCTTTGTCCACAATAGTCACTTTCCATCTTGTCAATGGCTTCCTCTACTTAACAACAAACAAGCACTGTTCTTTCACTATACGCTCTCTTCACAACTGCCATCTAGTATTTGTGTGATGTACTAGCATCTGTTCATCTTCCTTTGATAAGAAATGCTGTAGATCAGGCGTGCCATTAACTGTCCCCTAGGAGCTATATACTTCCCACCATATCAATTGGCTACATGGTGCAGTTGAAACTAGTAAACAATATTAGATGGATGTTTAGAATGACTATGCACACATTTCATCAAGAATGGGAAGATTATTTTTGTATTTTACATCCACTTTGTTTAATTTGTGATTATTCATTACACCATGTATCTCATTTTAATATTAGATGTCATTTTAACAAAAAACATATTGGTGAATATGGCAAGCTTGTTATATCAATATGTTTATATATTTTCTTAAAACAACAACAACAACGATGATGATGATGATGATAACAACAACAACACACTCAACAACAGAGGCTTTGTCTAACAGACTCAATAAAAATAAGCTGTCACAAACTTCCGCCATTTAACAATCTGTTAGAGCCAGTTACCGCATTTCAAAATTTAATCAGATCAGATCTACATTAATGGATGTGAATTTAGTTTATATTCTATGGCTAAGCTATTGGCTTTGAAACCTGATTTAAACACGTTGGTAATGAGAAAACACAGCTGTTGATCTAGAATTGAGTGATTTAAAATATCTGCACAAACAGGACTGATTTTCACTATTGCAATGTGCCATGTATTTGTACAGGCAAATAACAATGTAATGAGGATGAATGTACAGCTTTGACTTGAACATCCTGTGTCATTCCGTAATGTTTGTGGGAGCAGTTGCTACCCTCCTCTTCTTTCCTTATTGACATGTCTGCCGTAGATGGAGCTGTATTTTTTAAACAATGCAATTGTAAACCATTTCCAAATGCCCATCATTAATTAATGTTTATATATTATTTTAATGCCTCAAGGATTTGCTAACATTCTGAATAATGCAGTTTTGATAGATACCAGTAATTTTGTACAGTATGAAAAATTCTGCTTTTCACAAAACTAACGTCACGGTTCTTAAAAATATACCACCAACTTTTATAGAACCCTAATGTAATCAAAATCTTTTTAAAGAATAAGTGTTTAATTTATTCAAGATTAAATTATATTGAATCTGGACATATGATGCAAGGATAATAATAACCTTATAACCTAGGAACAACCTTGGAGACAAAGTACTTACTTTAAGTAGGTTCTGACTGCAAGCAAAAAGACCAGTAGCAAGCCACATAAGTTCCCAACCTCGTTCTTCACTCAATCGATTTCTGTTGTCAGTCAGCTGTTTCATTATTTGGCAATAGATTTCATCTCTAAGAATTTCCTAAGTAAATAACAAAAGAAATATTAGTAGCAGCAGGACCTAGATCATCACCATATATGTGTACATTTTTTTACCTGCATAATTAGATGAGATTAAGGATAGTATTTTCAAAATAAGGATGAGGGTCATCCAGAAAGTAAGGAACGATTGAGCATGATTGAATCAAAACAAAGGTTATCACTATCAAACTTAATTTTTAAACTTGCATGACTTTACACTACTTTTCTATGTAATCACCAAACTCGTCAAGACATTTGTTGCAATAAGGGATTAGCTTTTCACTACCATTATTGCCATCAAAGATTTAAGCCAGGCTGTCACTGCTTGCTTGAGTTCCTCATCGCTTGAAATTGTTTTCCATCCAAAAATTCCTTAAGTTTTGGGAATAAGTCATAATCACTTGGTGCCAAGTGGGGGCTGTGAGTGGGATAACCAAAGATTTCCCATTTTAGGTGTTGAAGTTCCTGCTGTGTTCATGCTGGTGCATGAGGCTAGGCATTGTCATGGATCAAGAAGGCTTTTGCCAACAGCATTCCACTTCGCCTGTTTTTAATTGTACGTTGAAACCTTTGAAGTGTTTCACAATAGGCTTCTGAGCTTATTATTGCTCCTCTTAGCATGAACTGAATGTGGATTAAACTGCTTCAGTCTCAAAAAACCATTGCCATTACTTTCCAGGTGTTCAAATTTGATTTTTCTTTCTTGGGTTTTGTAGGCGAATTTGTGTGATGCCACTCCATTGTCTGCTGCTTATTTTCTGAAGTCTTGTAAGAAACCCAAGTTTCATCTCCAGTAACAATGCAGACAAGCAACTCATCATTCTCTTTGTCATATCGTGTCAAATATTTAAGGGCTGCTTCTTGCATTTTGCCTTGTGGCCATCATTCAAGATTTTTGGCACTCACTGAGCACACGTTTTCTTCTAACCAAGATATGCTGTCACTGTTTCATGCAGGAGGGAACATGAAGTTTGGTGAAAAGATTCATGTAATGTGCTCAAAGCGAAACATCTGTTTACCTGAATTGTGTCATCAACTTTCTTCTTCAGTTCTTCCATAACAAGTGATAATCTGCCCCTCCAATCTTCATCACGCACATTAGTCCTTCCTTCACTGAACATAATGCATCATTTACTCACTGATGACTTGTTAATTGCACTTTTACCACAAACATTCTTTATTTGTCTATAAATGTCAATAGGCTTAATGTTTTGAGCATTCAGAAAACAAATGACACTTTGTATTTCACATTTAGCTGGATTTTCGATTGGCAACACCATTTCAAATCATGCAAGAACAATTAGTGTGACCACATAGAAATGAGACTCGTCTCTCACTGAAGGCAAGGAATAAGCTACCTGTCACTAACACCATCACAGTGGTGGGGGTCTGCGCTGTGCACACTCTGCAATCTGGAACGGTTTTTATATGCAGGTTCAGGGGCTGAAGCAGGGAGGGGATGGAAGTTACACAATATTCACAATGACTTTAAATATTGGTCCATAAGCATCATTTTGTAGCTATGAAATTCAAATATTTTTTTTATCAACTTTCTCGATGTATCTCAGGGCACGGTACAGATCAACACTTTACAAGAATGATTAAATTCTTGTTTCCTTGTTAAAAACTTGTTTATTGTCCCTTTATATCACAAATAAATAACACAAATATTCTGGATTGGTGTCCTTTCTCTAAAGCGCTACGGTATTCACACTGCCCAAACACGGACTATGTATATTTGCGAGTTCGTAATGTTCTTCTATTCTTTTTTTACCCCACCTAACAATCTACATGTTTGTTTGCTGCGTTGTTAATCCTGTTGACTTTTACAACACAATGTTCTTCCAATAAAACACTATATGCCAATAACTTTTCAAACTATACGCAGACTTCGCGATTTCCGCATGACGCCAATCCAAGCTGTTGAACAAGCAGACAATTGAATATCAATTTTTGCCGACTATAATCGCTATTTACAACTTTAGGAGGCCTTTCCGGTGACCCTATAATTTTGCATTTAATCACTTCAGGGGGCTTATGCAGAAAATGTCGCCTCAAATCATTGTTTACTTTCTGGATGATCTTTGTGTTTTTATATAACATTCTTGCCATTCCTCTGTTTCCAAATTGTCTCATATTGCTTAATCACCTTACAAACTGAGGCAGCAATTCTCAAAGAAGAATGAAGCTGTTAAAGATAATTTACAAATATTAATAAATATTAGTGACTAAAATTTCACTTATCTTTTGTAACTGTGTATTATATTCCAATTCCAATTCCAAACATGTTTTACAAACTGTCATTTGCATCATCAATGAATGGTAGAACAGATAGCCACGATGATATGATTACTCTGATATTTGAACATTAGTTCCAGTTCACTCATTGAAAAGTCTAACAACATTCACGACACTGTCCACACTTAACATGTGGTCATACTCGTACAATTCCCCATATCTCATAGGTTGCTGTTGTGATGTCATGATAGCAGGCTTTGTGGTGAGAATACCTCAGCACCTTGCCTAAGTTGTTAAAAGAACTAATAAGCAGTCACTTGCACAAGCACATCATCTGTAATTCAGTCTAGTAAATGTTTCCTTAGACCAGAATTCATGGTTTTCTCCCTTAGTCTGTGGGTTATTGTTGATTCTTCTGCCATTTAAATGGTACTACAGTGCATTCGTAGCTCAGTCGGACTGCCTCACGGAGGCACCAAACCTAGTGAGGACTGGCAGACTCTCCACCAGATTTACACATAAAGGCTGGCAAGTAATGAGTACTGAACACTAACTACTGTACTACCTTACATTAGGCTTACCTACATCACAACAGATGTTGAAATTGATGACCTTCAACGTGAACACATTCCCTATATCTATGAAAACAATTCTGGTTTACTTGCAAAAGCTCATGTTGACTGATTCCCTATATTTCTCTCATGATGTTGTCCTTCAGTTCTTGTAATGTGTATGAATTTGATGCATACACTTTATTCTTTAACATTCCCTATAAATAAAAATCACCGAGACGTTTAGTACAAGAGGTTAACATTTCCAAGACATCAGCTTTTGTGGTAATAAAACTTCTGAAACTTAAGCCACACAAGGTAACTGTAGTTCAGGCTTTACAACCACGACATGGACCCACTTTTAACGTTTGTACTGATGAAGTGTGGTTTTATCTTCAAGGTCAGATTTCAACTCTGAACAATTTATATTGGTTTACCGAAAATCTCCACATTATTCATGAAGTTCTCCACAACACTGCAAAAATTGGGGCTTGGTGTGCAGTGAGTGCAAGTAGAATTATCAGTTCCATATTTAACAACACAACAGTCGATTCACATGTGTATGTAAATTCTATTTTAAATAACTTTTTCCGTAACTAACAAGAAATGAAAGATATAACTAGAAATTATTTTTGGGCTGTTATGCCGTGATCTGCTGGAGTTAGAGTTTCCAGACATTTCATCCACAACTCCAGCAGACATCTTCAATGGTGCAATCATAGTCTCCTCGGAGAAGTTTGTGTACTGTCTGAAGTGTTGACTGTACGAGCTGCTATATTTATACCCCGAGAGGCCTCACTGGATGGTCTAGATGGCAGATGGCAGGAGGGAGGGGCTGGGCTTCATCCAAGATGTTGCTCCCTTTTGATTGGTTTGCTTTGATTTCTCCTGTTTGTGTTGTTTCTTGCCTTCAATGACAGGATACCAGTTGCTGCAAAAGCCTACACTCTCTCAATAAATGAAAGACTGTGTGGCTGGTTTCAGCAGGATTTAGCTATAGTGCACACTGCTGCAAATTCTGTGCATGAATTGGGAAGTGTGTATGGTGACAGAATAATTAGTCAAGGATTGTGGCCACCTTGTTCCCCTGACCTATCTCCATGCTATTTTTATTTATGGGGAACATTAAAGAATAAAGTGTATGCATCAAATTCACACACGTTACAAGAATTGAACGACATCATGAGAGAATCACAGGTAATCAGTCAACATGAACTTTTGAAGGTAAAACAGAATTGTTTTCGTAGATAAAGGGAATGTACTTGCATTGAAGGTCATCAACAGGGCCCGGATGTTTATGACTTATCATAGTTTTTGTTTGAGTTTTTCTATGAAAAATATAAGTGAAGCGTGATTCTATCAATGGTGATTAAAATTATGCAATTCTCATGGGTTTATAAAGTCATATTTTGGCTTTTTAAACTTTTTTTTGTAATTATACTATAGTCATACTTTCTTTTAAATTTTCATATCTTTGTCATATTTTTATATTTCTATTCCAGTTTCACATGTGTGAAAGACAATCTTTCACATCTGCTACTTCTTGTCTGTAATATTAGCAGGTCTCTTTCCCGTTACAATATTACATGCAAATAGATGATCCTTCCTTTTTGAAAACTTTAAAATGTATGTAATTTGCTATTGTAATTCTTTCTGAATGCCCTTCAAAATGTGACATTTATTTCATTCTGTGCAGAGCTGAGGGTTAGCACTTGATTGAGCAACTAAATAAATTCAAAATGCAACAATAAAATTAATATTATTTATTTATTATTTTGTGTGCTAGATTTTTAAAGTAGATTTTTAATATAATGTTAATTTAAACAGCATTTAATATTTGAAGATTTCAAAATGTACCAAAAAAATTTTAGTCGTATTTATCGTCATACTTTCTAATTTTTTCAGTCATAAATGCTTGCATATTTCTAACATTTTTAGGTCATAAACATCCAAGCCCTGGTCATCAATTTCATCATTTGCTGTGATGCAGGTAAGCCTAATATAAGTTAGTACAGTTTAGTATTACATACCCATTACTTGTCGGTCCTTTATGCGTAACTCCGGCGGAGAGCAAGCTGGTCCTCGCTTGGTAGTCACCACAGGGCGGCCTGGCCAAGCTAAGAAAGCACTGTATTGTCATTATTGATGAATGTTAGTCATTTTATTGCTCTACAATGCATGCAATGCATTCATTGCCTTAATGGAGGAAATGCTACTGATCTATAGTAGTATTTCAAAAACTGAAAATACAATATGATTAGAACTTTAACCTTATTACGACTTAAGAGTTTATTAATATTTAATACAGAAAACTCACATGTTTAAGAGGGCCATCAAAAATTTGATCTGTGTACTCATTACCAATCCTAGGTCGTTTGGATGGCAGGTCTCCCATATACTTCAACATTGCAGAAAAAGCAAAGCATGCTTCTTCTGCCAACTCTTCCTTGGTTAGGAGTTTCTTAAGAAGTGGCTGTTTAAGGGGTTCTCTGGAATGCCTCCATAGTTCCTCTGGACTTCCTCTTCGAGCCGAAGTTAATGTAAGAGCCTTAGACATAGTTCGCTTTGGTGGAGGCCTGTAATTTAAATACATACTTGGCATTGCATGTATATTTGGATATTTAAGCAACTTATTCCTTGTATTTGCTACTTTTTGTATATTTTCTAGACAAAAATTAAAATATACTTATGTCAGAAAATGACATTACTTCCTATAGCAATCTCCACAGAACATAATATAGCTTCCTAATCAGTTGAAGATAACACATGATTTGAAAACTATGTCACTGCAAGGGTGTTACTACAAAATTGACTGCATATGGAAAGGCCCTATATTATACATTACTATACTGTGCAGTGTTGAAGACATGTGAAGGAATGTACAGGGATGGGCCAAAAGTCGTGATCGGATATTTTTTAAGTTTGTGTAGCAATAATAAACTTTCACAGTGACATAAAAGCATTATTTATTGATTGATTGCTGCACTAATAAGGAATTGAAATATGAAAAGATAAAGATAATTGGGACAGTCAGCGTGGTGGCCCTGTATAGGTGATAACCCTCATTTTTCATTCGACATTCTTGGAAACTGTATTTCTGCCGATCGTTTCCTTGTTGATTTCTTTGCCGAATGCTCCAGCGATTCAGACAGAAGATAACTAACATCATCATCGCAATATTTTTTAGGCCTTCCGCTGCATTTTGCATCCAACACAGAGCCTGCTGAGAAAGTCTTCTTTTCCAGTTTTTGGAGATTAGCTTCACTGGGAGCTGCTTTATTGGAATGAGGAAGGAAGTTTTCTGATTTCTTTGTATGTTTCACCAGTTCGTTGTTTTTCATGAACCCACATACTAACGATGAGATGTTCTTCAATTGTATATTTGCTTGTATCGGTCATTGTTTACAACACAAACAGTGTTTCACACTGACATCAACTAATAACACACAAAAAATCTGGCTTGTCGCTATAACATAACAATGCCCTCGCTCTATCCGAAAATTGACAAACCAATGCAACATAAAGCATATGAAGGTGGAAAATATCCCTCTCAACCTAAGAATAGTTTCTAATTAGTTTCCGGTTTCGGAAAGTGAGTTATTTCAATATAAACATTACCCAATCGCAACTTTTGGCCCACCCCATACAAATACAAGGAATGCAAATAAATGGATTAAACTATTCCTATAGTTTATTTGTGTTTCACTGTATTAAAGTCCATTCACTGCTTTTTCACCAATACGCTTATGATGTTGGCTTTCCTTTATCATAATGCTACAGACATATGAGTTTGACGTAAATGAATACTTATTACCTGAAATGATCTAAAGCATATTCAGCTAATGTGTGAGGCTTCTCCCTGGTATCTGTGCCGTTCACTTGTTGTGGATGAAGTTTACGTCCATGTTCTGCTCCTTCCAAACTAAACAATGCCTGAAAAATTAAGTATTTTGCAATATTATGACTGCAAAGCTTCTAGATTAAAATTGAAATTTAATAGAAAGAAATTCAAGGGTTTGGTACAAGGAAGGAATAAATCTAATATTTGAAAAGATCTTGTTTATTCCAAATTGTATTATATTGTGAAGAAAATGTTGTGTTGATAGTTGCTTTTATCTTGTATGGCAGGCCTGCTGTTTCTAGCTGAGGATGTATAGTTTAGCTCACCAGACAGGTCCGCCTGCTCAAGAGATTGCTTTGACAGTCAATTATGTCTGCAGTGTCAAGTGTTGTTTATGATGTCTACAATTATCTGTACTACCACTCCAGAATCCTCAAGTGATTAACCAAGTGATCTGGCCAAATCTGACAACTTTCTTTTCTCTTTTGGCTTTTATTCAAAGTCTGTCAGGTAGCAACTTTATCCTTTTTTTATGGATAACTGGAGGCCAGCTAGAGAACACATTGTCCCTGTTTGGTTATACTATGGTTATGAAATGGTGCAGATTTAGCTTGGTATTGATTTTAAGTGATGTGTAAACTGTGTGTGTGCGCATGTTTTTTAATGAACTTTATTTGACAACATATTCCATTACATTGTGACTAATATTATATGCTTGGGTACAAATGTGTGTGTAATGTGTGTGTTTGTGTGTGTATGTGTGTGTAATGTGTGTATGTGTATGTGTGCATGTGAGTGAGTATGGGTGTATTAATGCAAATATGTCACTTTTTTTTAATGTACCAAAGTGTCCTGTGAATACGTTTGTGATATTTGCAGCGAGCTCGCACGGCACCCATCTTGTGCAAAGCTTTTTCATATTCAATTCCTGGAGGAAGACCTGACCAACACATTTCTTTGTTATCCCTAAAGATTAGCAATTTCATGCATCTTTGTACCCAATCTTCCAAAATCATATCATGCACTGTTTCAATGATTTCCAGTGTGATTGCAGTTTTTGGATATCTTTTGCATGCATCATCTTGGATACTTTCATGGCCTTGTTTAAACTTGGCTACCCAGTTCTTCATGATGAAAATTTAAGGTGAAAAGTTGCTACACACATTTACAAGCCACAAATGAATTTTAGTTGGTGTTAAACCTGCTTTTATGAAGAATTTTTTCACTGCACAATACTCCGTTTTTTCATTTTGAACACCACATGCACCACAACTGCTTCAAATGACTGCCTACAACTAACTACTGCCTGGATGACTTGCAATCTTACATGTCATCTGCTAACACATATACCAACATAAGGGAAAAATTTAAACCAAAAAGGTAAGTCGATTAATAACACTACATAGTGAAAGTGTGCTACTACATAATAAGTGTCATGAAGAATAATATCAATAGCTGAATTGGCTAAAATCACTCCTGTTAAACCTCCTACGGTGAATAAGAAGATAAAACCTAGAGCTCAAAGAGAGGCAGGGGTGTAAATTACCTTTGAACCACAACACTTACTTATAATTTCCCGGAACATGTTTCGGAGGTTGACTTTCCTCCATTATCAACCGGACATTGACTGGTTCTCCCTGGTGTGGATAGTGATGTTTCCTATGAGGTCTCCTCTGTTGGTGGTTCAAGAAACTTGCTGAAGTTATCCTTCTTGAGGATGTCAAAATTGAATATTCATTTTCATTCATTTTCAATACTCATTATTCAATTTCGACATCCCCGAGAAGGATATCTTCAGCAAGTTCCTTGAACCACCACCATAGGAGACCTCAGAGGAAACATCACTATCCACACCAAGGAGAACCAGTCAATGTCCGGTTGATAATGGAGGAAAGTCAGCCTCCGAAACATGATCCAGTAAATTATAAGTAAGCGTTGTGTAGTGTTATTAATTGACTTACCTTTCTGGTTTAAACTGAATATTACTGAATTCCAAGGAAGAAGATAAAGGGAAAGTTTCACACGAGTAGTGCTGTGATCTCTGGGCAATGCTGAGAGCTTATCAGCCCGCCCTTGAAGTACGTCCTGAATAATTAGTAATAAAGTGAGTGAAGTTAAGGTTACAAAAGTTAATTTAATATTATTATTAGCTTCAAAATCAGGTCTGATATTGTTATTCATTTTATTAAAATATTTAGTGCTGTTATTGCAAAACTGATAAAACAAATGTTTCATGAATATTAATGCAGCACCTGTTATAAATTTATTTTAGTGAACCCCCATACTTAATTAAAATCTTGATTAGTCCACAAAATTTCCAGATTATGAGCTCATACCAATTGTAATTAAAATATATTGTACATTCAGTCACAACTTACTAATATGTCCTGTGGAGGTTTGCTGCATGCTGGAAGAACATATACAGTTTCGGCTGGAAAATCACCCTTTTCA
Source organism: Tenodera sinensis (assembly GCA_030765045.1). Classification (NCBI taxonomy): domain Eukaryota; kingdom Metazoa; phylum Arthropoda; class Insecta; order Mantodea; family Mantidae; genus Tenodera; species Tenodera sinensis. The sequence goes on along the minus strand of CM060966.1, from coordinate 24,238,100 downwards.
CCCGTACGTTCACAACGACCCACACACCAGCCAGAGCTCATCACAGTCTCGCCTGTACTGTCATCTTCAAGCACTATTAGATCTCCCTTTTGAAACGTCAGAAAGGATGATCCCTCTCCTATAATGCAAAATATAAGTTTTAGAAAAATAATAAACAAATAAGCACAAATTAAGTTTTTGTGATTCTATTGTAGTAAGTGGTTACAATTACAGAGACACAACTCAATGTGATTTAGTACTGCCAGTGAGTGCATGTCACTAATATTTTGTATGGAAATGAGAAATTATTTTTTACATTGGCAATAATGCCAATTTTTTAATCAATTATACAGTTTTTAAATAAATAGTACCACTTCTACAACTTTAATAAAACAATATGAATTTGTATTTGTTATAGTATAAAAATACATTATATTATATACAGATGTGCCCTTTTGCCAACCATTATTTTAGAATTATAGCAGATCTCTCTACCACAAATAGTTGTAAATCATCTTTCAGAAATTAAATATCTTGCCTTTGCCAAGTATGTACTTATACAAAACTCCTGTCCATATCAAACGGTCACTTAAGTTCATTTAAAACAAAATCAGAAGTGCATACATGTAACATGAGAACTAAGCATAACTTATTTGCAAGTTACCACAAGACTAAAGTTTATGAAAATAGTTTCACATATGCTGGCCTACACCGTATAACAAGCTACCTTAATCCATAAAAAAATATTGAATCACAGCAAAAGTTTTAAATTTTGGAAAAGAGATGTAGGCAGAGTGAGAGACTGAGAGGGGGAGAAAAGAGGGAGAGAGACAAGCCAGTAGTAACTTTCATATTTAAGGCGATAACTACAATCAGAGCCAGCTGTGAGTTCTGCTAATTCAACATTAAATGGTGGAGGTATTTGCAGTTAATATTTTATGTTTACATATTTCTTTATAATTTATGTGCCAAGCATGAGAAATAAGATTTTTAATTAGCCTGTACACTCTATGACAGTTCTGATGACTACAAAATGAAGAATAGAAAAAATGAAGAGTAAAAAACAGAAAAAGAAGGGAGGGTGAGAGGGAAAAATTATTCTTTTAATTCAGAAGCTTTTTTGCTGCTAAGATTCGTGACAGTAACCTAAAATTATTCTTCAATTTATGTCACTAGGATTATTGTCATTTTATGGAATAATTATATGAATTATGTACTAGTACATTATGGTAAGAATAATTTAATTTCATTTGCACACTGAGTTTATACTGCTTATGCAAAATTTAATTTCACATCAATGAAGCACAACCTGTTTCACTTGAATGCATGCCACTTATAGCAATGCAAGTAATAAAATTACTGCTTTTCCATCTCCTCCTTCTCGGAAGAGAACATTCCAAGTTTTTAGGATCAAGGTCCATCAGCCCAAAACAAACTCTGCAACAGAACAGATACCAATGAATATAATTTTTTACTGTTGTATGTTTACCTGGAGCTTTATAATCTTGCAGTGCTATTACAAATTTTGATCTCTTCTTAAGACCCTCTAAAAAGTATACTACTAAGTCTCTGATATCCTCAGCATTTGGACTCTGAAATGTAAACTCTTCTCCTCTGACTGTTGAAAGTGTGAATGTTTGTGAAAACACTTTATTTGTTCTGAAAAAAGAAAGGACAAATTTAATATTAATGTTTAAATTTCCAACAATATAAATGTCACTGGAACAAAGCAAGAATTAGAACTTCAGGAAGACATAGCAGAAATAAAATAACAATGAAAATTATTACAGTGGGATTTCAGTACATTTTTAGCTGGAGTAAAATAAATAAGAGGTTTGTGGTTTGTTAACTCAAACTTTTATTTTTCAACATAATCACCTTTCAACCCTTAGACCAATAATATTCCAACTTCTTTGTGCCTCAGAATAAAATGATTTATCCAATTGCAAAGCAACAGTTTGTAACCTATGATCTCCATATCAGAACTAAGTTCCTGTTACATTTAAGAGTTCATCAGTTAAATGCAGAAAAGACATTTCTTTTTTGTGCTTTGCTGATTAAGTCACTGAACTTATAGGTATAAGATACTTAAATTCATCAAGTAGATAAACAGAGCAAAAGTATTTTTCTGCAAGTGTAAGACAGAACTATGTATGACATTGTATTCTCTGTATGTCTATAAAGTTGTAACCTATGCAGTTCAGAAACAAAACCTAAAAAATAGCAATATCCATAGTCACTACACCCGACACAATGATGATTATTTTCAGCAGAGATTTAGTAAAAATATTTCAAAAAAGGATCCTAATGTCATGGGTTTAATGCTTCATGCAAAACTACCTGCATATTTTAAATGTTCTAAAGGTAAACAACTTGAGAGTGCTCTGAAGAAGTATTTGATAACAAAGACATTGTACAGTATCAATGAACTATAATTTACAGACCCTCTGTGTAAATCACAAATGATAGGTAGCTATAGTAATATGTGTAACCATTAGGTTGTCCATCTCTGTAATACAAATTATAAATATAAATGTGTGACAAAGTCAAAAACTGTATTGCAGTCTATTGACAATAAAGAATTTAATTTAATTTAATTAATGATAAATTGTCTGACAAACTGGAATAAATGCATGGTGTTCATTTTTACTTGTGTCTTCGGCGGTCATGTATGACGTCACCACTGGCTGGCGAGCCTTTAGCTGCAACAAGTTGGAGAATGACTACATAGAGAGTGCCCAGGCTTCTATTCCATAGAATACCTGTAACTTAATTCAATGTTTCTGTTTATTATGTCACAATGGATTGCTGGAGTTAATATGCACACGGAAACTTGCAACAAGCTAGGTGATCATTTACCTGGGGTCTATTATTGAGCATTTTTAGTTACAAAATGAAAGGCAAACAGAGAACTTCTTATGATGCTTCTTCAAAGTATAAACTAATCCTTTATGCTGAAGAAATGGCAATAGAAAGGCAGCAAGGGAGTTGAATGTATCAGAGAGCAACGTTCACTTGTGACAAAAACAGAAATTGGCATTATTTGCTACTAAAGCTAGTAGGAAGAAATTTACGGGTCCTTGCAAAGGAAGACATCCTGAAGTTGAAAAAGTGTTGGAATTTGTATGTGAAAGGAGGAAGAATGGGCAACCTGTGACTAGTGACATTATACGAAAGAAAGCTAAAGAGGAGGCTGAAATTCTTGGTATTTGGAAACAAGAGTTTAAGACTAGTCATGGATGGATGAATCATTTCATGCAGTGGACGGACTTATCATTAAAGATGCCGTACAACAATATGCCAGAACCTTCCTGCAGATTTTGAAAATAAACTAGCTAATTTTCTTCTTTAATAATGAGTCACCTAACATAGGGCACTTTCAACTCTATTATATATATAAATCCATTGTTGTATTAAATAAATAATAGATTTAAATAAAATACCTATCATTTTCTGTCAATGATGCACTTTGCATTCAATGCAAATTCCTTTTTTTCATAATTTTAAGTTTCAAATGTGGGGTGCGTACTAGATTTGCTGGTGCATTAGATTTGCATAAATACAGTATTTTTTCCCTTCTGTGCTAGCAGAGGTAACAGGAGTGGTGGTGAATGTATTGAACCAGTTATGCGCAAGGTAGACTAGAGTTTCTTGCAAGTGCTGTTGCTTATAAGTATTGTATGTATATAATCCCATTTTGAACTGAACTTACTTTTGACTGGCAACAGTGGTGATTTCTGGGAATGACAACTCGAGAAGGACCTGCTCTTGGTCATCTACTACATACACACCAGTCCAATTTACTGCTATTATAACGTCATTCTTTGGCAAGTTAGGTCCTGAAAGAAGAATGAACACCACTAAATCTGTAGAACTTACTTTTGAGACAATAACAATTAGTTTTACTCCTTCAAATTGCTAAACCACTAGAGAATTACAAGATTGTTTAAGATGTAAAGGACTACACAATTAGGGAGCATCATTGCAAACTATATTAGATCCACCTGAGGATAATATTGAGCATGGCATCGTTTTCCTATAGTTTGTTGTGCAATCTTTCATGAATTAAGCTCAAATTGCACTTTATGGCTTTACACCATGTCTTAAGGATTAACAAATTACTGCTCAGGTAAGTCCTATTGGCTGTCATCTTAACCACCTGTTATTAATTTTCTTTTTAGCAAAGGCATCATCATCATTGGTTAAAATGTATGAGTAGGATGATTACACTTTAGTTTTACTTACTAGGTTATACTGAGTGAGATGGTTTCATGATAACATGTGAGGCTTGCATTCGAGAGGTTGTGGGCTGGAACCCCGAGGCTGGCCTACCTAAGTCCCCCTGGACTTACGAGGCTGAGTGCACCCCGTGCCAGAACTCACAGTGGGGGAAAAATCCCCCTGCTGGTACCGGGGATAGAAACCCAGGTCCTCCACACCAGAGACAACTGCGCTACGGAGGCAGTGTAAAGGACAAATATTTATAACAAAAAATGCATACAAGGTGATGAATTTTGAAATCCCAACGGTTCCCTATATTATCAATGAAGAGAGAGCAGCATCATGAGCAGTTTGAAGGAGGATTCCAGCGTTGATGTCAGCAGGCATACAACAGATGATGGCTACAGTTGCTAATGAACAACTGTGTAAGTGAAATTGAAGTGTAATCATCCTACTCATCAATTTTAACCAATTTGGAAAAATATCACTGTTTTAAACCTTCTATAAACCGTGAGATACAAAAAAAACACCATCATATCTCTGAAACAAGGCGTAGACCATACATATGCCAGAAGACAATCAAATGTTTGAAAATTTAGACAGCATCAACAAAATTGATGTGTTACATTTGAACAACTGTTGGCCCCCATATTAAAATCAAATTCTGTAAAATTCATTTAGATAATGACTAATAGGGTCTGACTGAACAGGTTTCTTATTCACCCCTCCTTCTCCCACCCCATCCTCTTTAACATGCACCAATAAGGTACCATGTCCCTGAGCATGTGGACTGAAATGCTTGAAATATTTCATTTATTTCACTAATTTATGAGACATAACTTAAGCAAGTAATTAATAATGGACAACAGCGATAAAAAAATTACACTATAAAGTAATTCAAACCATGCCAAAATCACATTTTCTTATTGTAAATGATGCCTAATATGATGATTGTTTGATAATGCATTAGGCATTTTTCTTTATTATAGATAAAAATTGCGGTCTACACGCTGCAACTGTTTTATCTTGTATATTCCAACATTTTAAATATTTTTTTATGGTTGTATTGAATGATGAGGATTGTTATTTCTGACCAACTAATATGATGTGCTATTATTCCGAAAACTGTACTGTGTTTAGTGTTGTCAATTGTCATGTGCTATACTATTTGAACATGGTATAAAGATCTTACTAAACTTCTGTAACCTCATCGTTGGCATGTGTGAAACAAATGTTGAAAATTACTTTCTTTGGAGCGGATGTATCATACTTCCTTACCTTAATACTGTCATTGCCCAGACTAGCAGAGTAATAAGGCCATGCCACTGAGGATATTCGACGCAGCTTTGAACAAAATGTCTGGAAGGGGATTTTCATTAGACCACGGCCCACAAGCTCGGATAACCATTTCCTATTTAATGTTTTCTTTATACATATCTTTGTTGTAAAATTTTACACATGTAGGCCCACTGTATTGCTTTGTTTTAAAAAATGATGCATTACCAAAATCTCATTTGCAAGTAACTCTGAGTTACAAGTAATCTTCCCTCCTCCCTTTGATATATGCATAAATCAGGTTCAACTGTATTTATTTGCATAAAATAATCCATTAAAGTAATATTTCATGCAAAAATATTTTATATATTTTTCATTATATCATTGTAATAAGAAATCAGATAGTTCTTTCTTAACATGGACTCTGAAGTAACGGGATACTTGTCTTTATGTCATTTATAACTCACTTTCAACACTTTCAGATTACTGTTCTCCCCATTGCTTTAAAGGATGCACCACCACTGGCACTATGCTGAACTAAGAGGAAGAGTTTTGTTGCTTTTTGAAACTACGGAAAGGAATTTTATAAAGGTGGGATACAGCATCTCAATTACAGTTGGCCCAAGTGCACAGAAAGTGATGTTAGCTATATAAAAATTTGATAAGATATTCACAGAGGACAGAATACGTCAAGTAAATGCAGTTAATAACCTATGATATTTCCAGAGAGTGAAATCAAACACAGAACAGGTCTAGCATGGAACAAATTTTGGTCGCTTAAGTTCCTATTTACAGACAAGAGACTAAAAGCAAGTACAAAAGCAGAAATCCTAGACAAATATGCTATGACAAAACTACTTTATGGCTATCAGACATGGTTCCTGAAAGAAAAACTGAAAAAGCAGCTACAGGTGTGTCAAAGGAGAATGGAGTGTAAGATTCTAAAGGTTTCACTAAGAATCCAAATCAGGAATGAGGAAGCAACTTAGAAGGACAAAAATGCGCAATGTAGCAGAAAGGGCAGAAAACCTAAAATGGAAATGGGGTGGACACGTATCATGCATGGATCACTAGAAATGGATGCACCACATCATAATGTGGGACCTGCAAAAAGGAAGAAAGGAACATGGAACGTCAAAGGACCAGACTACTTTCAAACCAAACTCAATGGTCAAGGGTCACAAGAAACAGAGAAGTATGGAGACAGCTGGAGCCAAATAATAATCAACGAGCACCAACAGGGCAGAAAAACAATGACAGCAATTGCAAAAGTTGTGAAAAAGGCAGTGTGGAAGTGTTGGGGGACAGGGAAGGCAGAAGGGTTTTATGATTGGAAAATATGATTAGGAATAGGAAGACAGCTCAGAAACACAACAAAACTTCCAAGGATATTCTCACCTTCAGAGTTTATTTACAAGCTAGTCCCTGTGTACACAGTAGGTCTTTGCCCTTACAGGATGCCTAAAGTTAAAATTTATTATTATATTTCTCGGGAGATAAAAATAGAAATCATTATTTTTGCAGCACCCCTTATGGTCCAGAGTGATGCATTTTTTGTCTTTGCAACATTTTCAGTTTTGAACATAAGTTTGCAATGATGTTCCTTACTTATTCTTTAAAATGTAATAATTTTTATTTATTATATTCCCTTACCAGAGTTTCTATAGGCTTCATAGAACCTGGAGAAAAGAAGAGGCCACTTGAACTTGGCATAACTAACAACATCTTCTTTTACTCTAAGTGCTGGCACTTTCTCTTTCAAGTAATAACTCTGCCAAAATAAAACTCAAGCAAATAAAAAACAAAGCAAAATATAAATGTCACATGCAAAAATAAAACTGAACATTGAACACTGGAAGAATTTCCCTTAATAATGATCATGATGGGCATCATTTGTTCATATGAGATAGTATTAACAGCCAAAAAAACCAGAATGTTTCTATAGCTAAAGAACACATTTAATAAAGATTAAGGACAGAGAAAGAACTTAAAAAATGCATTGAACATATTGCAGAAGTTACATGAAAAGAAAATTATAAATAAATTAAAAAAATGTATTATATCATGACCTTCTAGAAAAGTTTTAGCAAGCCAGTGCTGTTTTTTCCACATGTTTACACCCCCTGAAAACCATAATACATGATGGGCACAGCAATAAACAATGTTAAGTACACTGTTTTGAAAACTATGCCAGTGCACAGAAACAATAACACACTGGAGGAAATTTTCCCAGTCTAAATAAGGAACAGTAGCAACCCACTTTTGATTCCAGGATTGGCTTGCATAGGAATATTTGGAAACACTTCCAATCAAGGTAAATACATTTAATATGGTACATCATGTAGTCTAGATCAGGACTTCTCAAAGCTTAAGATTTTATCTTAAAGTATTAGACACATTTAAATACCAAGTATCAAGAGTATCAAGAGTATTGACAGTATTGAGGTTCCATCCCTAATCAATACCAATACTGTTTAGTTTGAAAAGAATTTCATCAGTTCATCATGACTGGTACAAAACCTTAAATGATATGAAATTTTTCATAATTACAGCAAATAAACAAGTGTTCTTTTCTAAATAAAGGTAAGCATTTTAAAAAAGTTTATTTATGATGAAAATAATACATAGATTAATTGTAATATTCATTTTCTGAGCTCGAAAATATATAAATATTATATTTTACAAGAACATATTTCATATTTCTGTATAATATGAATAATTACTTTTTTCTTTTTTCTTTGTTTCCTCTTTCCTCTTAAAATATTTTGCTTATGCCATGCTGCCAAACTGTTCATGTCAGGAAGTTATGAGAAACAGAGAATGCAACATAATAATATATGAAACAAAAGCTGATGAAGTGCAAGAAGTTTTGAAACACTCAACATATAAGATTTTGTGCATTATATATCTTAAAGAAAAGCCTGTAAATAAACAAAGAAATAAATGTTTTAAATACTCAAAATTAATTTTAAATCACCCTTTTTTTCACTTTTATTTCAGAAATTAAATGGAATATACAGGTTGTCCTTAATGTCTGGTAACACTTTTCTTAATTTATTACACAAAAACAACAAATAATACAGCTTTTGTTTAGATGTCATGTGAAAGAGGATCTCAAATGGTTTTGTTTTTATGTTACAGGTACTGCTCATAGTTTCCACATTCACTGCAGTTGGTGTATTTTCAATATGGTGACTTCTGGTGCAGAACGTGCTGTCTGCATGTTGGAGTTCGACAAAAACAAGTGTGTTACAGATGTGCAACAGAAGTTAAGGACAAAGTACCCCAATAAACAAGCACCAAACACGAAGTCCATTTAAGCTTGGCATGATAAATTTGTTACTACTGGTTGCCTGTGTCCTAAGAAAAGGAGTGGCCGTCCATCAGTGAGTGAGGCAACCATGAACCATGTGAGAGAGTCATTCATAAGAAGTCCAAAAAAATCTGTTCATAGAGCGTATGAAAATTTAGAAAATGCTACGTAAGAGACTATGTGTGAAGTCATACAAATTGCAGCTCTTGCAGGAATTCAAACTAAACAACAAAGAAAAGCATAATGAGTTTTGTAGCCAAGTGCAACAATTCATGGGAGGGCTTGAGAACTTCATGGATCGCATAATCTTTAGTGATGAAGCAACTTTCCACATAAATAAAGGAGTCAACATAACTGTCGAATATGAGGTACACAGCCTCCTATTGAGTTCATTGAATATGAGCATGATTCACCCAAAATAAGTTTTTCTGCACAGTGTCATTGCGGGAACTTTTATGGACCATTCTTCTTCGTAGAGAAGACTGTAACTGGTAATACATACCTGGACATGATACAGCAGTGGTTGTTCCCACAAATGCAAGAAGATTCTGATGATTTCTTGTTCCAGCAGCTTGTGGTCCCACCCCATTATCATAATAATGTTCATAATTTCCTTAAGAATGGGTTACCTCAACGCTCGATAGGACAAGCAGGGAAAAATGATAGCTGTTTTGACAGGTGGCCTCCCAGATCCCTGGATCGAACTCCCCGTGACTTCTTCCTATAGGGGTACATAAAACATAGTGTGCATCTGCCACTTTACCACAAAATGTTGAATCAAATGCTGGATGGTGGAAGTTGCTACCACTGTATCAGAGGATATGTTCAAATTCTTCCCATACTCTTTGGATTACCATTTAGACATATGCCGAGTTGCACGTGGTTTCCATTGTGATCTTAGACATTGCAAACAAAACCATTTGAGATCCTCTTTCATATGACATATAAACGAAAGTGTATCATGTGTTGTTTTTGTTTAATAAATTAAGAAAAATGTTACAAGACTAGAGGGACACCTATATTTTGAAAACACCTATTTTCACATAAGCCTACACTTACTGCTGGTTTTCCTCCTGTGGCATACAGACATCACTTTAGGTGCACAGTACAATATTGTTTTCATATGGAACATCAAAACTTAGCAAACTGTGTTTATCTAAGTTTCAGATAGTTATAGGCCTGCCATTTCTTTTTGCCCCTATCTTACCCAAAGTAGAGAATTTGATCTCACTATGTCCAGCTATCTATACACTACAGGAGAAAGTACAACAGTAAGTCTAAGCTATGTTGAAGATAAGAGTCTCTGGAAAACGTAAGTTTTTTATATAGAGTGAAACTACAGAGATTAACAATTTATTTTAAATATTTAATACATTAAACAAAACTTAACTGTGCTTTATCAACAGAAGAATTCAAATCTATATTTATTAAACAAAGTGCATCAGAATGCATCACTGCCATTGTTGCAGCTATGTTATTTCTATTTTTCATAATGAATCTCAACATTATTAAGTAGATGAATTAAATATAACATCACTGAGAAGATAATTTTCTATTGCCAAGTTTAGTAACAATACATTTTAAATATTTCTCTTACTTGCTTGAGTGGTTTTAAATGCTAGACGACAGAGATAGTCTAAAATATTGTGACATTGCTTCAAGTTTCTATGTAGAAAGCATCCCATAAATTAGATGTTCCTTGGCTGACTTCATGTTGCCAAGGAGGCAGGAGTAACTTTTCAGAGTTGTAGTGCTAGATTGAGAAAGTAAGTTTGTTTGAGTGTAAAAAGAGTTAGAAAAGGAAGTGTAGTTAGTGAATTTGTGTAAGACCACAGCTGTAAAGAAATTAAAGAAAATAAATAATTGAGAAAAGTGAAAATTGTTACAATATGGTTTTGTTACCTAATTTTAAAAATTATAATGAAAAATAATATCACATTTTAGGTTTAATGAACATACCTCTAGCTTTTCTTACCTTTTTATAAGCTTGAACGACCAGCTGTCCCCAGTGATCAAGAGCCTTATCTGTACTGGCAAGACAGTAATCTGGTATATAACTAGTAAGAAGATTAAACATCCTGTCTACACTTAGGTCAGAAGAATATTCAATAAAGTATTGTTGTGCAGCTATCATAGCCAGGTCTTCTTCCTGAAACAGATATTTTACATATCAGTTTAACTATTTTCCTTGAATCTACTCTCTAGCAAGCTTCAAACCACTGATATTAACTACAATAAAACAAGATGAAAAATAGATTCAGCAATAATAGTAGCCAAATATAAATTTACCAGATATAAGAGCAGCACTGAACATTTTGAAAATGCCATGGTTCTAAAAACAAATGAAATGTGTTTTTATTGACAGATACTTTCCCATGTGTTGCGAGCTGATTGCACATAGTTTGTTAATTATCATCATTTTAAAATTTTGTGTTAAACCAAAAATGAATTTGATTTGATAACATTTCTAGACTATGATTTTAAATTGTGGTTAGTGGCTAAAGAATGTGAAGATTGGTTTAGAAATGCATGTGGCTTAGTAACATCTAAGGCAACAATTTATAACACTGGTCGACAAGATTTTTTTCACAAGAAATCTGAATAGTGAATCTAGTGCATTTTTTCATCCTGAATTCAGATATGTAGTCAGAATTTTCCCATCAGGCGTAGTTTTTCTGTGAAAACTAGTTTTCAAAATATGATTTTAGCGTTTTCTTTGACCTGTCATAGGAACCTTTACCTCATATGTAGCTATTTTACTCAAGCCGTATTTATTGAAATTATTTGTAATATCACGCTGAAGCACCACAAAACAAGACTGTGCAGGTTCATTCATGGAAAGTATGAGGAACAATGATATAACTTTATCTCATGATTTTCTAGGGTTTCTTTAAAGATTTTGCTCCGATGAACTGTAGCATTATCTGTTAAGATTGCCTGAATCTTGCCATATTTAGGCACATAATCTTTTATTATCTTTCCTACACATGTTTTGCTGCTGATATTCCTAACAGGATAAATTTTAATAAATTTACTAAAAACATCATGAAGAACAAACATATATCTACATCCAAATTGTCCTACTGGTAGCTCCCCATGTGCATCAGCAGTAACTAGTACATTTTTCCCTTCTCTTATGATTGTCTGAAGTTCTATATCAAATTTGATATTAAATGGTTTGGCCCTTTGACATAAATCACAGCTTGAACATATTTTTCTCACTTTCTTTGCCAAATGTTTTATATAAAAATGGTCACTAATTACCATGATTAGCTTTTCACTACCTGTATGAGCTAGTGTTTTGTGATAAGCAAGTATAAGTTTCTCTTGTAAAGCTTTTGGTACCATTACTTTCCATTTAGGTTCAATTCTTCCATGAAATTTATAGATTTTTCCCTCATAAATACCTATATTATCTTTTAGATTTTCTGTGATTGGTTGTGCCTTTTCTCTCAATTTCTTAAGTTCATCGTCCTCTGTCTGTAATTGTTCCAAATTTCGAAATTCTTTAGCTAATTGAGTCCCTTCTAAGGTTTTCAAATATAGTATGGTTACATCATGTTTGTTGTCACTAATTGTATCTGGTATTGTATAATTGGTTTTCATCCTTGATAACAAATCACTAAAAATATTTTGACTTCCTGCTATGTGTTTGATTTCTATGTTATGGGATGTGATCTCATGTATATATCTAGAAATACGTGTGCTTGTGAGTTTGCAAGAGTTCATAAATGCCAAACTAACATGATCTGTGTAAACTATTACTGGGTTGTTATATACATATTGCTTAAATTTTACAAGTGCAAAGTAAATAGCTGCTATCTCTTTTTCTGTAGTGCAAGCCTGTGATTCAGTCCTTGAAAGCCCCCTTGAAGCTACAGCAATGAGGTGATCTTTTCCTTCCTCATCTTTTTGTAATATGACACTACCATAACCAAGTCCTGAAGCATCCGTATAAATTATGTAGGGGAGATCTTCCCTAGGTTTTTCCAATAAAATTGACGCTGCAAACAATGTTTTTACCTTTTCGAAAGATTCTTGTTCTACTGATGACCATTGCCATTTTACATCTTTTCTCAAAAGTTGTCTTAATGGGGCTACTACGGTTGCATATTCCAGGATAAATCTTGACTGATAATTTAGAATACCAAGAAATCTTCTCAATTGTTTTATATTTTTAGGAGCTGGTATTTTATTTATGCTTTCAATTCTGTCGGGATTAGGCCTGATTCCCTCATTTGAAATAATATAACCTAAAAATTCTGTCTGTTTCACAAAGAATGCAGTTTTACTGGGCTTTATTGTCATGTTTGCTTTCTTTAACTGACTAAGCACATAATTGATATGATTTAAATGATCCTCTATATTTTCTGAAAAAATTACAAAATCATCCACATACTGAGCTACAAATTTCTTTATGGTTTCTCCAAAAATTTCATACAAAGCTCTTAATAGTGCACTACCACTGGTATTCATACCAAAGGCGCAAACTCGAAACTGATATAATATTCCTGAATGTAAAAACGCTGTATATTTTCTTAAATCTTCTCTAAGTGGGATCTGCCAAAAAGATGCTGTAAGATCTAGAGTAGAAAAAATTTTGCCCTTCTGCAATTTGTTCAATATTACCTCTACACTTTCTGGTCTAAATCTATCAGGTTTACAATGTTGATTTAGTTTTCTCGCGTCTAATGTCACCCTAATCTTTCCATTGGCCTTATTTACAATACATAGGGGATTCACAAATTCTGAATTCGAAATCTCAATAACCTCATCTTCTAACATTGACTTTATAACTGCATCTACCTCTTCTCTTATTGTACTAGGGATAGCTCTCGCTTTATGTGTAAAAGGTTTGATGGGTATCATCTCAAACGAATGAGTATAAATATTACATTTACCAGGTTTCTCAGAGAATACTTCTTTATTTCGGATTAATATTTCAAACAATTTATCCCTCTGTTGTTCATTTAGTTGATCAGCCTGAGTTACTTTTTTCCTCAACAATTCTTCTAAGTCTTCACTACTCTCCCTATCATAGTACCTAGTTGCATCAGAAACCCTCAAATTGTCTATGAAATCATTTTTATCCCATTCTACATTTTCTTTATTATCGACACTGTACTCTTTGACATTTACTTCAGTTAATTCCATAGCTCCTACTTTAACATATTCTACAAAGAATGTATCCCCTTGGATTTCTTCTTCCTCTTTTTCTCTTACAATAGTTTCTGAACTACTATCTTCCACAAAAGGCACTATAATGGTCTCATCTTCAACTTTCATTTCTAGAATCATGTTTTTAAAATTCACCACAGCTTCCCAGGCATAAAGACAATCACAACCTATTATAATATCTGTCACAAGTCTTCCTACAATCAGAAATAAAATTCCTAGTATTCTCCCATTTATTTCAATATTTATCATTGCTTGAAATTTTACTCTCTCTTTTCGTTTTCCCACAGCTAGCGAGCAATATATCCCATTAACTGGTAAAGACATTACTTTAAAACCACTACTTTGTAAATTATCATAAAAATTTTGTGAGCATACTGTGCTATTTGATCCCGTATCTATAATTGCATTGTATTGTTTTCCATTTACTCCAATTTTGATTTTAGGTGGATCTCCTACTTTTTCGTTTTCGTCGATTCTATTTTTACATTCTCTTTTCTTTTGTATCATCATTTGCCTTCCAGGACTATTTATTTCCGAGTACTTATCACAATCATTACTAGGATACCCAGTTCTCACTGAAGGCGCGTTTGACCGGGTCTGGCGTTTCCCTGATTTTTAGGTATTGCTCCTGTACTATTTCCCGAATTGTTACTTCTGTTTTCCTGCATTAAATCGGGGTTACTTCCTACCATGTTTTTGACCGTGTTAATGGCCTCAACCATTTCAGCATTTTCGGGGGAATTTCGTCCATTAGAATACCTTTCTTCCTGTCTTGGTGACCTCGGTCTAAACTCATTATCTCCGTTTGTCCAATACCCATCATTTGAATTTCTACTATGTCCAAAATAACGTCCCCGTCTACCTCGATCAAATCTATTTGTATTCATATAATTCACCCTTATATTTCTTCCCCTTTGATTACCATTTCTATTTTGATGACGCCCTTCCTGGTTATATCTACCTTGATTTTCCCACCGGAATGATTCCATCCTTGGTACTGGTCCTTTATATCTTTCCCTAATCTCACTTCTATTCTGATAATACTGTGCCCCTTGCCCGAAAGAATTGACAGTTTCTTTTCCTTCATATTTATTTCCAAATGCGTGTTTTGGCTTATTGACTTCTAAGGCTGATAATAATTCGATCATAGCTGCAATGCTATCGGGTCGGGCTATGATTAGGTAGTGTTGAAGCGTTTCCGGAAAATGTGGAGTAACTATATTTATTAGATCTTTTTCATCTAAGGGAGGATCCAACATCTTCGATTTTCTCGCTATTCTCATAAAATAGTTTACCATCGATTCCTCCGATCTAGGATTAAACTTTCCATTGCTTAATTCGACTCTAATATTAGCCTGCCTACTAGCTCCCCAATATCTGGTTAAAAAGATGTTCCTAAAGGTCCTGTAATCATTATTGTTACCCATAGAAAGGCCTAGCCAATTAGCAGCATTACCCTTTAGGCATTTTCTTACTATCACCATCTTGTACTCCTCTGGTATACGTTTCACCGTGAAGTACTCTTGTAACCCTTCTAAAAAGGCTTTAGGATCATCTGAGTCTTCATTTTCAAAAACTGGAGGTGTCATTTCATTTAATACATGGTTAGGCCAATGTAAATTTGAATTGTCACCTATCCCTGAGCTATTTCCGAGATCAGAATGAGAATTACTGTTACCCCTATTTTGCATCGAAATGTCAGCTGATACACCTGGTATTGCCTCGTTTCTTGCAACTTCATTACTAAGATTGTTGTGATTACATGCATTTTCATTTAATTTCAAATTTTCTAAGGCCTCTTTTACCTGAGTAATTTCTGTTACTACTCCTTTTATTTTGTCTGTAACATCCTCCAAATTTCTAGCCTGCCTTTCACTTTCTACATCAGATCTTTCTATTCTAACTTTACACCCCTGTAACTCTTCTCTAATTTCTTCCCTTTGTTTGTCTAATCTATATGTTACTTTTTCCCTTTCTTTATCTAATTTTTCACTCACTTGTTGACCTAATTTCTTTTCAGAATTCTTTACTTCTTGCCTTATTGTCTCTAATTCTCCCTTAACCTGTTCTACCTGTTCTCTATTTTCTTTTACTTCACTACTAACTTTATTAATTTCCTCCCTAACTTCTTCCCTAAAGGTTTCTAAAGCTCTCTTCTGATTCTCCAATTGCATTCCCAATTCCTGTTGTCCCTTCTCTAATTTCTGTCCTAACTCTATACTAGTTTCATCTATCTTTTGACTTAACTCTGTACTCATCTTTTGACTTAACTCTGTACTCATCTTTTTCACTGTTCTTAATTCTTTACTATTTTCATCTATCTTTTTACTTAACTCTGTACTCATCTTTTCCACTGTTCTTAATTCTTTACTAGTTTCATCTATTTTTCGACTTAACTCTGTACTCATCTTTTCCATTATCTTTTGAAACATATTCTCTATTTCTGACATAAATGCTGGCCTTTCTGAATTACTACTAAACATTTCTGAACTACCTCTAGGTGTTTCTCTAACGTTCTGATCTTCTAATTCTTGGCATATTCTGCTACCAATTACATTCTGACTATATTCTTCCATCCTACTTACACTTTTCTCAATTTCCGGACTCTCAAAACCTAGAAAATCGTTATCACTGTCTTCCATTTCTAAGCTATTTACATGTGTTTTTCTACTCACCAAAATTTTCACTTTTCTTTTTTTTTTTTTTTTTCTTTTTTTTTTTTTTTAACTGCACTTAAACTTGTTCACTACACGTTTCACAGATGTTCACACGCTGGGCACCTTCTTGTCTGCTGGCTCGATGCTGATCTGGTCGTCTTGGGGTTGGTCCATTCTTTCGACGCCACACGTTGGATCACCTTCTTGTTTGCTGGTTCTATGCTGGCTTGGTCGTCTTGGGGTTGGTCCATTCTTTCGACGCCACACGTTGGATCACCTTCTTGTTTGCTGGTTCTATGCTGGCTTGGTCGTCTTGGGGTTGGTCCATTCTTTCGACGCCACACGTTGGGATGCCATTTGAAGCTATGAGTTGTTGCTCGCTTCTTGATGTTTCACCGTTGATACTTAAATGTCGTTGGTGACGTGGTGTTGCCCTTTGATGTGTTTCGCTCCGGCTAGTTCTGCAAGAGATCTCTTTATCTCGGGTCTGCGTAGGAGTAATGGACAACCCAAGGAAACTTTTTATATTATTTATTGCATCTTTGATATTTTCAGGAGCTATGCCGAAAATATTTGTATCTGTAGAGGAATCGCACTCACATCCACGCAGCACGACCTGCCGTACTGGTCTCTGGTTGAGTAGTGACGCTTTCTAGCTTACCCACGCTAAGAAGACCGTTCTCTTCCAATTTGAATGTCATGACGTCATCCAAGAAAGCCTCGTATCCAAAATGCTATTTCCTTTTCCCACAATTTAGAAATGTCCCTTTCTATTATAACATGTTCTTTTATGAATTTCGAATATATAATTACCTTTTTAGGATTAAACGATATTTACTTTATATTTTATTAAATATATCGCGCGACTTTTAAGGTTTTCAGACCTGACTTTCGAACGTGTATTTAAACTATGTAGTATGACGTCATGACTCGCTAATTTCAAACCAATAATGTGTTTATCCTACAAATTTAACGACTATTATTTACTCATATCTTGCTCACCTTACAACACTTCCTGCTCTATTATCTATGTATGTTATTACTCAACACTTATCGCAAATCTCACATCCGGCAATTAAATTAAAACGTGTCTTTTTCAAAAGCCCATTCGATCGGAAATCTAAATTTCGGTATCACCTAAGTGAAACTCAAAATGATTCAGATGAAAATAAAAATGATCTTACATATGAAGCCAGTAGCTGTTCATCAGAACCATACTTTCCCAATCAGCAAGACCTTAATGACCTGATTCGGAATTTAAATCTGTCTAAACTGCAAGCTGAAGTTTTAACTTCCAGACTCAAAGGGTGGAATTTACTCCAAAAAGATGTAAGAATAAGTAGTTATCGTAGCCGCCATAGTGTTTTCAAAGAATACTTCTCTGAAGAATATGGTATTGTGTTTTGTAATAATATTTGTTCACTTATGGAAACTATTGGCCATCAACACCGACCAGATGAGTGGCGATTGTTCATAGACTCCTCTAAAGTAAGTTTGAAGGCTGTGCTGCTACATATTGGCAATGAACTTCCATCAATACCAGTAGCGCATGCCGCTATGAAAGAGACATATCAAAATATGAAACTAATTTTAGAGAAAATACAATATGGAAAATATGAATGGAATATCTGTGGTGATTTAAAGGTCATTGCTTTATTGCTTGGTTTGCAACTTGGGTTCACCAAATTTTGCTGTTTTTTGTGCGAGTGGGACAGCAGAGATAAGAAGTCTCACTACGTTAGAAAGTCATGGCCAAAACGTGAATCTCTTCTCCCTGGCCAGAAAAATGTGGCATGTGTCCCTTTAGTGAATCCTGACAAAATATTTTTACCTCCATTGCATATTAAGTTAGGAGTTACGAAAAATTTCGTCAAAGCTATGGATAAACTTTCTGATGGATTCTTGTACTTGAAATCGAAATTCCCCAAAGTCAGTGATGCTAAATTGAAAGAAGGAGTTTTTATAGGACCACAAATCTGATCATTAATGGCTGATGAACGTTTCGAGGGACTGTTAAATCCACTGGAGAGAGCAGCCTGGCAGTCTTTCAAAAGTTTATGTTGCAATTTTCTTGGAAACCATAAAGCAGAAAACTATCGTGACATAGTGGCTGATCTTCTGCATTCTTATAAAGCTATGGGATGCAACATGTCTTTAAAAATTCACTTCTTGGACTCTCACTTGGACTTCTTCCCCGAAAACCTTGGAGCTGTCAGCGATGAACACGGTGAGCGTTTTCATCAGCTAATTTCTACGATAGAGAAGAGGTACCAAGGCAAGTGGAGTTCCAATATGCTGGCTGACTACTGTTGGACTAAAATGAGAGACGTTCCAGATGCAAAATATACCCGAAAATCACTATCTACCACTTTCTAGGTAAGTCAGAATCAGTAGTTATAATTTTGAGTTAGATAGCTAGTTACGGATTTTTTAGAATATTATAAAAATTCAAATGAATATCACACAAAACTCCTGCCCGATGCGCACAAACTGTAATTATATTTGAATTCAGAACGAAAAATACTTTTAGAATCTGTTATTTTAATTCTTGTGAAAGAGAAAAAGTTAATTTTTGTAGACCAGTGTAATTGATACCTACAGCAAAATCAAAAGGGAATGGTGTTTCTTTAGTGATGAATTTTGTGAAGGATGCCCAAGAGCTGCTGTTACTGAAGAAAATATTGCTGCTAATCAGGCCATGCTTGAAGTAGATTGGTGGACATCTTATGAATTGATTCAAGCAAAATTGGGCATTGATATGAGTTAAAATCAAAGCATTTACATCAACAGTTAGGTGTAAGAAAACTTCATTGTTGGTGTATTCCACATAAACTGATTCCTGATAAAAAACAACAATGTACTGATTGGTGCAGAAAAAAGCTGGAAAATCCCAAGGTAGAACTTGCAATTTGGTTTGAAATATTGTTACTGGTGATGAATCTTGAATTTGTTGTTATAATCTTGAAAAGAAAAATAGCTCAATGGATTTTTCGAACAGAACCTCAGCATACAAAAGTCTGGTGAATTCACAGTGCTGGTAAGAAGATGGTTGCTAGTTTTCTTCTAAAATGGGCCATATTGCTATTCTAGCATTAGAAGATAGCATTACTGCTATTGATAAACAAATGAGTTAGAAAGGTAGAATCAGAACTGAAAAATTGCTGGGATCTGAACCACAGATCTGCTATATGCACAGCTCTTAACCACTGAGCTAGCATGGCAACATGCCGCCACACTTTTTTTTTCTTTGCCTGATTACCCTCCTCTTATGTAGGACTTACAAGTCAGTGCCTAGGGTCACACACCTGTTGGGGAGCACAGGAACCTTGGACCAACAGAGTGAAGACCTGGAAGTGGGAGGTCAGCCAAGCACCAGGTGTGATAGTGAGGAAGAGGATGATATGAAATGCAGGGAAATTGATGACTTGAAAGCTGATAATGGAGCAATTGGTGAAATGAGTGGCAGGGGAAACCGGAGGACCCGGAGAAAACCCGCCCTGATGCCACTTCATCCACCACGAATACCATATGCAGGTCCCTGGGATCGAACTCAGGCCATCTAGGTGGTAAGTAAACACTCTAACCACTCAGCCACGGTGCCACCCCCACCACAGCCTTAAATTCTCCAGTTAATTAATATTTTACCAGTACATCAGTACCAGGGAATTTCATATTTGAGACATATACTTGTTAGGGACTTACAATTGTACATACGTAAGTTCCAGTCCTCAAGGTTTTCATATTCTGTATTTACTAGAAAATAAGACCCCTTTCTTCAATGAAATTTTAGCCTAAAAATTCGAAGGGTCTTACCAATGGGTATTTGGAAAATAATTATAAGAAATATATTACTGAATTATGAATTTAATATCTATGTTTTATTAAACATTAACCATTGCTGTTATCGCAGGCTGCTTTTCTACTTTGTGCCCTTTCATTTGCATCATTTCACAGGTCACTACACAGCACTCTCTTCTCTTCCATCCACTCCATCACTGCATCATCCATTGCAGCATGGTGTCCTTTCTTAGGGCGAAAAAAAAAAGAGTTTCTTTTTTAGTGGCTTTACATTTACCTCTCTGATTTCTCCAGTAACGAACCATGTTTGGTTGTACTGATTACTCTCCACCCACTGTTCATACACCATTTTGTTTAGCAAATTCCATAACATCTAGCTTAAGGCCAAAAGTGAAACTTTTCATGAATTCATCCTACCACTAACACAGACAGGCACAAGAGAAACTCACTTTCAATAATGCTGATGTTGCAACCAAAGTTCTTGTTTTACTAGTAAGAAGAAAGCAAGTAGAAGGGTTGAAGCTGCTAATGAGTGAAGGACAATTTCCAATTCTTTGCTCCTTTCTTTGCAAACAAGTGAAAGATAAAGCTTGTCCTTGGTCAATCATCTGTATGTACAGTAAAAATGAAACTCTAAAGAACTGTTTTTCTAGGAATTACAGCCTGCCTCAAATTAACCTGTCTAACATTTGCATACATATATTTTTTTCTAAAATTTGTCCGGTCATACAATCTAGGTGGTTTTATTTTTGTAAAGTCTGCTGTGTCACACTATTTTTGGGTAGAAAACCACAACATTAGCCTTAACATAAAATTGTTAGTATCACTTACTTCACCAATACAGCTGAACATTTGGAAAAAATATACATCACCAAAAACAGTAATAAAGTAACAAATTTTGAAATCCCAGCATTGAATGAAGTGTTAAATTTGCAACCCTAAGACCAGATGGCAACAGGACCATAGTAGTAGAGAGGTAGAGCAGCAGATGGTAGCTTCAGTCACCCAACAGCTGAGGACAAGATTGAATGATCTTGAAAACATTTCAGTTTTCCAAAATTTTAAAGTGAAGGTGAGTGTAAAAAAGTGACTCAAAAAATCAAATTCAAGCATCAAATTGGAAAACAGTAAACACTGGTCTTATGTGGTTCCGTATTATGGTTTTTACTAGTATTTCTGATCTATATAAACAACCTATCATGCTATATAAAGAATATTGCAAGTATCATTTTGTTTGCTGATATCACTAGTGTGCTAGTGACTAATGTGTAATTAAATAGAATTATGTTTTGAACAGTATGTCATATTGGTTGAAAGTTAAGAAATTATCTGTAAATTTAGACAAAACAAAAGTTGTTAGAATTTATAGTCATCAACATTAAACAATCTGATAGAAACTGCAGTTGATATGTTATTAGAACAAATAGACAACATTACATTTCTGGGTCTTCAAGTAGACAGATATTTAGATTGGAAAGCTCTCATTCAGTTTGTCTTACCCAAACTCAGCTCTATCTTTTATGTTATCCGAGCACTGGTAAATGTAAGTTTTATAGATACCTTTAAATTATGTACAATGCATACTTTTAACTCTATCATTGAATATAGAATATTATTTTGGGGTAACTCTGTAGAACGAAACAAATATTTCTTATGCAAAAGGTTATAAGAATCACTTCCAACACCCATAAGACACTCTAACAAAGATATTTTTAGAACACTGAAGATATGAGCCCTACCTTGCATGTGTATATTCTCAATCTTAAAATTCTTTGTATGCAATTGAACCACATTTGTAACAAATAATGAAATTCATGAGACAAATACTAGACAAAAGCATAACATCCATCATCCTGCCTGACTCAGTAGCGTGATGGTTAGCGTGTCTGCCTCATGTTCAAGAGGTCGCTAGTTCAAATCTCACTTAGGGTGAGTTATCAGGGTAAGGTTTTTTTCCGAGGTTTTCCCTTATCCTGAGAAGACTAATGCCAGGTAACTTAAAGCTCCATGCACCTCAGGGCTCATTTGAGCATCATTTCACCCGTTTCATTCATTCACCGTCCGATATGACATTACAATGGAGGACCTTAATAAAAATTTTAAAAAATCCATCATCCCTGTGCAAAACTTTCTTGCTTCCAGAAAAATGTGTATTATGAAACCATAACAGTATTTAATGGTCCTAATGACATTAAGGAAAAAGTTGACAACCAATCTCAATGCTTTTAAAACTGCTGCTTGAGAGTATGATCAAAATCATTTTATTCTGTACACGCTTATCTGAATAAAGAATTATTCTGATAATACTTAGGTAGCTCTTTTCAGATTCAAATTTGTATTAGCTAATAGAACTACATGAAATTCATGACATCGTCAATATATAAAACAATAAATACAACGTGATACAATATATAGAATCTTAATAATGGAGTAATGTAACAAGCATGTTTCACTTCCTCTGTAAGTAGTATCTAGCTGTTTTAATGACAAATCATTGCCAATTACATGTAATACCTGCATGGTAGCTCAGTGGCTAGAGTAACCACATGTGAAGCAGAAGGTCCATGGTTCAAACCCTGGCTGTAAAACTAAACTTTTCAGTTCTGATTTTACCCCACAAACATAGTCCACACATGGCTTGTGTGTTTAAAACCACCAGCAATAGTTGGTTGGCATAAAAAATAACAATGGATCTGCATATACTTATGTCCATTTAAGATGGCACGATGAACTATTAGCAAAGTCCTAGTTAAAGCATTTGTCAACATTCAAAAACACTTGTTGCTCCACTTTACTTGAGCATGCTCCACTATTTTTAACACTTCATTTTCATAATAAGTTTTATAGAACTGTTGGCAGTTTATATAGCCAATATTTGACCTTGAAAATGAATTAATGGACGCTTTAATAAACCAACAGATCCTTTTGTTGCTCTTCAAATTCTATGGAACTATAGTACTGTGTTCTTGCAATGCAGCTAAAGCATACTGACATTAAGAATCTGACTTTAAAGAGCATACATAAATAAAATTTGCTGCATATCTGAGAGAAGAAACACATTTCCATTTATACACTGCAGGTTAAACAATTCCACTAGCATTCAATGTACATTTCCTCATTAAAGAGTGACAACAATCAGACACCATGTTCAGTAAATACTGCAATTCAGTTATTACACATATGTGTATGCTAACAAACAAAACAAAATTATGCCTACCTTATCACAGCGATATTCACCAAATTTTACTCCTCTCACTACCTGCTGATAGATAAGATTTGTTGCAACTGGATCCTCAGTGGGTTCATGCCAAGGAGCAAATATTTCCTTTCGAAAGAAGAGTCTCCATGGAGCATTTCTCTCTTGTGCACCTTGTTCCTTAGCATACTGTTCACACTGAGATATTGCATCCATTACATGGTCACCTCCACTACCCAGCGATGATACCTGTGTGTCAAGTACTACAACAGTTATAACAAATATTTACCATGTTTTAGAATTTTACACTAAAAATCAGCTTTCATCTTACCTTGTCAAAGAGGGCTATGTAAAGAGAGAAACCAAACTGGTCTTTTAAACCAATTTTGTCTGATAGTTGGTTACACAGTTCTCGGGCTGTTGTTGCTGAATCTGCCAACAAGGTCTTCGTATTTCCATCCATAAATGTTATAGGCAACATGATAGGCTTCTTTGATTTTGTAGCCTGAAAACAAAATTTGTATCTTATTGTTTCTAAAGTTTTAGAATTATACTAATTACATATTTAAAAAAATGATGTTGTATAGTCCATGAGGTATCAAACTCAAATACTCTAAAGAGAGCAAAGACAGAAGTCCAAAGATGAGTGTCACACTGCTAAATTAGATCTGATACAAGATGATATGATGAAGTGAGAACAATTGAAACTATACTCTATCCAGCCTCAGATCCAGACCTTATGTCCCTACATATGCAATACCTGGTGTTTGTATCAGCTGCGACTAACACAAACAAAAGCCACTTGAACTCATGTCTCGTGTTTATGATGCAACAGAACAATATTTACTCGGCAGTTTTAGCAATAGTGCTGCTATTGCATTACACTCAAGCAGCCTTTACCAGGTTTACCATATATCTTGAAAATTCACAGATAGTTGCCAATAATTAAGGTACTATATTTTGTGGTGTGCTTTGGTTTTACGCATATCGTGGGTTAGTTGTTGACACTCGTGTTTAGATCAAGTACAGAACTAAGAGTGGAGCAATTATAATTACCACGTGTATACCATGTGAATTTTCTCATCTTGCAGTTGGTAAATTGGCATACGTGTATTTTACAATGACACATAATGCAGGTACAGAGTTATTTTTTAGATGTGGCAAATGACCTTGCTGGAAGTGGTAGTAACCCTACAATAATGGTGTCGTTTTATAGGACATAGTATAATAATGTTAAACGATATAAAAAGCGCATATACTTAAAACTATTAGCTAACATTAAAACTATTGTTAAGAAACGACTTAAATGCTTTTTTGTTTATGGAAATAAACAGGGGAAAATATTATAAGTTGGTCATCATGCAGATAAGATCAGACTATATAGTGTTGTCACAAGTTTGAAAGTTTGTTTGCGTCCTGTGGAAACTAAAAGGTGAAGAGTGCGTTGTTTTATATGTGTTTCTGTTAAAGTATCTACTAAATGTGACAGGTGAATTCATTGAAAATGAATGCGAGTGACTGTGTAATAGACAATATTCAAAAGAGACCATTTTTATATAGGCTATAATGTGCCAAGCATATGGTAAATATCAGAAAAGTATTTAGGATAACAAATACCTCTACTATTTATAACCTGACCATTTTAGAATAAGGATTATTTATTTTAAAGTATAGGATGATTTTTCAGTGCCATAGCCTATACTGCTGGGGTAATTGTTGTGACCAATGAAAGCCACTGTTGATAGATGTAACATCTGGCAAGCATGATGGTTACAAGTATAGGTGGTGCAATATGAAGAACAGAAGTGGGTAAATGGTTAACACAAACCATCTAAACATCTGCAGTGTATTATCTGAAGAACCTACAGAAGTGCAGAAGTGCTGAAGGTACAAATGCTAATGACCTTGTCCCTAAATGTATGGCATTAATCAACAACACCATTTCTGTAGGGTGGGTGAAACACAAAGCTCCAGGTTCAAATCCTGCTGCATAACAATATACTTTTATTTTTTCCAGTAAAGTGTAAGTCTTAGAACACTAGAGTCATGTTGCGACACCTTATAGGATATAACTGAACTTCCAGTTGACAAGAAGTCCCTCTCATAGGTGTTTATAGCATTAGAGCTTTACCCTTTGAAATGGCAGGCAGACAAACAAGTATGTGACTAACTCATTGGTCTAATATGTGCCAGGGAATTGCCAGCATTTCTCAATGTGAACTATGGCAAGTGATGGATAGTTTCCTACAGAGGTGCCAAAAAAGTATGGACGACATTGACCAGTTTCAGGTTCTCCTTTCATGAAGTTGGCAGGTAAAGGCTTTAGAAGTAGTTTTAAAAATGTTGTGTGGTTTCATTAGCATCTTTTTATGACAGCGACAGAGTGTGAGTGCTGAGAACGTGGACAGGGAAAACACTGCTTAGCTGCTTCGTAAGGTTTTTGCTCTCCTGTTACAACATTAATACAAATACTGTACCTGTAATTCCAACCAACTGGGTGGTTGATTTCTTGTTCCATTATTAAATGTTCTTTTCAGTCTTTCTTCACAGTAAGGAGCATAACCAGGTGGTCCTTCTCGAATGAATGCTCTTAGATAATTAACAAATTTCTCTGATGGAGCAAAACAGCCCACACACAAGGAGAGTAATATCCAACCTCTTGCATGTGAAGACTTGGATGGATTGTTAGTCAATTGCTTGCATATCTGGCAGTATATCTCATCTCTGCAACAAATGTAGTGCTGTAATTTCTCCAAACACGATTAGTATAATAAGTGACAACTGATCCTTGTAATTCTTATCAAACATATCTTATTATACACATATACAAACAATTATACTGTTTGGCATATGATCCTTTAAACTTCTTCATTGAAAAAAGTGTTATTTTGCCTATTAATTTTCAACAATCTTAAAACATCAAAAACATACTTTAACAGTTATAAAAAGTTAGTTGTAAACAAAATCACTTTAAATTTGAATTAGCAAATAATTCAAATGAGCTTGTAGTAGGTATCAGAGGTCTACCTAAGTGCATACAGTAGAACCCCTCTAATCCAAAACTCGTAAGTCTAAAATCCTGGATAATCCAAACACAAAATCCATAATTTAAAAAACCAATAAAAAGCTTATTGTTAGAGCAGAGAAAGCATTTTTATTATAGAACTGACAAACTCATTATTGAATGTGTCATTTTTTCCAGTCACGGATAGTGGTGCCCGCCTTGGTAGCATGATGTTAGCATGTCTGCCTCACGTTCAAGAGGTTGTGAGTTCGAATCTCGCTTAGGGTAAGTTATCTGGGTAAGGTTTTTTTCCAAGGTTTTCCCTGATCCTGAGAAGACGAATGTCGGTAACTTAAAAGCTCCATGGACCTCAGGCTCATTTGAGCATCATTTCACCCGTTTCATTCATTCATTGTCCAATATGGCATTACATTGGAGGATGTTAATAAAAAAATAAATAAACGGATAGTGGTTTTCCCAACACCAAATTCAATAGCCAATTTTGGAGCACTTTCCCCCCTTTCAAGTTGCTTAAGTGCTTCCAGTTTTTCTTTTAATGCACAGGAACTATGTTTTCAGTTATAATAATAATAAGTTGTTCTGGGGAAGGCCACGTCTTGGTTGTGTTGTTGTTGCCAACGTTTCACCCTATTATGTAGAGCTTCTTCAGGGCTAATGCTTTCCTTGGCAGCACCGCTGAGAAGTTGAAGAGTCAGTACAGTTCCTGCGGTGCTGCCAAAGAAAGCATTAGCCCTGAAGAAGCTCTACATAGTAGGGTGAAACGTTGGCAACAACAACACAACCAAGACGTGGCCTTCCCCGGAAAAACTTATTATTATTATGGACACTGGCCGCTGAAGCTTACGTAAGTTATGTTTTCAGTTGTTTGACACCGTAGTGCACAGTATAACATATACAAGCACCTGCTCTATATTTAATTATGAGTGAAAAGCATAAATTACTGCTAACAATAGTGTCGGGCTAGACAACTCACACCTTACCTTGAGCGATTTTCATCTGTTTTACCTACTAAACATATAGCTATAACTCAAGGCTGTGAGCAATCTGCACTCTATGAGCACTAGTTGCCCAGCCCTGCAGTAGTGATACAAAGTGAACTACCTATGTATCACATGCAATCGGCTATGTCCACAGGCCAGGCCCACATTGTCATTATATTCTGCATAGTAATTGCAATGTTGTCACTTGTCACTTCTTCACATTGCTACCTTACCTTGTAGCTGCTAATCCTGTAGCTGAATTTATATACATTTGTTTTGTGTTTTGGATAATCCAAAGATTTCTAAGTGTGAATAGATCACACCCCCAATTAATTCCAATTAGCAGGGTTCTGCTGTACTTTGTTTGAGATTTATGTCAACAACTTGCTGAAGAACTTAACAAATTATTAATTTTTATCTGTAAACTATACAACAGCTTAAAGAGGAAGTTTATTTACAATTTGTAAAAACAACTAAATAAAGCTCTGTGTATAACAGAAGTAATTTAAATACAAAATAAATATCCATTATATATTTTTCTTATTTTCATCCAGGTCTATCATAATGAATAAGGTTTAAGGAAAGTTTACCATATAGTTTCACAGAAAATGTTTTCACATTCAAATTTTATCATTATCAGTTTTATGGGGACATTCTAAAAGTTATTATTTTATACCAACCAACTTACTGTAGGTGTTTTTTAAATACACAAGCTGTGTGTGGGCAATGTTTGAGAGGTAGAATCAGGTAGAGCAGACACACGTTAAGCAGAAGATCTGTGGTTCAAATATCAGCTTGACACTGAATTTTTCAGTCCTCATTTTACCTCTCAAACATTCTAAAGGTTTTCTTTTTCACCAAGAGAACACAAGATTTAAGATATATACACACATTTTTTAATTGAATCCTTGTAAAAAAAACACATTTAGCTCAACAACCTAGTTTTTAACACCCTTAGTAAAATAAAATTTGTCTAACTGTGCAAAGTAAGAGTCTGTCTCAGCTTCAACATTCAACATTATTTGATAGGAATCTTCTGCTATCCAGGGCATCTTATCAAGACTTCAGTAACAGATAATTTGTGCCCAGTTCAGGCACACTGCATTGTGACAACATTTTAATATTAAAATGCAATTGAATAATTCTTTTCTGGTACAGCGGTTTGCAATAACTTTCTTAAGGACATTTAACCTTTATCACATTTTCTGATTGCCTTAGCCAACAGCATTCTAGTTCCTAGATTAGTAGCGAACCTGCACATACCTGAGTTCAGCCCTAAGTATACCATGTCCAATGATGAAATGAAGTTTCTCCAAGTTTGATGTAGGACGAGATTCAAGCCAAGTTTGATAGCTGTCAGCAGTATATTCATCATCTTGCAGTCTCCGTCTCACATCTTCTCCCAGCTTATTCTTACGTTTCAACGTCAAAGACACAAGTTTGTGTCTTATTGAACGGGGCTTCTGCTTCAGGAACATTTCCTTCAGAAAAGAAATATAGGTATTTTTATGCTTAATAACAAATTATGCTACATGCATTAATTGAAAAAATTCATGTTCAAAAGTATAAGCATAGGCACTGACAGGAATGAATGAAAATATTCTTTCACACATTCTTGCTAGAAAAGTTGAGTGAATCTCAAGTGGTATTTCTGTTATCAACATTTTCAGAATATGCAATTGCAAATGGAAGTTGATGTCCAAGGCAGTTTACAGAATGTGCCATGTTACATTCACATCACTTTCTCTACTCACTTTTATTATTATACAGATTCTTAAATTATTGAAAGTTTATTTTTCTATCTACTTCTTATTAATCAATCATTTGCAGAAATGGTTTTATAGCATATTTTGTTGTAGATACAAGGAGGATGGTGGAGTACAGAATCAATAGTCCTAAGGTTAAAAGTGTGTCACTATATGCTGGCCTTGAAATTCCATACTCTTTCAATTACATTAAAATAAACAAGTGAATAGTAACAGTATTTTAAAAAATGACACAAGGTATTGAAAAATTCAAATCATTGTTAATTGATATCACAGAAATGGCTGATGCCACACAAAAAATATTTTTTGAGATAAATTCTATGTTTTAAAGAGATTTATATTGTTTGTGTAATGTCTTTGTTTATCTCTTATGCTTTACTTGTACAAAATTATATGCAATTCCTTCCGAGTGAAGAGGGCTTCATAAGCTATTCCCATAAAATTCAAGATATACACTTTGTCATGTTCATATGTTCAACATATGATAGAGGCAGTTTTAAAAGAAATAAAAAATTTAAAGAAACCTTCCATACAAAAGGTAGTTTTGGCTGAGGGAATTTTGTTGAAAATTGTATCACATCTTTGGAGGATACCAAAAAAGACACACCCATGCACCCCCGCATGCCCTCCATGCCCCTACCTACACCCACCCCCACACACCCACCTTGTTGGAAGGTGCATTATCATGATGAAAGAGCACTTTCTTTTCTTTGAGGAATGAACATTTAGTCTGAATAGTATCCTTCAATTGGTCCAGTGTGAAGTGTAATAAGTACTCTACTGTTCACACAATATAAGAACGTATTGATAAAATCATGCATGAAATCACAAGGAGTCCTGATACTGAGCTTAGACGAGTGTGTGAGAACATTTTTATAAGCTATGCTGCCTGTTTGAGAGCAGAAGATCATTTTAGCATCTGCTATAAGGTAAGGATTTTAGTGTACCTCTCATGGCACAATTTTCTTGGTGACTCTCACTTCTCCCATGCAGTGGAGAGAGCCTGTAGAACAAGTTATCATATGTATTAAGGACCCTATATTATTGCATCTGCAGTGAATTTAAATTATGATACATCTTTAAGACATTATAGCTAAAATATGTATCCAATTGTTTGAGAAATAATGTAATAAACAGGTCACATACCCTCCCAACATACCCTCTTGTTTTCCAACGTGACAGTTCAGCTTACCATCTCACATTAAGCACTACTTAAAACTTATATTTAACTAACAATTTTCATTTCATTCCAAATAACACTGAGGATCCTGAGAGTCCACCAGGACAAAGAGATGGGACTTCCATAACAAACACCATACAATTTTAGTTTTGTTACCGTATTTTCTTTGGTCCTTAGAATATACTTTTAAAGTTTGACAACTTTTTAGCAAAAGTACTTACAGGATCCATTCCTATCATCTGAGCTTCCTGGAACTCTTTGCTCCGAATGAAGTTTCTCCCGAGTGTTGCTGTTACTTTAGACATAACAGAGGTGTTATCTCTGTCCATAGTGTGATACCTTGGCTCAGGAAAGTCACCTGTGAACCGTAGAATTGTGATCCACAAGGCTTGGGCAGCCTACAATCAAATAACAAAATAGGTTATATAAAATCAAAGTGCTGAAAATAGAACTTAGTGAAGTGGAATAGAAGCAGAGGGAGAAAATTAAAAGAGTTGACCTATCATTCTAGGGCTGCATGAAAGTTTCAAAAGATTTTCAAGAGTTATGACATGTTACTGGTCCAACAAAGAGGTGTAAAATCCTTGTAAAGTCAGGTGCAAATGATGCCAAAGAAAAAGGTCAGAAAACTAACATTCAACCACATAAGTAATCAATAATCATTTGTCACCATTGTTTTAAACATATTTTTTATATATTTTAGTCAGCATTTTATATATATATATATATATTGTTGTTAGCTAATGCTAGATTTCTGACAATGAAGTCATTAATCCTCTTGCTCTCCAATATTTTTCACTGATGATATTGAAGAGAGCAATAGCAGTAATAGTAACCACTTTTTAGAGAGCACCATATTTTTATGTTTTGGCGGTCACATCGCTCTCTCACAACACCCAGAATGTCTGGAGGACCACACCTGTCGTTGGTTTACGGCTCTCACCGAACTGACCGAGAGAATTATCAAAATAAATTCACCGACCATATCCTCTGATCACCAATCAGAGGACGCATTACATGCCAAGACAGGTCAGCATGTTAGGGGTTAAGATTTTATAGGAAAATGGAGAGGTTGGAAAAATAAAGACTCCCCAGCCCTCGGGAACCTTAATAGCATTGGGGTCGGAAGAGAACAAGAGATGACCAAGGGAAGGTCAGATAGAAAAGTTACAGTGAGGAGCAAAACACCAGTAAGTGGAAGTAATGTTCTGCTCAGTTTGGGTACCTTGTGGTCGCTATTCACATATCCCCTAGACGGAGACCCCTGAGTCAATATATATATATATCAATGCTCTATCAATGTTCTGCTCAGAATATGATCACGTGATATAAGACAACTTACAATTATGAAAGCTGGAGGCAACAAAAAGATTTAAGCTATGTGATTCCACCAAATGTTTGTTTTAAGAGAGGGAAGTATTCAGAAAGAATCCAGAGAGGGGATCATAACAACACTTTCTTGTGTTTGAATATGCAATGTGAGAGATACAGCAGACAAGTATTAAGAATAATTTCTCTCAAGCTATCAGCCAGATAAATTCTGGAATTATTTATGAATTTTCAAGAGCTAATGTTCACTCTCATCTTTAGGAAATATTGTCAAGATTCCTCGTTGCCTATAAATATAGTCAGTCTGGTGGGAGGAAGGCCTCTTGCTGCTCTGTGACAAACCCAGGTCCTGCACAGGAGGTGTAGTCTGGGAACCAATAGTGTCCATTGTGAAGCTGAAGCTCTGATTGGCACATTGCAGGATGTATGCTGGCAATAAAACCAGGGCTGGCCTTTGCCTTCTGTTGAAGCTTCCTGCATCTTTCTTGACTACTGAGTGTCCTAAGCTATTCTCCAGCAAGCCACTGTTCCTGTTAATGCTATTAGGTTTGTGCTTGGTTACTATGTCTCCTTTAATGGAGTGGTCCCAGTAGATTCAGAGATCTAATCCTGGCTGATAGCTCAAAAGAAGTTTTCTCATATTACCACCAGGAAAGCTTCAAGACAGGTAGTAAGTTCAATCTTGAAAGTGATAGTAGACAGCTCTCAGTGGTTATAGAAACAAAAATGAACTTTGAAATAACTTTAAAAAGTTTTTTCATCTGATACACAAATAAGCAT